>BFEA01000020.1:1604889-1615850 GCA_003427395.1 Chara braunii | reverse complement strand
CCTCCCCCCCCGCATGCTTCCCTCTCAAACCGTAAATAAGGACGTGGATGGGAAGTATCCACGTGGCAGCCGATCCATGTGATAGTCGGTGTAAGAAAGTCTGGGGCAGTCGGGCTGGCCACTTATTCCAAATCGCTGGACGAAAAAGGAGGATTATCTCGTTGACTCGAAAAAGGAAAGAAAGCAAAAGCAAGCAAATACTTGTATGACGGAAACGGAAACGAACTCAGGACTCGACCGCGGGTCATCATTCATGCATGTGGGAGGATCTGAGCCCTCGGCGTGTCCGTATGGGTCCCCCGCTGCAAGCTACGTCCCCGCCCTGAGTGAAGGCGGGCCCTGTATCTCAAAGGGGTGGGAATATTTCAAACTTTGCCAGCCTTAGTGGGCGCCAGATAGTTGCCACGCGCCAGGTTGTCTGGCGCCAGTTGGGTACATGTGCCCTGCTTGCGAGCATCAGAATCTTCCCTGAGCCTTCTAGGCTCTTCTACTCAAGACTTGGAAGCAATCAGAAAGCAGGGAACACCTCACTGTGCGTGAGGTGGTTGGGCGCTCCTAACTGCTGTGGGCCCAGTCCACTGTCTGAACGGGCCTGGGCGCACATACTTTGGCTCAAAGTGAAGCTACTGGCCACGCGCTCGTCCCAGTCCAGGCAGCCATCGTGCCTGGCCACTTGCCATTTAGGCTGCTAGCGAGCAGCGCCATAGCCCAGGAAGCCATAGCCGGGCCATAGCTGGTGGAGTATTGGTGGTGGTCCTTGGGGATAGAAGGAGCGCGGAGGTGAGACGAGGGTGAGCACTGAGAGGGCGAGTTGGAGAGGTGATGTGAGAGCACGTACCTGGTCCTGGTGGAAGTCTGCATGGTCGACATCTGCATGTACTTCGGTTGCTGCTGCTGACATCGGCTGGTTGTTTTGTTATTATGATAGGCAAGTGCAGTAGCTGTAGGATCCTAGTCTGGGCGCTGAGCGCCATTAAGGAGAAAGAGCTCCTAGTACATTGTTGATGGTGGCGAGAGGCTGCTTTCATTGACAATTCAGTTCGCTGCCTTGGTTCTCCTTCGGCGTGACATCAGTGCATTTCTGCTTTCTGGACAGCTTTCGACTATCTGGCTTTGATCTTGCAATCTGGAATTCTGTCATTTCGCTATTGCTCATTATTCCTTGCAATTTGGCATTGGAGCTGGTTCGGGCCGCTCCGCTGGCTCCAGCGCATTGGTGATTTGGTGCTGTGCCGTGAAGTCGCATGGCAGTGAATATATTGCTATGGCGTTGGCATAATAGGTGGCCCTGAGTCCAGAGGGCGTGCCTGGAAGGCTATGTAGTAACATAGGGGTGCACACTGGATGATGAGAGCTTGCGGACGTGGCATTTAAGCCGAGGTGGAACTGCATTATATCGTGGGTTGTGCGGAGGCACTGCCAGGTCATCATAAATGCACGTCAGGTTTACTGGTGAGATATCTGTGGTTGGGGACAGCATTATGAGGTACGTTGTTCCTTACCTTATCTACCCTCTTCGCTACTTCTTACCGTGAGGAAGTGAGACTTGGTCTTGAGAGTCCTCTCATTGTGAGGTGTGGTGTGCTCTCAACCTTGAGAGACGCCAGGTTTACTGGTGAGATATCTGTGGTTGGGGGCAACATTATGAGGTACGTTGCTCCTTACCTTATCTACCCTCTTTGCTAGGAAGTGAGACTCGGTCTTGAGAGTCCTCTCATTGTGAGGTGTTGTGTGTGCTCAACCTTGAGAGTCGACATTCCTCCTGGGGAATTATGCTGGTGGGAGACGGGCGTTGCCTCTGAAGGGCATTGGAGGAAGCACGTGGGTCACGGCCACCATGCCAATCCACTGGGAGTAGAGCATGCATGCTTTGCTGCTTTGTCCTTTGGTCTGCTATGCTGCGCTACAGAGGTTGTGTCGGGCAGGCCGGCCCTATGGCGGATAGACGTGTACCGGACCATCTATAAAGAGATTCTGGCGGGGATACTCAACTTGCACTGTACACGAGTATAAAAAGTAGTACAGACGAGGCTGGATAGTTGGACATCAACTTGGGGCACCGGGGCGGGCCGTGTGCACACCTTCAGACACGCTGCTTGACCGGAGCTTTCAGGACATCGACACTAAGTGACACTCAAGGAGTGAGGGGAAGGGTTGGTTCCAGTAAACTGATAGATTGTTGATTATTGTTTTATTCCCATTCGGGATGCATTCCAGCAAATGATTTTATTTTATTTTGGTTAGTTATTAAAGACACTGCTGACAACTGACAGACTGTTACAGGTAGAGTAGTAATTTATTCTTTGCTGCATTGCAATCTGTTCGAGACCAGTCATAAATAGGAGTAGTATTGTTTGTACGGGTCTGAACTTGTCAGCTGGCACCGCTTCACTACTACTTGGCATATCTGGACCAAATAATTATTTTTTGTTTTATTTATTTTAAGAATCGGTTGGAATGCCATGCTGCGGTGGGTCCCAGTGGGGACATTAGTGCCGATTGCATGCCACTCGTAGCACATGAGTGAAGATGACACAGAGATTGAGAGACTAGACCAGGATGATAGGAGGCTTACCCTGAGACAGGCGCTTAGTCGGCCGACCACTTTCTTGGTGTTAGAGTTAGGAGAGGAAAGGAGACTGCGAAGGGAAGTTGAGGGGAGGAGGCGTTTGCAGAGAGCGCAGGCAGCCGCAGCCAACGCAGAGAGAGGGCCCTAGCAGCGGCATTAGCGACAGATGCTAGAGCTGCAGCGGAGGCAGCAATGGCCACCTCCTCTGCAGTGTCCCAGGCCTCTTCTCGGCCCTCTTCGTCTCATGTTAGTTAGGGTATGTCCCAGCCTTTCTCCAGTTAGTTTGCTGGCTCGCAGGTCAGCCAGTAGTTACCCATGTCAGAGGAGGACTATGAGATCCAGCAATTGGATGGCCTTGCTGAACTACAACGGCAGTTACAGGAGGTTGAGGATAGGAGAGAGAGCAAGAACAAGAAAAACTAGGCTAGAGGCTAGTGGGCAGGAGTTAAGGAGATTAGAAGCTATAGCTGAGTCAACACTTGATCCTGCTGTTAGGTCTCTTCGGTCTTTTGAGTGCGGCCGAACTACAGGCCGTGCAACAGGAAATGTTGGCCACTCCGACAACTGGCCGGAATCAGATTTTGGCTGCGGTACAAGCTCCTAGGCCAGCTCAACCTGCTGCAGCCCCTCCAGCAGTGGCAGGTCCGTCATGACACTGCGGCCTATGAGAGTCCCCTTTGTCCCACAGTTTGGCGTAAGTCCAACAAGTGGTACATTAGCAGGTGTTACTAGGCAGGCTCCGGGACCATCTTCTTCGGTCCCCCGTTCAGCGGCAGCAGCTACAGGGCAGCCGCATGTCCAGCAGCCTTTGCAACAGGTGCAGCCGCCGCCGCAGCAACCTGTTCCACCGGTATCTCAGTCGGTGCAGCAGGCACAGGTGTCTGGGCAACAACCGTAGTGGACGTCGAAGATATCGTCGCTCACTCCAAAATCTTTTTCAGGTGACAAGAAAAAGGAAGAGAGCCTCAACACATGGGTTGAGGAGAGTGCCAACGTACGTGAGACATAAGCTCACAAGGCATGGTGAGGAGGTAATCGTTGCTGCATCCTATCTGGAGGGGTCAGCAGCAAGATGGTTAGACGGGTTAGTTCAGCAACACGGATACGGTCAGAACTTTGATGGCTGGGTACAACCCCACACTTTGGAGGAGTTTGTAGCGTTAGTACAAGAGAGGTGGCATGACCCTCTGGAGGCACAAATGGCCACCGACTCACTTGTGAACCAGGAATCTAGACGATATAGGTCCGTACATGAGGTGATTGACACTGTGGAGATAATGGTCATTGTCCTAGGCGTGCAGTACGACCTGCAAGTCCTTATGACCACCTATTTGAGATGTCTTCCCACATACGTCAAAAATAAGTTGGTTGATGAGGCCTCCATTCAGGTTCACAATTTTCCTTTTTTCAGCAATAAGGCCTTTGACATTGAGGCCAAGCTTGGGAACGTGTAGCAAGCGGTTTGGGATGGGAGGAAGAAGAAGATCCCCCAGGATTGGAAAAAGAAAGCACAACCTCATGTTCGGTGACCATGATGGCAACGTGATTGAGGTTGAAGACTTCTCCGACCTTGGGGATGATACAGACGGGGAAGGGGCCTTAGATACCCCAGAGGGTGGGGTGGTAGCTCCCTTAAACCACCACTACCTCTATCACTCTTGGGGAGAATGGGAAAACTGGCTGTTTTCTCACTTTTCTGAACTTTTCGGGGGTTGGACGAGGCTCGATAGTTGGGCTCTGAGGGCCCCTTCGAGAAGCGAAAAGAAAAACAAAAGATCATGTCGGGGAAGGCCATGCACCAAGTTGTACTCACACCAAAACTCACATGTTTGTATCTAACCGCTATAGTGGCAAGTTTCTGGTTTTTGTTGTTTGTGCTTTTTGTTTTAGTTCTTTTTTATGTCTTGGTGGCCCGCCAGGGAGGCACGATGTAGTCCACGGGCTGATGACACTTTGTGGAGGAGGGCATGCCCACACTATTACTTTGCGGAATGTATGAACCCGCTTTCCCGCCCTAAGTTCAGTGTCATTTTCCCCCCTCCCTCTTTCGTCTTTCGTGGACCTGACACCTTGCTGTAAGGGCATACTCGCACAACGACTTTGGGCTAGGTATCTACCAGGTATCACGTCCAAAGGGGTGTTTTTATTTTATTTTATTTTATTTATTTATTTTTGGCTGCGAGTGGGTCGTTTTTTGAAAGTTTGGCCGTGCTTTCTCTTTTATTTTTTCTTCAGGAGAGTACCGGAAAAGAAACAAATTAGGAACCCAGGCTCGACAAAACTCGGTGCGCAATGAAAATCAGGGTCGACAAAAACAGGCTCAGAGGTAATGGTGGTTTAAAAGAAAAAAACTAAGGTGGCTGGAAAACAAAAGGGCAGCTGGCCCAAGAGTCAAGGGACAGACTAAGGCCCACCAGCATGGCCAAGATGGGTCTAGTACGATGTGTGGCGTGACCGCTATGCTAGTGATGCGTGTCTGAATTGTGGCCAATATGGGCACACAATTTCACGCTGCAAGAGCAAGCATGTCAACACGAAGGTCGCATCGACAAGATCTTCAACCTCAGGCGATGCTTCTGCGAGCATTTCCAAGGGAAATACATCGGGCCAGTAAAAGTATAAGCTGCTTCTACTTGGGCTGAAGTGGTAGCCTCACCCTTTGCACTTCAGATAATGGCCGAGGCTATTGACTCTGTGATCGCCCTGCAGACAAATTCAGACCAATTTATACTCTGTATGAAGGATGTGTCTGAGTCCTTAGACGAGTTAGAGAAACAATGGTTAGAGAAAGATCCACATGACTCTTGGGCGATGATGAATTAAGGTCGTAGGGCTGAACATTTTACGGTGCACCTGTACTGTTTGTTCCCCCAAAAGCGGGGACCCTTAGGATGTGCATTGACTATAGTGGCCTCAATGCCATCACCGCTGAAAATGCAGAGGCCCTACCATGCATTGATGACCTCTTGGATCAAGTGCAGGGATGTCGGTAACTCACAAAGATAGATTTGAAGTTCGAATACCATCTGATTGCAATTAGGCCCAAGGATCAACACAAAACGGCCTTTCAGACCAGATACGGTCTGTATGTGTTTGTGGTGATGCCGTTCGGCCTATGCAATGCTCCTGGGATGTTCCAACACGCTACGAATAAGATCTTTCATGACTACTTAGACAAGTTTATCGCCGTGTACCTCGACGATATCCTGATCTTTAGTAGGACTGTCAAGGAGCACACTAAGCATGTTTAAATCGTGCTAGGTCTCCTGCGTCAGCCCCCAATACAAGATTGACTCGGAGAAATGCGAGCTTGGTCGCACCGAGATCTTGTTCTTGGGTCATGAGATTTCTACGGATGGATTGAGGCCGGATGATGTGAAGATTGCCAACATACATGATTGGCCTAGACCTTAGTATGTGATTGAGGTGAGGTCGTTCTCGGGGATAACGGGCTCCTATCGTCTGTTTGTGAAGAATTCTAGTAATAGCTTCCCCACTAACGGACCGCACGCTTCTTGACACTCATGGGGGTGGACAAATGAGTGCGAGGCAGTCTTTAAGAGATTGGAGTACGCCCTCACGCACCATGAAGTCTTGAAGCTTCTCGATCTTGAGAAGCCTTTCGTAGTGACCACGAATGCCAGTGAGGATGGCATTGATGTGGTCCTTGCGCAGCAGGAGGGGAAAAAGTTGAGGCCGATTGAGTACATGAGCAAGAAAATATCATCTCAAAAGCTAGCTAAGTCCACCGATGAGCATAAGCTCTATGTAAGATCTGACCATGAGACTTTGTTGGATAAAGACGCAACTTGCTCTCTCTCACGCGTCGAAGCTATGTATTGAAGTCGTAGATATGTATGACTTCAAGTTGGACCATCTCAAGGGAAGTTATAATAAGGTGGCGGATGCATTGTCTACGAGGCCAGACTATTTGGGCGTGCTAGTGACCGAGTTCGAGATATCTGACGATGTGACTCGATCCATGGCGGAGGCCTATCGAGAGCACCCGTTGATGTTTGAGATCATTCGCAAGCTTGAGGCCAAATATAAGGCCACATCAGACGAGCTTGTAGTGCACAACATTGTTGTATACTTTTCATTCCAGTCATCTTGACTCGGCTTGATATAATGTCAGAGCAAATGCTGCACTACCTTGCTCATCTGCTATGCCTGGATATTGGACTCAGGGTGATTAATTGATGTCATCTGTAATTGGGTTCCCATCTATTTGGCGGTACTTTGCCATAGATCGCCAGTGAATCTGACATCCCTATCCCTAGTCACGTACGCAATTATCCATAAGTAGCTTTATTACCTGGTCAATCTTAGCGGTCTCAGGCATGGCAATCGGTCTAGCGTACTTACTAAATCTGTCCACGATGACGAAGATGTGTTGTTTGCCGCTCTTGCTGGTGACGAGAGTATCCATGAAGTCCATGGACACACTCTGACCAGTACCAATAGGGATAGGCAAGGGTGTTATTAACCCAAGTGGTGCATGCGTCCTTGGTTTGTCACGCTGACAAACGTGACATGTTTCAACATACTTCTTCGCATCGTCTAGCATTGTGGGCCACCAAAACCGTTGCACTAAATTAGCTGACGTTTTCTTGAACCCGAAACGACTGGTTGCGTTGTGACACTCACCTAAAAATAAACTGCGCAAAGACTCACTAGACAGAACACACAATCTTTTATTCCCAACCTTCTCGAGGAACAACAAACCCTCCACGTGCATAGCACTATCGACATGACTCCCAACCATCTGCATCTTGGTAGGAAGCCCAACCATGCTCTTGACTTCCTGTTGCATGAGAACCAGCCCACAGCAGCCGTTGGCAACATTGAATTTGTTGTCAAGTACGAGAAGATGCTGCAGCAGGTTGTAGAACAAATTGGAAAAGCTCAAGGTGCTATGGTAGCATCCAAGAACAAGCACAAACGACCATCTGCGTTTCAAGTAGGTGAAAGAATGTGGGTAAAGTCATTTGAGTTAGGATAGGAATTGGGAATATATAGAAAGGCTCATGTTGTACATCGGGCCCTGGGAAGTTTTGGATATTCCATATCGACCTTCCTATGCATTCATATCCCTGTTTTCCATGTCTCCAAAGTGTAGAACAGACTGGGAATATCTATTCACATATCCTGTTTTCCATGCCTCCAAACTGGCTCTTTTTGTTGAGACCGACAAGTTTTCGTCAAGGAGATCTATGCTGCCCACAACCATGGGCGGACACGTCAACATTGATGACATCATCGAGCACAAGGTAATGCCTGTACCAAAGCCTCCAGGCAGGGGTCAAATCTCCAAAACCACAGATGCCGTATCGAGTGCGGTTTAGACATCACGTTGATCCTAAGGTAGATTGGTGGTTTACGAGAGAAAAATTGATGAAGACTGCTCCACATGTTATTTTTGAATATGAAAGAAGATTGAAAGGGGAGAAGCCTGCTTATTGAAGACTTCTCAGAGGACTATTGAAGTAATGGAGGAGGGAGTGTGAGGATTTGAGCCCTTGGCATGCCCATATGGGCCCCCACCTGCAAGCTATCTGCCTGCCGTAAGTGAAGGTGGGTCCTGTATCTCAAAGGGGTTTGAATATTGCAAAATTTGCCAGCCTTAGTTGGCGCCAGACAGTTGCCACGAGCCAGTTGGTTACATGTGTCCTGCTTGCGAGCATCAAAATCTTCCGTGAGCCTTCTAGGCTCTTCTACTCGAGACTTGGAAGCTGGCCTCTCGACCAATCAGGGAACATCTCATTGTGCGTGAGGTGGTTGGGTGGCCTAACTGCTGCGGGCCCGGTCCACTGTCTAAACGAGCTTGGGTGTAAATACTTTGGCCCAATGTGAAGCTATTGGGCACGCGCACATCGCAGTCCAAGCAGCCATCGTGTCTAGCCACTTTCCATTTAGGAAAGAACCAGGCTACGAGGGACTCATTCCGACACTCGCATGTTGGGCGACAAAGCTGCCGGATAGCGCATCGAAGGCTGCTAGCGAGTTGTGCTTGTGTGCACGAGGGCGCCGATTGAAGTGAGGGTGCTAGTGAGCAGCGCCACAAACCAGACAACCGTAGTTAGACCTGGGCACACATAGCTGGGGGAGTATTGGCGGTGGTCCTTGGGGATAGAAGGAGCATGGAGGTGAGACAAGGGTGAGCATTGAGAGGGCGAGTTGGAGAGGTAATGTGAGAGCACATACTGGGTCCTGGCAGAGGTCTACGTGGTCGACATCTGCATGTACTTCGGTTGCTGTTGTTGACGTCAAGTGGTTGTTTTGTCATTATGATATGCTAGTGTAATAGCTGTAGGATCGTAGTCTGGGCGATGAGCGCCATAAGGAGAAAGAGTTACGAGTACATAGTTGGTGGTGACTTTCAATGTGATTTTGCAATCCAGAATTTTGTCATTTCGCTATTGCTCATTATTCCTTGCTTATGCGTTTTACCCTTAAACAACCAGTACACGGCCCCAACCTTGCTGAAAAGAAAGCTCGTCGCCTACGAAAATTTTGGAGTCCCAGTGTCGTAGATAAATTGAATCGGCGGCGGGCGACCTTCGAAAAGGGCCCGCGATCGATAGCTGGATGTATTGGTGGCTTAAACGAACTCGAAAGGATGTCAAAGGAAATGCATGGTCGACTCGGGAGTTCGAACCCAAGGTCTATGAAGCCACGCGGGTGGCGTGATTCACACTTATTAGATCTCCGGTAGGTAGATCGAAAAGGTTTATTCAGCCACATGGGCTGGGTAACAGTTTTTTTCCACATTGGCTACGTGTTTTTCTTTTTTAACTGAACGTAAAATCTTAGTTTACGATTTATTTTTTAAATCAGGCAAATTTTTATTTTTTCCAGTTTCCTATACATGCATGCGTATGAGTAAAAATAGGCACTCGTTCCTTTTTACCTTCACTAACCGGTCTCACATAAGCAACAAACACCTGTTCAACAAGGTCATTCTTGACCACAAGCTGGGCGAACGCGGGGCCACTCATACAACAAAAGGACAAACTACTGTCCACGTCGGACGCATGATATAAATGCGACCTTTTCTTTCCTCCTGTGGGCCTGGGCAGCCAGCACTCGTGCTCGCCCATCTTGATATCAACATACGCGACATTGCCTTAGTCTGTTCCTAATATCATGTCAAAAGGAAGGCTTTCCTCCACTAAGAGTGTCAGGGAATGCATAATTTTTTCTACTTTGCCCACTGCCTCCAACCGGAAGTATGCCTTAACCCCTTCAACATACTCGTATACTATCATCTTCTATTATCGACCAATTTACTAATGACCGACTCACTTCTTCACTTTCATACCTAGGTGCATCTTTTGCAACCCTCTTCGACTTATATAAGTGTGTGTTGACCCACTGTTTACTAACACACCTATTCTATTTGTACTCACCTCTACATCGGCCCAAGCGCGGCGATGAGTGATCAGTTCATCACCAATGCTTGCGAGGGAGCCACCTAGAGAGATCCTAACACAAGCAACGTCTAAACAACTAGCTAGGTGGGGGCTTACATCAGTCCCTACCATTGGGATCTTCAGACAGGAGGGTGCATTTTCAGCACGCGCTTCTATCTTCTTTTCTGAGTCCAAAGTCCTTGTAGAGGCAACTGCGACCTCAGCTGTTCCCTTTTGGGTATATGTATTTTGGACAGAAGGGAACTATGTGGTCGGGGCTACCACATTTAAAACATTGGTGGGCCTTACAACCGTTTTCCCAAAGATCCTCGTCTATACCCATCTCTTCCCAAGGTTTGCCTGCAGCTATCCCCGGGTGTGCTGGGTACGACCGCCAATTTCTGCCTCTACGTCTACCCCTTTTGAAGGGAGAACCTCTACCACGTTGCAAGGGATTATAACCCCTACCTCCCACGTAGTAGCTTCCTTTGCCACTACCCCTCTGGGCAGCGGGTCCTCGACCTCCACCTCGTTCTCGGCCTCCTTTACCTTGTCGCCCTCCCCCACGGGCTGCAACCACCGCATAGTCCCCTCCCTGGGGTACTTGGCTGTTGTTATCCTGGGACCTGGTACCACATGCCCATGGCCTGCTTGCTTCAGAATGTCAAGGCCTGGTACTTTTCCGGTGTGTTGCTGCTTGGGTCTGTGAGTCACGACTTTTCACCTGTGGCACATGGCTTTTGACTGTGGGATGTGGACTCTTGCCTCTGGGACACAACTTTTGCCTGGAGAAGTGTCCTTTGCCTGTGGGATATGACTTTTCAATATGAGACGTGACTTTTGCTTATAGAACGCAACCTTTGCCTCTGGGATGTGACTGTTCACCGGGTGCCTATTAGACTTGACTCCTAAGGTACCCGACTGTGACCTTTCTGAACTGGCCGACTTGGCCTCCCTTGGCCTGAGACCTTGACCCTGAA
>BFEA01000020.1:1590328-1604503 GCA_003427395.1 Chara braunii | reverse complement strand
CCCCATCTTTCCCCACCTCCCCCTATCACCCCCTCATCGATCTTTTTCTGTTTCTTGAGGGGTCCAGGGGTGCGGAGGTGGGCACAGCGGATAAGGGACACCGTCGACCTGGTATCAGTAAGCACCTCATCATTGGACACTTGGAGGCTGAATGATTGATCGAGCGATTAGGGTGGTTGCTTTGGCAAGTTATAGATTGTTTGGCTGACCAATCAATGAATTAATCAGTCCATTGATGGATCTTCGGTTGGTGGGTGGTTGTATTGATTGTGTGACAGGGAGACGTCGAGAAGAGCGCGTGCTTCTTTCCACGTGCCACATGGCGGTCAAGTTTGTTGGAGCGGTAAGATCAAGTGTGATGACGTGGATAGCCGACGACCCTTCATGTTCATAGACACTTTGCCACGTGGCATGAGGTCGCCGTATCTGATGTGGATGTGAATACCGTGATGTGAGAGAAGGGAAAGAGGGGGGAGGAAAAGGGGAGGAGAGAGGAAAGGAAATCAGCATGAGAGAAACTTACTAGGAAAAGGAGAACGTGGTGCCAGATCGGTCCAAGCCTCTCTCTCCTCTCTCCCCTCACTCTCTCGCACTCTGTCGTCTCCTCTCTCTTCACTCTCCTCTCTCTTCTCTCTCCTCTGGCTTCTCTCTCCTCTCTTTCCTCTCTCTTTCCCCTTTCTTTACCTTGTCTTGCACTGCCCGAGCATCCAGAGAATATCTGGCTTCTTCGCCTCTCCTCTCTCTCTCTTCTCTCTCTTCTTTCTCCTCTTTCTCCTTTCCCCTCTTTATCGTCTCCTCCCTTTTTCTCCTCTGACTCCTCTCTTTTCCTCTTACGTTTATCAGGGTGCCTTTCTCTCTCATTTCCTGGGCGGAGGATTATTTTCTCTTCTCGGAAACAACAATCCATCTGCCTCCGAGTCTCACATCAGAGGTTGGGGGGAAGAAGAGCGGAGACAAGTTAGACACGGAGAGGGGGGCATGCAGACAGACACACAGACACACAGACACACAGACACAGACACACAGACAGACACACACACACACACACACACACACACACACACACACACAGAGAGAGAGAGAGAGAGAGTCTACACACACACACACACACACACACACACACACAGAGAGAGAGAGAGAGAGAGAGAGAGAGAGAGAGAGAGAGAGAGAGAGAGAGAGAGAGAGAGAGAGAGAGAGAGAGAGAGAGAGAGAATGGCGGTCCCTATGAAGGAGTTAAACTCCCCATTTCCACGCAGACCGGAGAGTCTGCCATTCATTGATGGACGTTTGCTATTCAATCCAGGTTCGCAGCATTCAAGGACTATTCCAGTGGGTAAGAATTTTTTGGCCACGTGGCTGCAGAGCGACGGCCATGGCATCTTGACCGTTCATCACCGAAGCGAACCTGATCGTGCTGTGTGGTCATCTTACCCTGGCCGTGCATTTGTTGGCGGGGCGTTCTGCAAGCGACACGTGGAAGAACGGTGCGGATCCTTCGCCGTTCACGACCGACCGTTGCGGATCTACAATCATCAGAGTGTGGATAAGATTCTTTGCGTGGAGGCGGAGTCGGACTCCGAGGAGGAGAAGGATGAGGAGGGGGATGCAGAAGCAGACGTTAATGCAGAGGTGGTCATAGGAGGAGAGGGAGAAGACCCTGAGGAGCTGATTGTGTCATCTCCCCCACCATTGTACAAGGAGAGCAGTCATGCCGTTAGCAGCAGGAGGCAGGTTAGCAAAGGAAGAAGAGGTGGTGGGAGAAGGAGGCGACAGCGCAGGGCTGGATTGGAATCTGCACGGTTCGATGACCATCCTAAGTTGCTGATCAAGGGTAGACTGCTTCCCCCCACTTTCCATTGGAGGAAAGAAAAACCAAGAGAGGCACAGTCGGGACTTGAATGGCTCTCCCGGATACAGGAGCGGCTTGATGTCGACCCGTTGATGGCCGTCCCGGCAAAGGAGTTGGTGAAGAGTGGATGGGAGAAGGAGGGGATAGGGTACTCGTTCGAGATGTGGGAAATGTCAGACCATGTTCTCAGTTTTGCAGCCAGCGTGGAGGATGCGGATGAAGACGAAGAAGAGGAGGAGGGAGGAAGGGGCAGAGACTGGATCTCAGAGGACGGAATGATGGGGATTGATATAGGTGGGGAGTATAGCGATGTCATTGTTGAAGGGAGGGATGTTGGGGAGAAGGCCAGACTAGGAGGAGGAGGAGGAGGAGAGAAGAGCTCGTTCCGGCCCTTTGTGGGTGGGCAAAAAAATGAGAAGGGAGGAAGAGGAGCAGAAGCGGATAAAGCATCAGGATTTGGAGAGTGGTTGGAGAAATGGATGAGGGGAGAGTGGGGTGGCAGCGATCGAGAGAAGCAACAGCATGCTGGGAGGAAGGGAGCCAATCGGGTGATCTTGACCTATCTGTCAAGTGAGGAGGAGCGTTTTTTTGGGTTTGGAGCACAGTTCTCATATGTGGACCTGAAGGGGCGCCGAGTTCCAATTCTGGTCCAGGAACAGGGCATCGGCCGGGGGGATGTACCCGTCACTTGGTTTGCCAATGCGAACATCAGCAGAGGTGGAGGCGATTGGTATACTACATACGCTCCGGTCCCCCACTATGTGACTTCTGATCTTCGATCCTTGTACCTTGAGAACAATGAAATGTCCACGTTCGACCTGAGGAGGCCAGACCTGGTCCAGATTCAGGTCCATTGCTCAGAGATGCTGGGGAGGATCTTGCACGGTACGTCACCTGCAGAGTTGATTGGCAGGTACACGGAGCTAAATGGAAGGATCCGAAAGCTGCCAAAATGGATGGTCCGGGGTCCGATTGTCGGTATTCAGGGAGGCTCGGCAAGGGTCCGGGAACTGTGGAAAAAGTTTCGGGACTTGAATGTACCTTTGGGAGGCTTCTGGATTCAGGATTGGGTAGGTCAACGTCTCACGAGCGTGGACAAGCAGCTATGGTGGAATTGGGAGGTGGATGTGGACCATTATCCCAGATGGGAAGAATTGGTTGACGAAATGCGTTCCTCAGGGGTCCGCGTCCTGACGTACATCAACCCGTTTGTGATGGAGGTAAATGAGAAGGCTAATTACAGGAGGAGCTTTTTCACAGAGCTTGAGCAGGGCGGCTATGGTGTCAAGAACAGGTTGGGTGACCCTTACATGATCGAGTACAGAACCTTTAGCGCGGCACTTGTCGACCTGACAAACCCGGCCGCAAAGACCTGGCTGAAGGGAGCAATCAAGGATATGATCAGGACAGGGATTAGCGGGTGGATGGCGGATTTCGGCGAAAATCTGCCGTACGATTGCATCTTGGACTCGGGAGAGGACCCGGCTGTCATGCACAATCAGTTTCCAGAGCTATGGGCGTCCTTGAACAGGGAGGTGGCGGAGGAATGGGAAGCCGAGGTTCGCAAGCGGCGGAGGGATTTTCAGGAAGGTGGCATGGAAAAGCGGGCAGAGGTGGCCGCAGGAGCTGATCCTTATCTTGCCAGGGATAGCGATGACGAGGATGAGTCCCGGGACGGCAAGCAGGCACAGCAGAAGAAGCCACAACCGAGCGGGCGAGGTGATGCAGCAGCTGCATCTCCTGCCGGGCACGATGCGGAGGCTGGTGCCGCGGCTATTGCTACTGGTCCCACTGAGAATGGCCAACAGAAGGCGGTGTCTGAGATCAGCGAAGATGCGATTATGCCCGTTATGGAGGACAAGAACGGTGATGAGAGCAATGGGCAGCCCAAGGGACAAGAGGAGGAAGTGCAGAGGGAAGAAGAAGAAGAGGACCACGAGGAGGAGGAGGAAGAAGAAGAGCAGCTGGTCTTCTTCATGAGGTCGGGGTTTAGAAAGAGCCCCAAGTCTTGCACGCTCTTCTCGCTTGGAGATCAGATGGTGAGCTGGCAACGCCACGACGGCATCAAGAGTGCTGTAACGGGGATGCTGAGCTCCGGGTTCTCCGGGTTTGCCTACAATCATGGTGATGTCGGCGGATGCACAACGATTCCAGTGGTTAAGTATCGCCGCTCAGAGGAACTTCTTCTTCGTTGGATCGAGTTGGGCGCATTTATGACAGTCTTCCGCACTCACGAAGGGAGTGTTCCTGAAGAGAATGTGCAGATCTATGACAACGAACGTACTCTCGATCAGTTCCGCCGCTTCGCTTGTGTGTTCAAAGCTTGGGATTTCTACCGCATCCAGCTCGTCAAAGAGGCCGCGGCCACCGGTCTGCCTGTTATCAGACATCCTTTCCTGCACTACCCAAAGGACAAGAGGGTTTTCTCTCTATCCTACAGCCAATTCATGGTTGGAAGGGACATGATTGTGGCTCCTGTTCTAGATCGAGGCGCCAACATGGCCAGCGTTTACCTTCCGTACCAAGGAGAGCCGGAGGAATGGGAACACGTCTGGACCCGAAATATATATTCCACCCCGTTCCAGAGTCTCCTTCAAGCTCCGACCGGTAGCTGGGTCAAGGTTCCTGCACCGATCGGCGAGCCAGCTGTTTTCGTCAGGAGAGGAACTCAGCTGGCTGTTCATTTTATTGCTAATCTCAGAAAACATGGTCTCTTGTTTTAGTTTTCAAAATTTTAAATGCTATTGTCCCTTGTGCGCTGCGCTGTTTGTTTCCTCTATACTTCAACCCAGTACAGATGAGCTGGGAGCGCTGTAATTCTATCACCTGGCAGAGGCTATTGTTGTCCGTCTCTTCATCCTGTCTGCCGCATATGCCATCCTGTCCGTCTATTTGCCGCGCCCATCTGTCTATCAGCACTCTGAATTCCAGATTCAGTCTATGTGCCACGCCGTCTGTCTATTGGAACTCAGAATTCAAAACCCGATCCGTCCCTTTCCCTCCTTTCTCTTTCCTTTCCCTCCGCCGATCTTACCGACTAGCAGCTGGCTGGAAGTTCATCACCTAATCCTGGGCTGTTTGCCTGCTTGTCTATGCGTGTTTCACTTAGGTCTTCTTCGCCTGCCAACTGGAGTAGAGTGCTTTGCCTGTCCGTCCGTCGATGCCCTTCTCCGAATGATGGGTATCTCATCTTATTCTTATGTGTGCGTTGCCTTGCATATTGCGGTCCGGTCCCTGTCTGCATGTCTGGCAATTACACCTGTGTCCCCCCAGGTGCACCCCTACATATTTTTCCTTCACGGGGGAGTGAAGGACCCCTCATCATCTGTCTGTTGTCTCCCCGTCCATGGAAGGAGGGGGAGGACACCACCCCTCGCCATCAGTGTGCTCGTCTGTCCTTCTGTGAAAGGAATGTCCGCAGTGTCTATATTACCGCTTGTGTGCGGGAGGACACCACCCCTCGCTTGCGTGCAGTTCTGCATTCGTGTCTGCATCTTTTCTCTGTCCTTTCACTCCTTCACTAAGCAAGGAGAGGTGTTAGGTTTGTTCTTCTGTTTCGTTCTTTCCGTTCTCCATGAAAGCGTACATAATACATGTGCATTTGTTGGTTTTTGCACAGCTGCCTGCTTCCACCTTCCCGTGGTTCCTCCTGGCAGAAGGATTGTTTCTACACAGCGGTCTGTCTGCTTCCTCCTTTCTCCTATGCTTCGTCCTCCTGCCCACCAGAAGGAAGAAAGCTGTTTTTCTGGCTATGTCATCTTTTATTTGGTCTGCCCTTTTCTTTCTTTTCCACTGATCTTACTTTCCTTTCCATGTCCTTGGGCTTCTGCTCGTGTTCTTTCCATTGCTCTCTCGTATTATGTCTTTGTCTTTTGCCCCCACATCCCTCCCTGCTAAGGAGGGTGGGAAAAAAAAGGCACGTTAATGAAGGAAGCACAGTTCTGCTCCTTCTTCCAGCCATCTCCTTTCCTCTCTTCTTGACAAAAACGTTATGCCGAATTTTTTTTACGCTTTGTTATGTTACGCAGAGTAGTGGTTAAAGCGAGAGAGTCGCTTTGTGCCGAACTCGGAGCCGCACAGTGATGTAATTCTCGGGAGTGAAGCATCCGTGATTCCGTATCCTTCTCTTCTGTCTGTTTGAGTCTTCGAGATGACGACAACTTTGTTTGATTGCTTGGTAGGTAGGTATCTTCTTCCAGCTTGCCATCTGCAGCTAGTCTCGTCTGTTTTGTTTCTTTTTTTTTTTTTTGGCTCTCGGCTGCTTTCTTTTCAACCGACCCATATGTCGCTTGAGTCCTTGCTGACTGCGAAACCTTCTCCTTCTTCTTCTTCTTCTTCACCTTCTAGGCTTCCAGTTCTTTTTTTAAGCTGTTTTGGGGATTTCTGGCTCATTTATTTTTTTTCTGGAGTTCTTCAATTTTTTTTCCTCCTTTTTTCATGATGCGGGGAGAGAAATGCCAAAGCATTGCGCAAGTCTCTCTGCATCTTTGAGGTTGTGCTACTTCCCAGTTCTCTTCTCTGAGGGTGTAGTCTCTCTGCAGCTTGAGGTTGTGTTACGTACCCAGTTGTTCTCTTCCTGAGGGCGTATCGGACCACATTTAGGACCAGACCTGGATGCATCTGACCGCAATTACATTCATAATAAATAAAGAAGAGAAGTCCTAGACAGTGGCCTGCATCGATCGGTTGACCATCTTGTCCACCACCATTTGCAATCTTATCCACAACTGAACACCTCTCTTCTAGTCAGTGTTTGAAACTCTTTTTTTTTTTTTTTTTTTTTTTTTTTTTTTTTTTTTTTTTTTTTTTTTTTTTTTTTTTTTTTTTTTTTTTTTTTTTGTATAGATCTACTTAGCTGTGTGCAGTCTGGCTTAAAAGAAAAAGACGTTTTTGACGGTTTTTCTTTTAAACCACTAGTAGCTCGGAGCCTATTTTTGCCGAGCCTGAATTTCACTGTGCTCCGAGTTTTGCCGAGCTTGGGTCCCACTCCATTTTCTTTTCCCGTACTCTCACGGAAAGAACCATAAAAAAGAAAAGACGAAGAAAAAAGTCGTCGCCATGAAACTCACAGAAGAGAAAAAAAAAAGAAACAATGCTTTGGCCATGAAACGCAGCAGTCGTAAACATATTCTTGGAAGTGGTAGTGTGTGTGCCCTCACTGAGGGCGTCTCAGCCCCGTGGCCAGAGTGTCCGATTCAAGAAATACAAAGATAAAAAATAAAAAGAAACATAGATTCGGCCGTGATATAGGCTGTGTGGATACATTCGTCTGAGTGCCAGTGTGATCACGGTGGCAATCCTCTAAGGAAGGAAACACAGCTTGAGCAAGTCACGGACTACGCCCTTGCTCGCCGGCAAGGACTTGTAAAAGTAAGAAGAAAAGAGAAAGCAACATCCACAATCTGACCGTTTTAGCAGCAAGATTAATTCTGTGAAAAAAAAAAAAAAAAAAAAGATTCATTCTGTATAGGACTACGGTGAGCACGGCCTCCTAGAGTACCCTGCCCGACAGCATTGCAGTAGAGAAAGCATCTTTTTTTTTTTTCTTTCACGAGTGGGCAATTTGAAACTAAACCTGCGTAGCATCGTGCTCGTGCTTGGTGACCAAACCCGAACGCGAACGACCGAACGCGAACGACCGAATGCGAACGAGCACTAGAACCGTCCGAAAGAGAACAGAAAACAAAAAAAAGTTCTCAGAAAAGTCTGAAACAAATATATGTTGTGTGTGTACGTATTCCGGTGTACGCATACGTATCTAAAATCGCGCGTATGCGTAGGTAAAAAAAAAAAACAAAAAAAAACTTCATAAAAGTAAAATCTGGAAAAACTTAAAAAAGTATGTTGTGCAGAATAGGAATACAAACAACTTCTGCATGGGAGTCATCCCCGAATTCCCAACCAAGCTCAAGTTAAAAATCAAATACCTTAAAGAAATAATTAGAAATTGAACAAATACTTCGGACTTCAAAGTAGTTTTTCAATTATTATGATAATATTACCTCTTTTTTTTTTTTTTTTAGTTTTTGATTCGCTACTCGAGTTTGGTTGGAAATTTGGGAATGACTCCCAGGCAAAAGTTGATTGTATCATGATTCTGCATAACATATATTCGTTACAGAATTTTGTTTTCATTTTTTCTGTTTTTCCCTTGTTTTTTTTTTTTTTTTTTTTTAACTTTTATTTTTTTTTTTTTTTTTTTTTTGTTTTTTTTTTTTTTTTAGTATTCCCACGTATGGGAGTACATGTACGCACGTACGTGACGCTGTCTCTTATACACATCTNTTTTTTTTTTTTTTTTTTTTTCAACTTTATATTTTTTGTGTTTTTGATTTTTAACTAAAGTGAAGTACAGAATTTTGAGATGAGTCTCAGGCAACAATTGTTTGAAATATCATTTTGCATAAAATTCTTTCTTTTCAGATTTTTTCGATTTTGTTTTTTCATATTACGGGAGTACGTGTACGTGTTGCGTACAGGAATACGTGTGCGTGTGTATGTGCAAGTGGCGTACACGTACGCCTTGCTACCCAGCTTTATTTTTCTTGCCGAGCCTCCGGGACCTCCGAGCTTTTTTTTTGGGGGAGAAACTGAAAATGAAAAAACTGCTAGTTTTCCCTATTTTCCCAACACTGGTGGAGGTACTAGTGGTTTAAGATCTGGGATATGCTGGCTCAATTGTTTTCTCGAAATAACCAATTGGCCTGCCTCAGTTGGTACATCCACAAACTGTTTGAAACACATATCCGAGCCCGAATCCCAATGGAATTTGTTTTCTCTATTTTTTTAAAAATATTTTATGATTTGGAGACTAGGGCCATTGGATTGCTCACTCACTCCACAACTCTAGATTTCTACGCACTTCTTCTAGTCAATTGTTCCATCACCTTATCCGCTACCAAACAACCCCCTCATTGACTGACAGACAGATAGATCAAATCATTAAATGCAACCGCATCAAGCGAAGACAGTGTCCAAGCCTCAACTGGCCATGCAGAAACCACCCGCGACGACAACTGTGGTCCTAATACCATGGCATGCTTCCTTCACACACACATCGGAGAGAGAGAGAGAGAGAGAGAGAGAGAGAGAGAGAGAGAGAGAGAGAGAGAGAGAGAGAGAGAGAGAGAGAGAGAGAGGACAGCAAGGTTTGGTTCTGCTAGTCATGCACCTGTAATGCAAGTAACAATTTTTTTAATTTTTTTTTTTTTTTTAATGCAAATCTTGCTAATTAGTAATTACATAAGTTTGCTTTTATTGTAATGAACCCAGTCTTGTTGAGAACCAGTCAGCAATGCAATAGAAGTCTGAAGTCTGAACCCAGCGCCCGCATGAAGTCTCCAACATCAGTCGATGTCTCAATCATATGCACCATACAAGAGTATTGCCTCATCAACAAAGAGCATGAGAGAAAATAAAACATTGAGAAGAGGAGGAGAGTCTCAATAGTAATCAGTAGTACATGTATCTCTCTCTCTCCCACTTCCACCTCAGCAGTGCATGTTCCCTCTGACACCGTCTGACATAATTACTGTGCAGATCATAGCCGGCCCTCCATCCTTCTGAAATGATCCAAGTTCTCACAGGACTCAACCCCGCGACCATGCAATGAAAAATCACATGAGAGTTCACACATGAGAAGCCAAGGCCGCCGCAAGAAGAGATTGTTACCAAATTATCATTATTATACAATTTTTTTTATGTCACTAACGGCTCTGCCGATCACACACTCAGCATCCCCACATCGGCTATGGCTCTACTCTCTCTCTCTCTCTCTCTCTCTCTCTCTCTCTCTCTCTCTCTCTCTCTCTCTCTCTCGGTCTTTTTATTCTCTCAGACTTGGAACACTCTACCTCACTTTCTCGATCAAACCTTAGATACACCCACTCAGGTAAGCTTCACATTTGGCGGCTATGGCCACCATACTCCCTATCTTCGTCTTCCCTGGCTATGGAGTAGCCCTCAAAGCACCCCCTTCCTTCTTCTCCAGGCGCGAAGTGCCCGAGTTGCCTTAATGCACAAGCAGCAGCAGCGCTTCCGCATCTTGCAATTGAACAAGTGATGAGCCGCTGCACTGTGGCAGCTAAATATAGGACTTGACTTGGCTTGGCTTGGCCTGCTTCAGACCGGTACCGGTTGGCCGCGGCCTGTCTGCTGTAAACATTTTGTCGGTCCGGTAGCTCCCGGACTTTCTTGGGACATGCTAAAAAATTGGACTTGGGACTATACTGGACTGGACTGGACTTTTCTTGTCGGGTACCGGGCGGACTCCTACGGACCCACGACATTTCAGTACCGACGCCTACAGACCGACGACGCTCTGACCTGCGGACCCTACGACCTCCTACTGGGACAGCTTGGGACCTGGGTCGACTGGGACTGTTCGGGACCCTGGTACCGGGAAATGGGGTGTTATAGCATGAATCCTTTCACTCCCGCCGGCCTAATTTTGAGGTCCTCCAGGAAATATCTCCGTTTTATCTGTCATATACATTCATTCCCCTCTGGGCCCTCTCATAAAAGGAAACAATGTGAGGGGCTGTCTGTATCAGTTCCTCCCTGGGGAACCAGCGTTCTTCGTTGGGTTCCTAATAGGCGAATGTAACCCTATACTGCCGTTGCGGTCTTCCTCTTCGGCCTCTGCGGAAGGCATTCTCGGCCGCTATTCTATCTATATACGTCCTAACCTCCATCCATATCTGGTGGAATCATGGAACAACGAGAGGGAAACTGATCATTCGCTACGCAGGGAAGCCACTTAGACGCGTGGAACGCTCGGTGTGTGTGCAGGTGGGGTGGAATCTCGATCATGTAGCATGGACCATCTGCTTATCCCTTGACATCTAACGCTTGCCATGCTCCCCTATACGTCGTAGTTAGTATACACAGGTAACAGTTTCTGCGAGATCCATTCTTCCGAAACAAACTCCTTTGACTTTACCCAGACCAAGTCACCTACAGCGAATTGCGACGGTCGTGCATGTTGGCTTGTTCTGAAGTACAAGGTGGCAATCTTTGAATCGAGTCCCGGTTCAGGCAGTCAATTGGACGCGGGGCTGCCAACCCTTGCGCAGTTCATTTGGGGTGCGTGCGGTTGACAGGTGCACCGAATTGTTGTACTTAGACTGCACTTTGGGAAGATGTTCATCCCAATCAATCTGGTCGGGCGTAATGTACATGCGTAGCACTTGCTGGAGCAGTTTGTTCGTTTGCTCTTTCGTTGTTGGTCTCCGGGTGCCTGTGAGATGACATGGTCAATTTTGACCCATATACTTTCATCAGTTGTCGCCAGTGCTCGCCTGTAAACCCATTATCTCTGTCACTAATGATTGCCAGTGGGTGTCCGTAGTCTTTCACACAATGATTGAAGAATTCTCTAACTACTAAGTCAGTCTTTCCCTCAGCGGGCAGCGGAATGAAAACAACAAATTTACTGAGTTGACCTACAACTACCATTACCTTACTCTTCCTGTTTCTGCTTTTGATTTTGGTATCCATAAAGTTAATAGACACGGAGTCGCCGAGACCGGAAAGGGACAGGTAGCGGTCTCAACAGACCAAGGGGGGCCTGCGTGGAACTTTTCGTCCGCTGACATACTTGGCATCCCTGGATGTAGGCAATGCAATCGTGCTTCATGTCGACCCATGCCTTGGACCGGAGGAGATTAGCATAAGTCTTCCTCCAACTGAAGTGGCCCTCAATGTCGTGGGCCTCGTGGCATTCCCCCAAGTTTCCACTCTCATTGTT
This sequence comes from Chara braunii, assembly GCA_003427395.1. Classification (NCBI taxonomy): domain Eukaryota; kingdom Viridiplantae; phylum Streptophyta; class Charophyceae; order Charales; family Characeae; genus Chara; species Chara braunii. The sequence goes on along the minus strand of BFEA01000020.1, from coordinate 1,592,906 downwards.
CGAAATGCAGAGTCTGTCAAACCTGTCAGTTTTCTCAAATAACAGTCCGCTAGTCACCCTGTAGTCCGGGACTCCGTGCTGGTGGTGGCGATGTTTTCGAAGGCGTAGGCATTGAGAGAGCTTGTCGAGGAGTTGGATTCTCGCTTGAGTGAGGAAGATCTCTGGGGTCTTTTCATGTCTAATGTAGGAATTTTGTTGCACTGATGTGAGGGTTGTGTCTTGGGGCGACGCTGGTTTTGTGTTGCTTGGTAGGGTGTGTTCATTCAACTGCGGGGTTGTTTTTCTTTTTGCTTTTTTTGGGGGGTATTTTTGAGCAACTGTTGTGTTATTTGCTCGATCAGGTGGTGCAGTGCATGTCATGTTATTGTGGACTTTCGCGGAGGGTTAGGTGTTCTGGCGGGGTTGGTATGGCATCTGCTGTTATAAAATTTAGGGGTGCGGGGTTCAAGCCTAAAAGGAGTGCTTTCAGGCGCGCTCTATAGTTCGCATGTCGTTGTGTGTTGTGGCGGGAGGGTTCTTTAGCTGGTTGTGGCGTCAACATTTTTTTCTTTTGTTTTTCAGTTCTGGCTATGCCGTGTTTTTTTTCCCCGTTGGGGCCCGATCTATTTTTGGACTTTTGTTGATGTAAGCAGACACTACGCTGCCTGGTGAGCGGGTTATCTGTCGTTTCATGGTTTTCTCTTCTTTCATTTTCCTTTGTCTTATGTTTTGGTTCCGTGCCTATGGTGCATTATTTTTTTTTTCTTTTGGTTTTAAATGAGGTACTATATTCAGTCGTGGGGGGATGAATGTTGGCATGTTTTTTGAAAGTCTGTAGGCTTTTGTTACCTGTGTTGGAACGGATACGTTCATCTATGAATTATTTTTTTAGGCTTTTTTTTTTTGTCTTTTGTGTAGGGGTAGTTTATTCTGTGGTTTCTTTCTGTTGTGTGGTTTAGTTATTAAGGGGGCTGTGTGGGCTTATGGGTGTGTTTGGTATGTCTTGGCCTCATTTTTATGTGTGTGTATTTTTTTGGATACGTTGTGTTTGTCCGTGCGGGTGGCTTGTATGTTTATTTTGTGTGTTGACAGTGTTGCAAGGAAAATAAGCAACAGCGAGATGACAAATTCCAGATTACACCATCACATTGAAAGCCAGATAGTCACACTGTGTCCAGAGAGCAGCATTGCACCAATAATACACCAATGGAGGTTTGTAGTACTGAAAACCAGTGTCAAGGAGAGCTTCTCTCTCCGCCACAACACAAGAGTCCAGTCCCTTCACACTCCTGATTGGCGCTCAGCGCCCAGCCTACTCCTACACAGCTACGATTAGCCTACTAATAGACAATGCAACTGTTGACATCAGCGGCAACCCGAAGTACTTTAAGATGTCGCCCAAATGCAGACCATCGCCAATACAAGGTATGTGCCCTCACATCATCTTCATCATCATCCTTCGCCCTTCCCTGACTTTACACCCACGTCTTCCTCCCTTACACCCGAAGACCACCCCTGCGCCTCACTGTACATCCAAGCCCAGCCCGCTATGAAGGCTGGCTATGGCGCTGCCCTCAGCAGTGCCGTGCTTCGCCACACGACCGCACGTGCGCAGCCTCTTGCTCCCAATGCCAGCAGTCAGCCCGCGAGCTATTGCTCCGGCAGCGCTGCCGCCAGCCAGCAAGTGACCCCATGAGGCTGCCTGGCGAGAGCTCTTTCCTTTATGGAAAGAGCTGGCCTGCTCGCGCAGCCTGGCTGCACTGGCCTGGGCCCAGAAGCCTCCGGAAGGCCCCAGGATGCTGCCTTTGCCCTGCAGCTACTGGGCCTCGTTCGGTTGGGCCTCCCAACTGTCAGTGTATGAGGCTGCGATTCACGCCCAGGACCTGCATTCTTTGGAAAAGGCCCGGTAGGCCGTGGAAATGTATTTGTTGCTCGGCCTGTGTTTCTCTCAACCAACTGGCGCGTCGCAACTGCCTGTACCCCAAATATGAAATTGACAGTCAAAGGCCTCTTGTGAAATGTTAGGCCCGCCTTCACTTAGGGGGGGCACCACTGTAACTGGTGCCCCTTAGGCCTGCCGAGGACGCAGATCCTCGCAGTGTTGTTGTGTGAGTGTATATGTATTTGTGTATATGTGTGTGTGTGTCCCTCCCACTTTCCCACGTGATGGGGGCCCGGAGGGGGGCAGGGTACGGATGGCGACCTTGCCCCTCCGGGGGGTTGCCATCTGTACCGAACTATATTTTGATAGTCTACACGCACTTTTTTTTTTTTTTTTTTTTTAAACCAGCATCCACTACTAGAGGGGGTGGTAAGATAGTCTACAAACACGACATGGAATAGTTCTTCGAATTGTTTCAGGGTTGTGTTGGAGTCACATGTGAATGGTTGGTAGGGAGTGGTGTTGTTGAGTACCACCTTGATGATACCTTTGCATTTGTGAGGGTTGAGGCCATTGTTCATCATTGTACGTATTATATCTACAAGTGGAACCCACAGCAACGCTCGCTGATGGCGTTTTATTTTTGTTTCATGTCTCTCTCTCTCTCTCTCTCTCTCTCTCTCTCTCTCTCTCTCTCTCTCTCTCTCTCTCTCTCTC
>BFEA01000020.1:1539847-1555330 GCA_003427395.1 Chara braunii | reverse complement strand
AGAGAGAGAGAGAGAGAGAGAGAGAGAGAGAGAGAGAGAGAGAGAGAGAGAGAGAGAGAGAGAGATTGGATGAGATACGCATCGCCGAACAGGTAAGTCTCCAACCCCTGAGCTGGCCTCACGGTACTTGCATCGATAGATGAGCAAAATTGAATGAATCTTCCGCTAGGACATGGAAATATACCTACTACATGTGTGTGTGTGTGTGTGTGTGAGAGAGAGAGACTCTCTCTCTCTCTCTCTCTCTCTCTCTCTCTCTCTCTCTCTCTCTCTCTCTCTCTCTCTCTCTCGGCTAGCCACGTGGCGGGCCATTTTTCTTCGTTTTTTTCATAGGAGATGGCTATGGCGGGATCTTTGTCACGTTGTTTGGCGGAGGAGGAGCGGGAGGAGGAGCGGGAGGAGGGATGGGAAAAGGAGAGGGAAAAGGAGATGTGGGAGGAGGGGCGGGAGCAGGTGCGGGAGAAGGAGCAGGAGGGAAAATGCGAAGGGGCGGAGGAGCTGCGGGGGGAGGAGCTGGAGAAGGAGGAGTGGCAGGGGAAACGGGAAGGGGGTTGGGAGCGGGAGAAGGAGCACGAGGAGAAACGGCAAGGGGCGGACGAGGCGCGGGAGGAGGGGCGGTAGAAGGAGCGGGGGGGCGGTAGAAGGAGCGGGAGGGGGAGTTCGTCGTGTTATTTCACACCGGCACAGTGGAGCGGGAGGGGAAACAGGGAGGGGGTTAACGAACACGCGGGAGCCGGAGGAGGGGGAGGAGATATAGGTGGAGGAGGAGAAGCGGGAGGAGCACGAGGACGAGCGGGAGAAGGAGCGGAAGGAGGAACGGGGGAAACAGCAGGGGAAGCAGTGGGAGAAGGAGAAGCAGCAGGGGCGAGCGCGGGAGAAGGAGGAGGAGGAGGAGAGGGAGGAGCAGTAGGAGAACGAGCGGAAGCGGGGCTATGGCGGGATCTTTGTCACGTTGTTTGGCGGAGGAGGAGCGGGAGGGGGAGGAGGAGGAGTGCCTTTTTTCACAATCAAACATATATGCTTTTTTTTTCAATCGCGCGCGCTTGCACTACCACGCCTCTCATTGCCGCAGCGGGCCCACTTGTGTAATTAATGGACGAAGAGAGGAGATGGGAATAGCCAATCTGCCAATTTGGAGGGTGGAAGAGATGTATCCATCAATGAACACAAAGATAGTAGATCAACATTTCCCTCTCCTTCCCCGGGCTTCCCCCTCGCTTCCACATCATCAACAATGTCCAATAAGGAGCCTGACAGGGCCTGATCACATTAGAGTGCCACGTGGCACAGTTCTCCCGTGAAGACGTTCATCAGCGTACAATATCGACATCAGCAACAGGTAAGTATCCTCTCTCTCAAACAATCCACATATCCTGATCTCCCTCCTTGTCGCGTCCAGCTCAACAATGAAGACAATGTGGCATATGCCACGTCAACAAAGAAGACAGAGTGGCATGCGCCACGTCAACAATGTCGAAGATAGAGTGGTTTGCACCATGTCAGCAGAGGCTGGCACCAAGACAGGAAGGCGCCAGCAAGCAAGTAGCAGTTTCGTGTCGTCGTCCACAGTGCTGGCATGCAGCCACCATCCACCCAGCATCAAGCCAGCGGCCAGCCAGCGTCCAACTAGCATCAAGCCAGCGTCAAGTCAGCATAGCAAGACTGAATGTTGCCTCCCCGGAGGAAGGGCCTTATGTAGCCTTTGAGGAGGTTGACCTGCCTCAGGTCTCCCACCCACGATGGCTTAGATTGACTCACAGCCGATGGCCCGGATCTCACACAGTTACAAACTTCCACCTGGTCCAAATGCTGTCTTGATACCTACATACAAAGAAGTGTGTGTGTCTGACCGACGGCCTGGGTTGGGTCCATGCAGACTTTGACTCCTGCGCCACTAGGCAGTTGACTAAGTCAACTGCGGGCGTGAAGGCCCCGAGGCCTTTCTTTGTTTTTTTTCCCCTTCCCCTGATCGTCGCTGCCGCAGACCGGTTCACGGCCTGTCTGGGCCCCACAAGGCAATACAAGCAGGTTATTGCATTCCTGCCGGTTCAATTTTCGAGTTCCATTGCAGAAATATATCAAATTTATCTTAAGCCACGCTCATATGCGGAAATAATATCAAGAGAAGTAGGTAATAATTCCTTTGGACATAATAATTCCTTTGGCCACTTTCGGTTCTTAGTAATAATTCCTTTGGCCACTTTCTCTGGCGGAAGTCTTTTGCACATAAAATCTATAGGTCTATATCCCTTACCGTCATCCTGCTGTAGCACAACCTCAATTCCATACTGACTTGCATCAGTGGTGACAATGAAAGGGAGAGAAAGATCAACAATCTTAAAGACAGGGTAGCGAGTCAAAACATGTTCAAACTTTTCAAATGAAGACTCACAATCTTTGTCCCATAACCACAATTTTTCCTTCTTCAGAAGTCTTCTCATAGGTGTGGCTATCAATAAGTTCCTTTACGAACTTCCTGTAATAACTAGCAAGTCCCAGAAAAGATATGAGTTCAGTTACAGTTTTGGGCATGGGCCAATCTCGAATTGCTGTGACTTTTTTCTCTTCGGGTCTTAGTCCCTCTTCGTTTACTATATGCCTTAAGTACAACACGTCAGGCTTAGCAAACTCAGACTTCTTAGGATCCAGTTTGAAGTTGCCTTCGCGCAACTTCTGTAGAACCATTCCTAGGTGTTTATCATGATCCTTAAGTGTCTCACTGTACACGAGGATATCATCAAGATATACAACAACAAACTGATCCAACCATCGACGGAATAATTCATTCATAGATCTTTGGAAGGGAGGAGGAGTGTTAGTCAGTCCAAAAGGCATTACCACGAACTCGTAGTAACCATACCTGGTTCGAAAGGTTGTCTTGTGTTGATCCTCAGGAGCCACCTCAATCTAATGGTACCCTGATTTAAGATCAATCTTGCTGAAATACTTGCACCCCTGCAGCTGATCCAACAAGTCGTCAATGCGTGGAAGTGGTTCTGCATTTTTTTACAGTGACGGAGTTCAACCCACGATAGTCAATACAGAGTCTGAGTTCACATTCCTTTTTGGGCACGAATAAGACAGGAGCACCATAAGGAGATGAACTTGGACGAATCCATCCTTGTTCAATTAGTTTTTGCGGTTGTTTCTTTAATTCATCAAGTTCCCTATGAGACACACGATAGATGGGACCTTTATGAATCTTACTACCGAGAATAATCTCAATCGTGTGCTTAATAGCGCGCTCAGTGATTCCCACCGACTCAGTCTGCACGTTCATATATCCGTGAAGTAGTTTTTCAATAGAAGGAGGATAGGATGAGGAACATTCACCATCATCACATCCTGATCCAACTTCTTTTTCGAGACCATCGATCTGAAGGTTGGGTAACTTATACAACAAAAAGACAGTGATGAGTCAGATCCATACTTATGATACAATTTAATTGCTCGTAATTCGGACTTTTCGTTCTTAAGCTTTATAATCTTTTATTTGAACCTGACTTCTGGGTCGGCTTCCTCGTGCCAGTCCATTCCCAGAATCATATCGAAGGGCATGTTCTTCTCAATTAAGAAAGACACTTCATGTTTGCCTTTCTTAGTACGAAAATAACACTTTACACGATCGACACATTGAGAGACAGTGATCGTGCCCTTATCAGCCAACATAGACGTGATAGGTCGTGGCAAGTCCTTTACCTTCATTCCGAGATGCAACTTACAAATTTCCTTTTCTTAGATGTAGGACCGCATCGATCCTGGATCTAACAGAGCACCTATTCGCGTACGTGCAACCTCAATGTTTGCAATCATCAACTCACCCTTAGACTTCGCTTTCTTAGCCCACGAACTTCGTAAAGTTACGAGTTCATTTTCAAGTTCATCAAGGGAATCGTCCAGAGAGACAGAACATAAGACAGTGTTGGGGTGTTTCGGATGACGGGCCGAAGAAGAGTCATCCTAGGCCATATGAGTCGAGGGGTTGAAAGGGGTGATCGACGCCTTACCTTCAACTGAACCCCTCAACTCAGTAGGAGCAGATGCTACTCCTACTGGTTGCTCCCTTTTGGGTTTTGAAAGAGCGGGCACCATGCTATGATGTATGCCCAACAGTGTCACACTTCAGGCACTGCCTCTTATTCATCCGGTCCTGCCACTCTTTCCGTGTCAGTCCCATCTTTTCCCGAGGCCTCCCGATTGCAAGATCGGATGCTCGGGAAAGGAGCGTGGTCTTTTTTTTCTTCTTACTTCACTGATTGGTGCCACCCTTGTTGGCCACCACGACAGTGGCGTCACCCTTTCCTGACTCATTGTCGCCATTACCCCCACCCTCGGCCTCATCAAGGGGTAACTTCTCTATTGTGTCGTCGTCGAAGACGACGGGCATGTGGTCATGTCGTTTCTGCCACCACAGGACCTGCTTCCCATACCCACCAACCGGACTATTCTTTACTACAGACGCATCGGTCCCCTTTACCTGTGCCGTCATTTGCTCCCTTTAGAGCGCGAGGTCGTGAAACTGTCTATAATTATACTTATCGGATTTTGCCTCGATGACGAGATGTCTTCGAATAGGTTCTGGCAGTGCTCGTGAGAAAATGTACAAGACTTGATTGTCTTGCAGGTTCAGACCAGGGACCTGCAACAGACGATTAACTTCACAAAACAATGCATCAACAGTCATCCAACGCTTTTGGCCGATGGTAGTGAGCTCATCACAGGCTTTGTCGGCCGTTGTTTTGTAAAGGAATCTCTCCTTAATCTTTTGGAGAAATTCCCTGAGGGTCAGTGTTTTGGCCCACTCCCCAATATCTTCGAAGCCTGCAGCGTTGGCTTCAGACAATACCCATTCCTTTGCTACCTCACCCCAACATGAGGTAGTGAAAGCCACTTGGCTTTCTGGCTCGACCAGTGTAGTACTATAGTAAGCCTGGATTTTGCTATCAAGAAAAGCAAATGTTCTCCTCGCTTTCCATTATAGGTAAAAGGTAACTTCATCTCCACCTTTTCTTTCTTTTTCGGCTTCTCTCCTTCCTTAGCCAGTTCTTTCATGGCGGGCTCTTCTTTCTTTTCTGCCGGTTTCTCAGGTTCCTTCTTGGAACTTTCGGGTTCTCCGGCATCACCCTTTTCATTGCATCCTTCATGAGTTTCTCTTGGGGTTCCTTTTTTTCTTCTACCCCCTTGGCCTCCTCCTCAACCACCACCTTGTCTTTCCCTTTAACTAGTCTGGTCACCGTCTGCAATGCGGCGGTGTTGCCATCAATTTTCCTCTCAAGGTGAACAAGGTAAGCCACCATGGTTTGTAACACGGATGCAAGATCAGTTTCTGTTGCTTCAAAATTGAATCTTTGCCTGACTTCATCTACCATCCTTTCTCGTTGTTCTCTTTCTTGTTTTTTTCTCCAATACTCTTCCATTTTTCTTCTCTCCTCCTTCAGTGTTTTTTCCAACTGTTTGATGCTTTCCTCCATAATCTCTTCAGACATTTCCGGTTCTTCCTTTCTTTCTCCTCCTCCTTCTCCTTCAGTTGTTCTCTTTTGGCTCATTGCTTCCAGACACTCGGCGACATAGCGATCAAGGGCCAATCGCTCGTTCTTGATGAGTTCTTCAACTCGGTCACCGGTTTCCAGCATCTGCACGGCAGTCTCAGCGGCATTCAGTTCACCTTCTGCAGCGAGCAGATTGAACTAACCGTGAACATGCTGTTCAACTTCTCGTCCGACTCCATGTATCTCGCCGAGCAACTGGCCGATAACGCCTATCGATGTTTGCCTTTTTGCACTTATCTGCCCCCAGGCTCTCAATTCCCCCCCTTCTTCATCGACATAGACAGTAAGAGGGATAGGAAAGAAGAAAAGAGGGATATATTTCGTGAGAACAGAGGCACGCAAACATCTCCAGAGATAAGTCATGGTACCCAACGTGTGAATGTCGCACAATAAATAAATAAAAGACTAATTAATTCCACGACCACATTCAATTAACTTTGAATTTTACAGCACGAAATAAATAACGAAAAATAATTAAGGAACAAATTTCTTTTTACTCCTATTTCTAACTTCTGTTGTCTGTCCTATGTGTGATGACATCCTAATCGAGAGTGTACATATACCGCAGACACGGCCAGTGTGATCAAGACACAACAATACAGGTGAGTATGCACGGCAACCACAAAACAGCCAAGACAAGTGAGTAAGTCAGCCAACACAACAACAACAATCAATTGTCAGCATTCTGTCCTCTTCGGTTGCACCATCTGCAGATACCAATGCGGCCAGACACCAAGGCCGGTGCGTGGCACTACAGCCAATCGTGAAGTTGTACCGCCCGCCAACACGCAAGTGCAAGTATCAACTTCTCACCTGCGGCAGGGCACGTGCGCTGCCACGTGTCACCCTGGCATGCCAACCCAGCACCTCCACGGAGTTGCCACATCAGCATTCAATGGTCAGTAGGCCGTCAAGAAGGGTGCCACGTCAGCAACGCGCCAACTGCCAGATCATCCACCACTGGTATGCCACGTCAGATTGAAGTATCCCTGGAGCGTGGAGCGCCACGTCGGCAGGTAAGTTGCGACACAGGTACATGCCACGCCAGACAATACCCTGCCAATCCTAGGATGCCATGTCAGCCCCCCTGCGTCATGCCATGTAGGCAGCGCCCCATGTCAGCAGTCCCGATACCCACTCTCTCTCTCTTCTACCAGTGCCACGTCAGCCTGCAGCCAATGATGCTCTCGCCGGTATCTTCTCGGCAGGTCAGCAACAAAGTGCCATGTAAGCAATGTCGACGTCTTCTCTTCAGCAGGTCCGCGTCATCATCTTCAAGGAAACGTGCGCGCGCGTGGTAGTCAATGTCTAGACCTCGATGATAATCGCGCGCGTTTATAAATGCCTTTCTTCCCAATCACGCGCGTTTGTAAATGCCTTTCTTCCCAATCACGCGCGACACCTTCCACTTACCTGGGCGCCAGCTGGCGCCTGACAGCAGATCGTGACGAAGAAGGTAAGCTCCGATACCAAATTGTAATGAACCCAGTCTGGAAGATACTTGTCAAAGGTCGAAGTACAAGAAGTCTTAGCGCTGAATAATGTCTCCAAATAATCGTGAATGTGATCTGTGATACAATGCCATGTAATCAATGGACGAAGAGAGGAGAAGGGAATAAACAATTTGGAGGGTGGAAGAGATAGTATCCATCAATGACCACAAAGATAGTAGCTCAACATTTCCCTCTCCTTCTCCGGGCTTCCCCCTCGCCTCCACGTCATCAACAGTGTCCAATAATGAGCCTGATGGGGCCTGATCACATTAGAGTGCCACGTGGCACATTTCTCCCGTGAAGACGTTCAGCAGCGTACAGTATCGATGTCAGCAACAGGTAAGCATCCTCTCTCTCAAACAATCCACGGACCCCGATCTCCCTCCTTGTCCCGTCCAACTCAGCAATGAAGACAATGTGGCATATGCCAGATCAGCAAAGAAGACAGAGTGGCATGCGCCACATCAGCAATGTTGAAGACAGCGTGGTTTGCGCCACGTCAACAGAGGCTGGCACCAAGACAGGAAGGCGCCAGCAAGCAAGTAGCAGTCTCGCGTCGTCGTGCACAGTGCCGGCGTGCAGTCAGCATCGAGCCGGCGTCAAACCAGCGTCCAGCTAGTGTCAAGACAGCGTCAAGTCAGCATAGCAAGACTGAATGTTGACTCCCCGGAGGCAGGGCCTTATGTAGCCTTTGACGAGGTTGACCTGCCTCAGGTCTCCCACCCACAATGGCTCAGATTGACTCACAGTCGATGACCTGGATCTCACACAGTTACAGACTTCCACTTGGTCCGAATGCTGTCTTGGTACTTGCATACAAACAAGTGTGTGTGTCTGACCGGCGGCCTGGGCTGGGTCCATTGCAGACTTTGACTCCTGGGCCGCTAGGCAGTTGACTAAAGTCACTTGTCGCGCGCGAAGGCCCTGAGGCCTTTCTTTGGGGGGTTTTGTTCATGGCCTGTCTGTGTCCCACAGGGCAATACAAGCGAGTTATTGCATATTGGTGGTTTAAGTGCTCTCGTTGTCTGCAACAGAACAAAACTGCTTTGATTCTGAATCTATTCACCTGGGTAGAACTGGGGCTGCTGTGGGGAAATTTTATAACACAAACACCCATAAACATCTTTCTTGTATTTTTCTAAGTACTTCAAGTGTCCCTAGCTGAGCACCCTCAAGCAGTGCCAAACAGTCGGTCATTCCACGTTAGGGGCGCTGCTCACTGGAAGTTCGGGATGTGTGTGTCTTTTGCGGGTGATGGGGGATGCTCGTCTGGGTGATTCCCTGGCTCAGCGGGTGGTGGGAACCAACAGTCTGTGGGGTTAACTTGTGATATGAGTAGGTCATGTGCTGCTTTGCTCCGTGTTGGATGCGCAGACTGTCTTGTCTGTGCTCTGCCACTGCCTTGATGCACATCCCGCTTGCATCGCAGGTCTTCCTCACTGCTGTGCTGCCTTGCCGCCCATCGGCAGGCCGTGCCTTCCGTGTCTTTTGCTTGTGTGCCTTGTGGTTTGGTTGCCTTGTTGATGTTGCCTTGCGCCTCACTGCACGGTTGTCGAGCTTCTCGCCTGCTAGCCCTGTCGGCCTTCCGTGTCCTTTGCTTGCGTGCCTTGTGGCCCGGTCGCCTTGTTGATTTCGCCTTCAATGCCTTGCGCTTCACTGCACGTTTCCTAAGCTGCTCATCCGCTTGCCCTATCGTTCCTTGCAGTCGTCTTTGGCAATAAGCAGTTGGGTTGCCTTTATTGCGTTGCCTGGTGCTCCGCAGGGTTGCTGCCTGGTGCTATGTCCTGCTTGGGGACAGTCTGCCTTCAACATGGGTCAAAGGGTTCATGACCCAAACCATCAATACGGGGATTCCGCAGATTGTCCAGGGTTCAGCCTCCTGATGAGTCGGCGCAACTCTGACGAAACAATCTGATGACCCCTGCGCAAGGATGACACTATTCGACCAAAACACGAGGCAAGGTGCAGCGCTATCGGGAGCGCTGCGCCCCACCCAGGGTTGGGACAGCGCGCGAATAGGCCATGGTGAAGGTGCGCGGCAGCGATGGTGATCATCTCCTCTCTCAACCAGGCGCTTTGCGCACGCGCAGGTGACTGGAGGCGCTTGTCCACACCACGTCACATGTTGATGTGGCAAAGTGGGCTAACTCCCGTTGGTTCTTTGCTTCCGGGAGTTTCACGTTCCGCTCCATTGCCGCTGCGTTTTTGCCTGTGGCATATGGCCTGAGAGGCGTTGGCTATGTCGACGCCTGTGGAGTACAGTGGAGTCAGCCCTTGGTAAACTGAAGTGCGAGTGCAGTGGCGACTACAATCATAAGGAAGTGGGTGCGTCAACAAAATTAGGGCGCTGCTCGGCATCGACAACGGGGCACTGATCATCACCGGCACCATCATCAACAGGTTGCGGTTTGACACCGGCATCATTGGTCATCATCATCAGGGTGCTTCTCGTCATCATAGTCATTATCACCGTCATCATCAACATGGCATGTTTCGGCATCATCATCACGGTAAGGGTTTGTCGTCAGCATCATGCGTCATCACATCATCAGGCGGCATCACCATCATCATTATCAGGGTGCGGTTTGATACCGTCATCATTCATCATCATCATCAGGGTGCTGCTCGTCATCATCGTCACTATCACCGTCATCATCAACATGGCATGTTTCGGCATCATCATCACGGTAAGGGTTTGTCGTCAGCATCATGCGTCATCACATCATCAGGCGGCATCACCATCATCATTATCAGGGTGCGGTTTGATACCGTCATCATTCATCATCATCATCAGGGTGCTGCTCGTCATCATCGTCACTATCACCGTCATCATCAACAGGGCGTGGTTCGGCAGCAGCATCACGGTAATGGTTCGTCGTCAGCATCGGGCGTCATCACCATCGTCAGACGTCATCACCATCATCATCATAAGGGTGCCTCTCGTCACCAACATCAAGGTATGGGTGATCATCATCATCTTGTCGTCATAGGGCGCCGCTGAGGTTGCTCGTCATCATCATCATCATTGTCATAACGTCAATATCATTGCTATCATCAATACCTCACCTTCATAAGGCGCTGTTGGCGAAGCTTGTTCGTCACAGGGCGTTGCTTACCCTTATCATCATCATCACTAGGTTATTATCCAAGGTGTTCGTCATTTGCACCATCATCATCCTTTTGTCATCATAGGGCGATGGGCGTCGTCGTCATCATCATCATCATCATCATCATCATCAGCAGCAGCAGCAGCATCATCAACATCATCATCATTGACATCATCAACATCATCAACATCATCATTATCATCATCAGCATCATCAATTTGCAATCATAGGGTGTTGTTGGTACTGTTCTTCGGTACGATCAGCATCATCATTCCGTCATTACTATCATCATCATCATTTTGTCATCATTAGGTGTTGCGGTTCAAGGCCTTGTTTGTCTCTCACATCAGCAGGTGAGTTTGGTCGTCATCATCATCATCTGCAGGATGATGTTTACCACCATCTGCAAATCCAAAAAAAAAAAAAAAACTCTCATCTACCTCTCTCTACATCATAATTTTTAGAAATTTCCAGTTCTGCCATACATTTTAGGGATTTGATCTGATGGATGTGCTTCAGTCCGGATAGGGCTTCTGTGGTCACGGTTGGGACTCTTGGGGGAAGGGTGGGGGTGGTATTGGGGAGCCTTACTCTACAGGGGCGCTGCAAGGTGGGAGGTGGCTGCCCTGTCGGGGGTGGGGCAGATTTGTGGTTTGTCCTTGTCTGGGGCCGGGGTGGGAGAGTTGGTCGCCTTCAACCCCGGCGGGGGCAGATAGGGACAAGGGGAAGGCGAAGGTATCCTCTAGGAGGGAATTGGCTGCCTTTGCGGAAGGGGGAGAGGAGGGGGTCTGTTCCAGGTTGGGGCCGCGGAGCTTTTCCTCGGCGGTGGCAGCATGGGATAGTGGGCAGGGGGAAGTTTCTCTGTGCGGTGACTTTTGGAAGTTTCTTGGATTGGATTTTTTCTGTTATGCCTGATAGTTTGAAGAATTTCTCAGTCTCTGAGGGTTTGCCGGTGGGTTGTACGAAGCTGCACTGGATTTAGACTGTTATATTCAGGATTCGTGGCTGTCCATTGCCAGAATGACGCTGGCCGGAGCCGGGGTGATGCCATGTAGCTTGTCGAAGGTGAGGGCATGAGGCCTTGCAGAGAGATCTGGGGATGCTATGCGGGGGGCGTCCTAAAGGACAGCTGGGGGTTGCTGAGACAGGACGACACTGGCCGGAGCTGGAGTGAGTCGCGCTGCTCTGTAACCTAGCAGTTAGGGGGCGTGAGGCCTGGTTGAGTTTGTCAGAGAATAAGTCAGTTTCGGTGAGCTTTGTTGGGATCTGTTGGAAATCCCTTAGATACTTGAGTTTTTTGGAAAAACTGTTGTGGGCTTCAGGAGGTGCTTAGAATCATTGATATAGCATAGTCTCTTTTATATACTAATCACCATCATTATCATCATCATCCTCATCATTATCATCATCATCGGAATTACTATCTTACACTTTTCTAAGAATCACTAGAAGTCCATCATTACTAGCATCACCATCATCAGCACATGAGGGACGCTGAGCCCGGTTCTCAGCATGTTCGGTTCGGTTACTCCGGGTAGACTGTGAGGACCCCGGCCTCAATCTTCATTTGGAAAAAAAAAAAAAAAAAAAAAATCAAAAAAAAAATCATCAAANTTCATTTGGAAAAAAAAAAAAAAAAAAAAAATCAAAAAAAAAATCATCAAATTTTATTTTTTTGGTCTTCTGTTTTTTTTTTTGGGACGTATTTTTTCTGGTTTGCCTGTTTTGTGTGCTTGTATGTTGTCTGCCCTCCCGCCTCCCCCGTGCCCTCCAACCTATGCCTTGATGTCTTTTTGCTTGCTTGGTTTTGGCATGCCTCAATGTTTTTCTTAACTGCCTGGTTGGCATCCTTTTGGGCCTCGTCTTTTTTGGTTTGCCTGCTGGTGTGCTTGCATGTTGTCTGCGCTCCCGCCTCCCCCATGCCCTCTAGCCTATATGTCTGGCACTTTGGAAAGCTGGTCATGGATAACCACATATGGACGAGGTAGCTTCATGAGAAGTAGAAGAGTGGCAACATACAACGTTAGTTTGGTTGCGGCAGGGCGGGGTGTACCATGGGTTCCATGGGGTGCATGGTGAGTACACCATGAGATATATTGGAGACACACACACACACACACATGCCAACAAAGTCGACCACTTTTCTCAGTGGTATCGCTTACTCTGGGCGACGTGGTGAGTACTTATCCATCAGTCAAATACATCCCTGGCAGACTGTCTGGCAGTTTGGAAAGCTGGTCATGGATAACCACATATGGACGAGGTAGCTTCATGAGAAAAAGAAGAGTGGCAACATACAACATTAGTTTGGTTGCGGCAGGGCGGGGTGTACCATGGGTTCCATGGGGTGCATGGTGAGTACACCATGAGATGTATTGGAGACACACACACACACACACACATGCCAACAAAGTTGACCACTTTTCTCAGTGGTATCGCTAACTCTGGGCAACGTGGTGAGTACTTATCCATCAGTCAAATGCATCCCTGGCAGACTGTCCGGGTTCAAACAACTGATGAGTCGGTGAAAGATTGACGAAACAGTCTGGCACAGCCATGCTTCTCTTTGTGGAGTTATGTACAGCAAATATGACGACACAGATGCGGCATGCGTGCGTATTCCAGACACACACAATTATGCACATGCTAGCTAGCACACACCCATACTTGGGCACATACACTCATAGCGTTCCATACACAAGTTTTACCCCTGAACCCCTGATTAGATTTTCTATGTCCTGGTCTGGAGCCATGTGACTGAGTGGGAAAGCGGGCTTCAGGTCAAAGCTCGCAAACAGGTGGCCATTGCCGTACCCAGACATACGCACCCGTACCCACGCATACCCATCCATACCTACCGTATGTAGCTGTACCCGGCCATACCTAGCCATACCCGACAGGTCCCAGTCAGGTGTGGGCTGCTATACATGGGATTGGGTCGAGTGTGAATGTGTTGGAAAGGATTAAATGCCAGGATAGGTGGATGGGTAAGGATAAATATGGTGCGTAAGGGTGGATATATGGGTGGGTGGGGGGGTGGGGGATGGGCTTTCATGGCCTTGAAAAGGCCAATACTCATGTCTTACTAGCCCACAAAGGTCGCGTAAACATTTTCCCAGTTCTTTCAATTTGTCATGTCTCTCATGTCCTAGGCACAGTACATGGCCCCAGCCTTGCTAAAAGGAACCCGTCGCCTGGTCCAAAAAGTTTGGGGCCGGCACACCGTTGATAAACAAAATTGGTGGCCTGCGTCGCATTTCGGCCTCCGAAAGGGGCCCGCACCCGATGTATCGTGTGTATTGGGGCTTAACAAGCCAAGAATCTTCTGTGTCTTCTTTTTGAGGGGTTGCAGGTGGCAGGATCAGGTTTTCTATGGCACAGGGGTGACTGGTCATTGAAATTCCCTAACATCTCTGAATGTTGGCTATAGAGATAAGAATGGAGGAGGAGAGGAGAGGGAGAGGAAATGAGGAGAAGAAGAAGAGGAATGGGGAGAAGAAGATCAAGACAAAAAGCAAGAACAAGAACAAGAAGAAGAGGAAAAAGAAGAGGAAGAAGAAGAAGGTGATGAAGAAAGAGAGCACCTTCTTCTTTCCCACTAACCTCCTCTAGTGTCTTGATCTTGAGATGACAATCCTAATGAAGCCCTCTCTCCCCTTGCACACTTGTCTTTTGGCTTTGACTTCCTTCTCCTTCAAGCCGTCCTCACCTTTCCACTGTCTCAACCAAATGCTTGTGGTATGGCTTCATTGCTCCTTTAACCTCCCTCAAACTCCTTTCTCAGCTTGTACCTGGCTATGGTAGCCTCCTAACTCTTAAGCTATGGAGTCCTTCCCTCTAGGAGGGCTAAGGGGGGCCCTTTTAGCCTTTCCTTCTCTTCTATAGCTAAGGGGCTACGACGGATCACCTGCCTAGGCCAGCGTTACTTCCACCACTCCCCACAGCCTCCTTTCCAAGCTTAGAGTCTCCTCCAAGCTCCCAAACTGGCAGCGGTTCCTCTCCCTTCTTTCCAGTTGAGCCTAGAGTTATCCTCGGTGCATTGGGGCAGCATCTATTTGCCTCATGCAATTGTGAGTAAGGCGAGTTGCCCCCTTAGCTTAAATAGGTTAAGCACATTGCTCCGCCCAGCCTATGGGTCTGTCCCCTGTACCCAAGGTGAACCGAGGTACCCCCTAAGCCCTATCTCACTCATGGGCCTCTCTGGAAGCATCGGGGCGTCATTTTTGTCGGACACATGCAGTAAGATTGATTGGTACCAGCTCAGACCACCTTTGTGGTCACTCTATGTTTTACTTTCATCTTCAAATGTTGCCCTATAGTTCTGAATAATCAAGGCACAACCTATGTTTTACTTCCATCTTCAAATTTCTCAAGTCTCACTCAAAACTGAGTGGGCGGAGGTACCCTTTGTATGTCGGTTCATTTTCCACCACAAATCTGGAAAAAATCCAAGGCCAGATCCATTCCGAGTTGCCCTCAAGTGGACCTTGCTTCAAGTTAGAGCCCTAAAGGCTCTTTTTCTCAACTTATAGTATATCCGGCCACAATCTTTGGTTAAATACACTGTTTTGTCTTGTTCCTTCTTTTGTTTCTTTCCATTTTAGGCTGCCAACTCATTCCGGAGTTGGCCGTTTGAGTTGGCATTACCAAAAACGACCATATTGTCATCTCCATATATTTTAATCTCAGATTAAAGGTCCAAAAGAAAACCGGTCACCACTCCTTTACTTCGCCTTTTCTTTTTCTCTTTTAAATTCAAATTTTGTTGAGATACGGCCCCGAGGACCTTATCTCTCCACTCTGGATTTACTTCCACTAAATCCGGAGTGATGATTTCACAATATGGATCTGACAATCCCTACTTTGTCAGTCCCAATTCACCTACTAACTTTCCTTCACCCGTTTCTCCCGTTTTATCTCATTCGTCCTCATTTTTCTCCCCATTTTATTTTTCATTCTCTTATTTCTACGATGAAAAGTGTCAACTAGCTGTTGACAATTTTTCTAGGCTATGGATCTTGATCTAGATCAAGTTGCAGTCCTTTATTTGTCGGATCCCAATAATGACACCCCTAAACTCAAGGAGGCTTCATTTTTCCTCCATTAGTCTCAATTGAAACGGTATTCACCAATTCGTGGTAGCTGAGGTAGATCCCAGGGCTCGATCCCTAGTTTCCCAACTTACCTGTGTACAATACGWGCGTCAACTCGAAGAGTTGAACCTGCGACCTGTAGAACCGCCAGTGGTAGGTAGGTCTGTCGTAGGTCTATAGGTAGCCAGGATTCGATCCGTAGACCTATAGACTAGAAGGCTAGCTGCAGTCCTTCTAGAAG
>BFEA01000020.1:1517819-1531109 GCA_003427395.1 Chara braunii | reverse complement strand
AGTGCGAACAGTGAGTTGTGTGGGCGCTCAGTCGCCATAGCCAGTTTGAAGAGAACTCTTATGTGGATACGATATCTTGAGTACTGAGTGGGGATTTGGGCGCTCAGTCGCCATAGCCAGTTTGAAGAGAACTCTTATGTGGATACGATATCTTGAGTACTGAGTGGGCGCCTGTCGCCAATTTGCTGTTTCGCTGTTTGCATACATGACAAGTTGAATAATCGAGTTTGATTTCACAATGTGTGACCCTCTTGCTCCGATTTTTTCTTGGCAGCCTATTTACGACACAAAGTCACTCACGACTCTATTTTCTCTTGCTTTGTATATCCGAGATATAACGGGTTGCAATGTAGGCCTCCCTTCTCATTCCCTACTTTCTTTACCTCCAGAAACTATTCAACTTGGCCCTACTAGTGCTTGCACAAGTAGTGCTGATATTTTCAACCACTAGATGTTGCATTCGACGGTGCATCCCCTTTTGATTATCCAACTCTTATGTTGTTCCACAGTTCCTTTGGGATAACTGAAGACCCTGTCACTCATCTCACATTAGACCCATCTCCTAGTCCCATGGACGGTCCCGTCGGTTCCAATCCCAATTTTACTTCCCGACATTATTCTCCATGTCATCTCGATTTTATTTAGGGCTCTTTCGTCCCCGCTAGTCTCAATTTCCTTCTTCCCATGTGTCCCAAATGTGCCGAATATTCTAGGTCACTAGATCTTGATCTCGCGGTTGTCATTTACCGCCACAATTTGCTCTCATGCTTGAGGCACTATTTTCTAATGTCTTGAGGCTGTGAAGGCACATTTTCTCTTGGCCTTGACACTCCTTTGCAATTCGTTAATTTCCAGAGTGCAATAGTGGTTATTGTCCTAGTCTCATTGCCCCCAAGCTTGCCCCAAACTGAAACAAAATGAAGCGACACATTTTCAAGTGCACCCGGACTCTATATTGGCCCCAAATGTATTTGTAACACGTGTTTGCTTTACTTTTTATGGTCCATTGTATCACGATATACCACTCTCTTGAATTTTTTTTTCTTCTGAGAGAAAAAAAAAAACTACGATTTTTTTTAACCGTTTCATCATAGGATGAATCCAGTCATAAAATGTATCTAGAACATGTGTTTTTTTTCCCTCTAGGTGTTTGTTTCTGTTCGTTTGTGAGTTGACAACTTATAGGAGGCTCCAGATGCATTTGTAACATGTGTTTGGTTTTCTTTTTGTGGTCCATTGTATCACGACCTACCTCTCTCTTGATTTTTCTTGATTTTCTGAGAGAAAATTTAAAAAACTGCGACATTTTTTAACCGTTTCATCCTAGGATGAATCCGGCCATAAAATGTATCTAAAACATGTGTTTTATTTTCCTCCACGTATTTGTTTCTGTCCGTTTGTGAGCTGAACGCCCCTTTTTCCTCAACCTTTGTGTTCGATTCACCCTAGGGTGAATTCGGTCACAAGATGTATTATCTAAAACATGTGTTTTCCTTGGCCTCCAAGTATCCGTTATTGACCGTTTCAGTCCCAACTACATCGAGACCTGATGCAGGCATGTATTCTGCACCTAGGTCTCCTTTGGGAGAAGATTAGTTGACCATAATGTAATGCCTTGCCCCTTTTTCAGTCCTGCAGTCTCCTACCTCTTCCACACTCTTCTTAGGGTCGTTTTCTTCCCACATTTATTGTAAGTTTTATCCTGGACTACACTAGAACCTTATTTTTCAGGTTCAGTGTACCTGGGATGTCTAAAACTAAGGTCCTTGTGATCCGTTGCATTCCTCTTGAGTACCTTCTCAATTTCAAGGTCTTAAAATTGAGACTTACTTACTTTCTAGCCCCTTTCATTCTCGTACTCAAGGGGCTACTATTTTTCATGTTCCTTGTGCTTGGGCACTTGTCTAGCTGGTGCTTAGTAGTCCGCTTGCACCCCCTTGCCTGGTTCCACTGCTAGTAGGTTTTTCTCATGCTGCACTCAGGTGGCCTTCTAGGCCACACACTAGGACCCTACATGGCAACACCAAGGCACTATTTTCCTTTGTGCCCTCGAACCCATCCACTTGCGACACCGGTGTTTTTGTACTATTTTTCTTGGAGGTCATCCTTCCTTAAGAAGGAGGGCCTGCTTTACTATTTTCCTGCAACACTTCGGTAATCACATCTCCACATGGATGTTCTACATGCGTTGTGTGGTCGCTGATGCCATCCTTGTCGCTTGCTGTGTTTGTACGCCAGTTGGTGGCGTCTGCTTATTTCAAAAATTAATTTGTCTGACATCTAATCTTTGTTACTCTTATATTTTTAATATATTGTGGTCAACGATGTTCCGAACGTTCTTGGTTTGAAATGACGTTGTTCCATTTTCGTTGGCCATTCTTTCCTTGTTTCTCATGATTACGCGAAAAACCGCATTTGCCCGGTTTTCCTCAGATTCCCCTTTCTTTATTCCGTTTGCTTGATAAAAAAATAATTCCTTAAGCAAACAACCGATGTTCTTGCCTTGAAGCGGGATTCATTCTGCCCATGTTTGCCTACCTTTTCCTCTTTTCTTATGATTTGCGGGAAAAAACATCTTTCCCGATTTTTCCTCGGAATCTTCTCAAAGTATCTCCCATTCTGTTATTGGTCCTCTTTCTTAGTCTAATCAAAGTTTTTGTGCCGCCGCCTCTCTTTCTTCCCCTGTCTCTGTGTCCTACTGGTCCTGGGTCCCATCTTGGGACCCTTCGTCCTGGTGGTCCCAAGTCCCATCTTGGGACTCCAAGCCCCGGTGGTCCCATTGTTGTTGTCCCACTGTCCTTTCCATTCTCCCTTGTCCCCTTCTTCCAAATTCCTCTGCTGTGCACATCCTTGTCATATATCCCTTCTCAAGGGCCGAGACTCGATTCGAGAATCAAGGGTTCCTACAACGATACTTACCTTTGGGCGTGACTGTGAGGGTTGTGGCGCGGAAAACTCTTAAGTAGCGGGAGTAGGCCCGCGACACTTAGAGCAGGGGGGGGAAACACTCAAGCAGCAGGTAGGCCGGTACCACTCAAGTAGCGGTAGATGTGTCCGAGACTGGAGCCCGAGCAGAAGAAGACAAAAATTGGCTTTTCTGGAGGCCCGGTAGTTGTAGGCTAGGTCTAGGCGGGTACCAGTCCAAGTAGTCTGAGTCTAGGGCTTGTACGGGCCATATCAGAGTCTGCAATGGTGTTTCCCTACGTGAGGGAGGAAGTACCGATTGCTAGGCGGTTGTGCGTCTGCAAGTCACCACCCGAGAGGCAAGTTGGCCGCTATATCTCCAGGAGGAGCGAAAAGATCCTCCTCATATGTTGCGTGCAAGTTTGTACGTGGCGCTGCTGGAGCGCTGGAGGAGCAGCGTTAGTGTGCAACACTGTGTGGGAAGAAGGGCGCCCAAATCCCCACCTTGGCTATGGTGGAGGAGCTTGGGCTGGAGGAGGAGGAAGGGACTAGGAGAGGGGAGAGCCATGGGTACTTACCTGGCTATGGTGGTTGCCATCTTCATCACCTTGGTGGGCTCTGGATCTGGAAGACCACCGTTGGGCCGTTGGGGTAGAGCGGCATCAAGAAGCTTCCAGGCAGAGTCAGGCATGGCGGCCTGAGTAGGAGCAGCCATAGCTGCTTTGTGTGTCTTTTGCACGCCAGGGCAAGCCCCTAGTAGTCCGCCATAGGCTCAACTTTCATGAAGAGGAAGGAGAAGGGTGGTCATGGCTATGGTGGACCTCATGTTGTGCCTGCAGTAGAAGAGGGATTTGAAAATTGATCCTGGTTTGACCATTCATCATTATTATATCATTTATTATTTGAATAAAGATGGGAGGAGAAAAGGAGGAGGAGATTAGTTGGCGAGAGGAAGGGGGATTATCATTGGTTTTTGCTGGTATTCATCTTCATCATCTTTTTCTTCTTCTACTTCTTTCCCTCTTTGTCCTTTCAAGTTCATTCATTTCTTTTTTCAACTGGTCGCTATTGCGAGGCACAAGGCCTCGATATGCCCTACAGGGCCTATTTTCAACACAGTTGGCCGCCCTAAGTGAAGGCAGGCTCGACCGAGGCCGACAGGCCATTTCGGGGTCACCATGCAACTGGGGAAATTCAGGCAGTTGCGCAGCGCCAGTTGGTTGCAAGCTCCCAGGCCCAGGCTGCCTTTCACCGTATGTAACTGAGGCAGGCCCTAGGCCGAATACACAACGTGGACCGAACAAAGGCTGAAGGCAGTTGGGTGCTGGTAACCACAACAGGCCCTGGGCCTGTTTCCTTTGGACTGAGGCTCAACCTCGTGGAGCCTACCGGAAGCTTCTGGAATGGGGCCCAGTACCACATTACCGCACGCAGCAGCATGCCACTTCTATATAGGGAAGGGCCTGCCCGCGCATTGGTCATTCAGGCACTCGCTGCATGCTGCGCAAGCGCTGCTGCGCTAACGCTGGCCAGTGCTCACGCGCTCACGGGCGAGCTGGGAGGAGCAGGCAGCCATAGCCGAGCTGCGCTGCTGTATGCTGGATGGGGCGCATGGTGGTCCTTGGGTGCATGTGGCATCTGTGAGTTGGGGATCGAGGTTGTGAGTGATACGAGAGACATACCTGGTGCTTGAGGTGAACGGCATTGGCCGATATCTGCTCGTACTTCGGGGGTCTGTTGACATCATCAGCGACATTGTAGATAGGCTAGATAGGATCTGCCATTTGTAGTCTGGGCGCCGAGCGCCAAATAAGATATCGACATTGTTTCTTCGTTGATGATGATGAGACTATTCCAGCATTGTCAATTATGAGCTTTTGCTGTGCACTTATTTGGTGGAACTCGTGATGCAATTCTGCTATTGGTTTGAGGTCACGACTATCTGGTCTCATGTGTATGATGCTGTCTGATTTCTGAAGTTCGCTATAGCTCATTTTCCTTGCAATTTGGTATCGGAGCTGTGGTACGGTGCGCTCATCTGCCGCTTGTCTTCTACCTATGCGGTACATGCATGCGGTATGCTGGGCGAGCTACCGTAGGAAGTGTGTAGTGAGGAGGGCGAAGGCAAGTAGGCGACCCAGGTGGAGAGGGGATCACCAGGAAGGCTACGTGATGTATATTGGGTGTTCGCAGTGTGAAGAGAACTATCTGATGTGCGATTGATGCTGAGGTGGAACGGCGGTATTAATGCTGGTTGTGTCGAAGCAGCGATTGGCCATCACAATCGGCATCGGGTCATCTGGTGAGAATATTTGTGGTTGGGGCAGCTATTTTGAGGTACGCTGCACCTAACCTTATCTACCCTCTTCGACACTTCTTACCGTGAGGATGTGTTTTGTCTTGAGAGTCCTCTCATGTGAGGAGTCATGTGCGCGTAACCTTGAGAGTCGTCAGTGTTCACGTGGAGCATCTGGAAGGAGAGGGCGGAGCTATCTGAAGGGCCCTGGACGAAGCACTGGGTCACGGTCACCATGCCAACCCACCGGGAGTAGAGCACGCATGCTTTGCTGCATTGTCCTTTGTCTGCTCGCTGCGCTATAGAGGGGTTCTGAGGGGCAGGCCAGCCCTATGGGAAAGACGAGTACCGAACGTCTATAAATAAGTATTGGTAGGGACCTTCCATTGGTTGTGATCGTCGTCCTGTATGCGACGGCCGTCCATGAAAAACGCCTCTTGATCAGCCAATCGTTCGGTGTAAGGCTTGCTGCACGCGAGGATAAAAATAGTGCAGGGCTGGCCAGCTCAGCAGGACTCGGGGCACAGGGGTGGGCCGTGTGCACACCTTTAGACACACATGTTGTTTCGGATTGCTCAGGGACGCTGCCAACAAGAGACATTCAGGAAGAACTGAGGGAGCGATAGATTCCAGGTGATAAGTTTGAGAAATATTCCACTCTGTAAACAGTCAGTCAAATGATTCTATTTTTATTTTTGATTAGTTAGATGTACAACCATTAACATCTGACAGACAACATAAGTTAGAATTGTTCTCTGTTCATTGTGCTTTCTGTTTGTGAACTAGTCAAAATAGAAATTGTCTCGTTTGTAGGAATCTGAACTTACCTGTTGAACCCGAATGTATGTTCTTATACATAGCCACCGATTATTTTAAATTGGTTTGTGCATTATGTTGTGGTAGGCATCTAGAGTATGTCCTAGTGCAGAGTGTGTATAGTGTTGTAGCCTATGAGCGACAGGGCGGACACTAGAAAGGACGATAGGATCCTGCGATCGGCAAAACGCCCGATAGCACACTTGGCATTAGGACCTGAGGGCAACAAATATATTTTCCGCCAACAGAGGGAGAGATAGCAGCAACAGCGGCGGGCTAGGGCCACAGAGGCAAGCAGGGCATTCGTGAGCGAGGCTGCTACTTCAGCAGCCATGGCATCTGCCATGCAGCAGAGCTCTCAGGCTAGTGGTTCAAGTTCTGTAGGGTCAACGGTCGCACAGACCCTGAGTCAGTCCACTGGCGTCATGGCAGCCGACCCATAGTGTTGACTCCCGAGGAGGTCGCCATACAGCGAGCAGCTATTCGTGAGGCACAACTACAGCAGGCGTTAGGAGAGATTAAGGCAGAGAATGAGAAGATTATTAGAAGAAGATCCAGGATGCAGCGGAGACAAGCGGGCGTTAGCGAGTTAGAGGAGATGGACCTGACGAACATGGATGATGATGTGAGGACCCTACGATCCGTCCTGCTAGATGTTGTAGAAATGAAGGACCACTAGACGACTCTCCTTCAGGACATTCAACAGAGTCTGGTTGTACTGGTCGGGCGAGCGCAGGCAGCACCATTGTCGTCCAGGCCCGATGCCTGGCCCGTTGTACAACCTCCTCCTTTTGTCCCACCGGTGACTGAGGTATCCCCATATGTCTCTCCAGAATCAGTCCAAGTTGTTTCCCTAGGTATGCCGCTAATAGGACGGTTCTCAACAGGTCCTAGTGTACATGTTCCTGTACAGTCAGTGTATTCCCAACCTCCGTTGCAGGTTGCCGTAACTAGGCAGCTTGCTGTCTCGCAGTCCGCACAGCCGCAGGGCACACAGCCCCAGCAGCAGCTAGTGCAGCAGCCTGGTCCCCAAGGTCCACAGCCTGGAGTGGGACAGGTACCGGGACAAACCCAGTGGGTTCCAAAGACGACCATCACCTCTCCCAAACCTTTTTCAGGGGACAAGAGAGGCGAAGACCTCGACACATGGTTGAGGTCAGTGCCAGTCTATGTCAAGTGTAAATTGACCTTGCCGCACGAGGAAGTGGTTGTGGCTGCCTCCTATTTAGAAGGGAGTGCAGCAAGATGGTTGAGTGGTTTAGTACAACTACAGGGATACAGTCATGACTTCCGCGCTTGGGCTGTCAATCAGAAATTGCATGACTTCCTTAAGCTGGTGGAAGAAAGGTGGCATGATCCTCATGAGGCTAAAAAAGCCGCTGATGCGATCCTGACTCTGAACCATAGACAGTTCAAGTCAGTAAGAGAGGCCACAAACGCAGTAGAGCGTCTGATTTGTGTCCCTGGGGTGCGCTATGACCCCCAGGTTTTACTCACCTCTTACCTGAGATGTTTTCTTATGCCTCTCAGGAATCAGTTGGCAGGTGAGGCCAACATCAACATGCACAACTTCCCCTCGTTCAACAAGAAGGCCCTAGACCTGGAGGCAAAGATAGGGCATGGACAAACACCCACACCGGACGGTAGGAAAAAATCACTGCCTCCCAACTGGAAGGCGAAGGGTCGCATTATGTTCATCGACAATGATGGTTCTACCATCGAGCTGGAAGACGACTTCCAGGCGGGAGTGGGTTTAGAGGCATGCAGCGTAAAGGCTTCAGGGGGTGGAGTAGTCGCTACCTCAGTACAAAAAGGTAAGGCGACCGGTAGACGTCGTGGAGGTTCCCGGTCTAGGAGTCAGGTAGACCCCAATGCTCCTCTATGGGAGAAAGCGGGTCTAACAGAGGACGTGTGGAGATATCGGTACACCCGACAGGCTTGTATCCGTTGTGGCCAGTATGGCCATAATCAGTTCAAGTGCTATAACAAAAAGGTGATCGAGAAGATTCCGCCTACGATGGGGCGGGCGTTGGGATCCTCCGCTCTCGTTGGTAGCAATGTGGCCAGCAGTTCTGGCTATGCTCAGGGATATGCGTTGGGCCACTAGGAATAGTAGTTGTTCCTGCGAGGGTCGAGGTAGTGAACACACCCTCACCATCTCGAGAGATGGGCCAAGCTACTGACTCCGTTGTCGTCCCGCAAACACATCCAGACCCATCTAGCCTCTGTTCGATGAATGTGTTTGAGTCCTTGGAGGAGCTAGAGAAGGAGTGGTATAAATCAGACCCGCTAGCTTCTTGGACAACATTGGCTAAAGCCCCTAAGAGTGAGATGTTCGTCGGCGAGGTAGTCATTGGCGGCCACAAGGCCGAAGCCTATTATGACACTTGTTCGACGCGTAACTTCATTAGTCGCGCGTGCGTTGAGAGGCTGCGCTTACAGGGGCAAGCACAACGCCTGAGTCGACCTGTGGAGTCGACTAGTGCCAACAAACGGTGCATGGTAGTCAATGACTACCTCAAAGACGTCGAGTGTCTTTTCCCATACGCGGGAGGTGAACGGAGACATCGCGTTTTGTTCCTAGTCAGCGATGATCTCCCAATGGACATCTTGTTGGGTATTACTATCTTTCGGTTGCACAGCCCCAGTTTGACTGGGACCGGACAGTGGTCAAACACACTTTGCCCGGTGGGGGGACCGCCAGATTACGTAAGTTTAAGGCTAGTAGTCTGATCGAGTCCTACGAACGCATGTGTGCGGCCGCATTCTATAATTATTTATAAGCAAAATCCGGAGGAGGGTATGTATCTAGTTTATGTTTGTGCAGCGGGCGAGCCGGTGAAAATGCCGCCGGAGATAGAGGGAGTTGTGGCTAAATACCCTGATCTATTTGAAGAGCCGAAAGAGGTTGTTGAGAGGGAGGTTGTCCACGCGATAGAGATTATCCCAGGGTCTAGCATTCCAAAGGGTAGGATCTATCGGATGTCTCCAGGCGAGCTTGATGAGCTTCGCCGATAGCTCAAGGAACTCGTAGAGAATGGTTGGATCCGGCCGAGTGTCTCCCCTTACGGATCACCTGTCTTATTTGTACCAAAGAAGGGGGGAACTTTGAGGATGTGCATTGACTATAGGGGTCTCAATGCCATCACTGTCAAGAACCGAGAGCCCCTACCGCGCATCGATGACTTGTTGGACCGAGTGCAAGGGTAAATCTGAAATCCGGGTACCATCAAATTGCCATATGTCCCGAGGATTAACACAAAACCGCTTTTCAGACCAGGTACGGTCCGTATGAGTTTGCGGTGATGCCTTCCGGCCTTTGCAATGCTCCTGGCACCTTTCAGCACGCAATGAATCAGATCTTTCATGACTACTTGGATAAGTTTGTCATTGTGTACCTTGATGAGATACTTATCTTTAGTAGGACTATTGAGGAGCACGTTGGTCATTTAGACAAAGTCCTTAGTCTCCTTCGGCAGCACAAGTTCAAGATCAACGACGAGAAGCGCGAGTTTGGCCGCACCCGTATCTTGTACTTGGGTCATGAGATTTCCGCAGAGGGCTTGAAGCCCGATGACGCGAAGGTGGCCAGCATTCGTGACTGGCCGCGGCCTCAGTCTGTGACTAAGATAAGGTCCTTCTTGGGGATGACCGGCTACTACCGCAACTTCGTCAAGAACTATAGTGTAGTGGCCGCCACTTTGACGGACCTGACCCGCCTTGACACCCCATGGGAGTGGACAGACAGGTGTGAGGCTGCTTTCAAACACCTTAAGCATGCCCTGACACACTATGAGGTCTTGAAACTTCCTGATCCTGACAAACCGTTTATAGTCACCACGGATGCTAGCCAATATGGCATAGGCGTCGTGCTCGTGCAGCAGGAGGGGCCAAAGTTGAGGCTTGTTGAGTACATGTCCAAAAAGATGCCCTCTCAGAAGTTGGCAAAGTCCACCTATTAGAAGGATCTCTATGCGATCTATAAAGCGCTAACCCACTGGAGGCATTACCTCCTTGGTCGGTTTTTCTACGCCAGGACTGATCATCAGACCCTGAAGTGGATGAGAACCCAGCCTGTGCTCTCCGATTCGCTGAAACGCTGGATCGAAGTCATTGAGCAATATGACTTCGAGCCCCAATACCTCAAAGGTGAGTACAACAAAGTTGTTGATGCACTATCGCGTAGGCCAAATTTGTCCGGTGCGCTGATCACTGAGTTTGGGCTTGCGGACGATGTTACTCGCTTTTTGGTGGAAGCCTATCGCGAGGATCCGTTTATGGCTGAGATCATACGCAGACTTGAGACGAAGGACAAAACAACTTCTGCCGAGTTTGAGTTGGTCAATGACCTACTGTTCCTTGAGAAGGCTGGGAATAAACGTCTGTGTGTGCCTAACCGTGAGTCTTTGCATAGTTTATTTTTAGGCGAGTGTCATGATGCCACATGACATTTTGGGTATAAGAAGACTGCGGTCAATTTGCTGCAGCAGTTCTGGTGGCCCACGATGATGAGAGATGCCAAGCTATACGTGGAGACTTGTCAAGTATGTCAGAGGGGCAAGCCACGTACACAGGCCCCTCTTGGGCTTCTTAAGCCCCTTCCGATCCCGGAAAGGCCTGGTGAGAGCCTGTCCATGGATTTCATGGAAACACTGGTCACCAGCGAGAGTGGAATGAGACACATATTTGTCATTGTGGATAGGCTTAGTAAATATGCTAGATTAGTGGCAATGCCTGAAACAGCAAAAGCGGAGTATGTAATTAGACTCTTCAAGGAGAACTGGGTTAGCGACTTTGGGCTTCCTAAGTCTATTGTTAGTGACAGGGATGTCAGATTCACAAGTGAGTTGTGGAAGGCTGCAGCTGCAGAACAGGGTACACAGCTGCAGATGACCTCCGGGAACCACCCAGAGGCAAACGGCCAAGCAGAGCAGCTGAACCGCGCTATACAACACCTGTTACGGCACTACATCAAGCCCAATCAGGTGGACTGGGATGAGAAACTTGCTCTCATCACCAGCCTGTACAACAGCGCTGTGCACAGTGCCACCGGGGTGAGCCCTAACAGTCTGCTACTGACTTTCAAGCCTAGACTACCACTGAACTTCCTATTACCTGAGAACCAGCCGACTGCTGCACCTGGCACACTAGACTTTGCCTATTGATATGAACAACTGATGCAGCAGGCGGTAGAACAGATGCACAGGGCACAGACGACGATGATAGAGACTGAGAATAAGCACCGCCGCCCATCTACATTCCAGATAGGGGACAGAGTTTGGGTTAAGTCCTCAGAACTGGGTCAGGAGCACGGGATCTCCCGCAAGCTCATGCCACAGTACTTTGGACCCTGGGAGGTACTAGATATCGTTTGGGATGATCCGGATGGGCCTTCATATGTAGTTCAGATCCCTGGTCACCTTCGCACTTACCCAGTCTTCCACGCCTCCAAGCTCGCACCTTTCAGGGAAACTGACCAGTTTCCTTCTTGTCGCTCAATGCTGCCCCCAACCATGGATGGAGAGGTCGACATCGATGACATCGTGGATCATAGAGAAATGCCAGTTCCAAGGCCTACAGGCAGAGGACGACCTCCGAAACCGAAGCTGCAGTATCGCATTCGGTTCAGACATCACACTGATCCTAAGGAGGATATATGGTTTACACGAGAGGAACTGATGCAGACCGCCCCACAAGTGGTCGTCCACTACAAGAAGTTACTGCAGAAAGGAAAGTGCCAAATTCAATGAACTTCTCAGAGGACTAACGAAGTATGGAGGAGGGAATGCAAGGCACAAGGCCTCGATATGCCCTACAGGGCCTATTTTCAACAGAGTCGGCCACCCTAAGTGAAGGCAGGCTCGACCGAGGCCTACAGGCCATTTTGCGGTCACCACGCAACTGGGGAAATTCAGGCAGTTGCGCAGTGCCAGTTGGTTGGAAGCGCGCAGGCCCAGGCTGCCTTTCATCGTATGTAACTGAGGCAGGCCCTGGGCCGGATACACAACGTGGACCGAACAAAGGCTGAAGGCAGCTGGGTGCTGGTAACCACCACAGGCCCTGGGCCTGTTTCCTTTGGACTGAGGCTCAGCCTCGTGGAGCCTACCGGAAGCTTCTGGGCCGGGGCCCAGTACCGCATTACCGCACGCAGCAGCAGGCCACTTCGATATAGGGAAGCATTGGTCATTCGGGCACTGGCTGCATGCTGCGCTAACGCTGGCCAGCGCTCACGCGCTCAAGGGCGAGCTGGGAGGAGCAGGCAGCCATAGCCGAGCTGCGCTGCTGTATGCTGGATGGGGCGCATGGTGGTCCTTGGGTGCATGTGGCATTGTTGTGAGTGATACGAGAGACATACCTGGTGCTTGAGGTGAACAGTGTTGGCTGAGATCTGCTCGTACTTCGGGGAGCTGTTGACGTCATCAGCGGCATTGTAGATAGGCTAGATAGGGCCATTTGTAGTCTGGTAGGATATCGACATTGGTTCTTCGTTGATGATGATGAGACTATTCCAGCATTGTCAATTATGAGCTTTTGCTGTGCACTTATTTGGTGGAACTCGTGATGCAATTCCGCTATTGGTTCGGGGTCACGACTATCTGGTCTCATGTGTATGATGCTGTCTGATTTCTGAAGTTCACTATCGCTCATTTTCCTTGCAGTATTGTGATTTCTCGTGAATTTGTGCTTTGAAATTCGTCAGGATCGTAACAAAAGTCGAATTATACAATTTGATAATTTCATATTACCATTCACTTTTGCATTTGGAACATCTTTGTGTGGCTGGCTGACCACAGGATGTGCACTTGGGAGCTTCCATCATTTCCTGCGCGCACACTCGACAGTGAAACAAAGCACATAATATACAACATAAAAAAAAATATTAAAAATGTTATCCAATAAATCATTGCAAAGTATTTTTCACAGAGTTGTATTATTAGAGTTTACAAATCAACGAGTAAATTGCAGAGGATGTGCACTTGGGAGCTTTTTTCCATCATGTTCTGCACATACTCGAGAGTGAAACATAACATATAGCATATAATATAATATAATACTAGCTCAGTGCCCATAGTGCGGGTGGTGAGGGCTACGCCCGCAAAAACAAAAATACGTAAAACATAACGCGAATTGCTCACACTGACTCAAATGGACCTACATTCTAAAACAAACTGAATACGTACTCAAAACAGACTCCATACACGACACATACACGAGTACACGTACTCCCGTACGTGGGAATACGTAAAAAATAAAAAATAAAATCTAAAAAAAAA
>BFEA01000020.1:1495571-1517644 GCA_003427395.1 Chara braunii | reverse complement strand
CCCCCCCCCCCCAGAATCATCGTTTCAGAGCTTCTCCTTCTGCCTCCTCGGTGGTAAGAGCCGCAGGAGATAGAAAGTGGCTTTTTTTCCCCGATGGCTCCATTCTATTCATGGGGAGCTGCACCTGCTGGAAACCGGGTCCAGCTTCCAAAGGATGTTCAAAAAAAAAAAACACCGCAGTTCTCACACCAAAGAGACTCCTAAATGGGTCTGGTAGGTGTACGAAGACCTCTTCACCCTAAGGCGCCACAATAGAACTACCAACTAGCCTTTCCCGCCTGCTGTAGTGTGATCCTCTTAAACAAATTTTGCATAGAAACAACTTTTGCCTGGGAGTCATCCCCGAATTCCCAGCCAAACTCGAGTAAAAAATCAAAAACAAAAAAAAAGGTAATTTTTTTCTATAATAATTGAAAATGCGAGGCTCAAGGCCTCGGTAAGCCCTACTGGGCCCTGTTTCAGCCAGAACAGCTGCCCTAAGTGAAGGCGGGCCTGACAAGGCACGAGAGGCCTATTTTTGCTGGGTTGAACGCAGCTGGGAAATTCAGGTAGTTGCGCAGTGCCAGTTGGTTGAGTGCGCCCAGGCCCTGCCTTCCTTTTTCCAACTGAAGCTGAGGCAGGCCCTGGGCCAGACACGGGCCGTGGACTGAACACAGGCTGCTGGCAGTTGGACACGGGTAACCACCCCAGGCCCTACGTGTGATTCCCTGGGTCAGGGTCTCAGCCACTTGGGGCCTACCGGAAGCTCCTGGGCAGGGGCCCAGCGCAGCCAGGCAGCACGCAGCAGGCAGGCCACTTGATAAAAGAAAGTGCCTGCCTCCGCATGCGATATTCGGCCACTTGCTACTTGCTGCGCAAGCGCTGCTGCGCTACTGGCAGGCAAGCGCACACGCGCTCAAAGGCGAGCAGGGCACACGCAGGCAGCCATAGCCGAGCTGGCCTGCGAGATGCTCGATGGGGCGCACGGTGGTCCTTGGGTGCACGTGGCATCTGTGTGGGGGATCGAGGTTGTGAGTGATGCGTGAGACATACCTGGTGCTTGAGGCGAATGGCATTGCCCAAGATCTGCTCGCTCTTCGGGAAGCTGTTGACGTCACCAGCGGCATGGTAGACAGGCTAGATAGGATCTGCCCTTCATAGTCTGGGCGCTGAGTGCCAGATAGGGAATCAACATTGGTTCATTGTTGATGATGATGAGACTATTCCAACATTGTCACTTGTGAGCTTTTGCTGTGCTCTTATTTGGTGGAACTCGAGTTGCAATTCTGCTTTTGGTTCGAGGTCAGGACTATCTGGTTTCATGTGTATGATGCTGCTTGGTTTCTGGAATTCGCTATCACTCGTTTTCCTTGCATTTTGGTATCAGAGTTGTGGTACGCTGCGCTAATCTGGAGCTTGTCTTCTGCCTATGCGGTATATGCACGCGGTCAGCTGGGAGAGCGTTTTTGGGAGGTGTGTAGTGAGGAGGGCGAAGGCAAGCAGGCGACCCAGGCGGAGAGGGGTATCGCTAGGAAGGCTATGAGGTGATATTGGGTGTTTCACAGCGTGATGAGAACTATCTGATGTGCGATCGATGCTGAGGTGGAACGGCGGTGTAATGCTGGTTGTGTCAAAGCAATGATTGGTCATCACAATTGACGTCAGGTCATCTGGTGAGAATATCTGTGGTTGGGGGCAGCTATTTTGAGGTACGTTGCTCTTAACCTTATCTATCCTCTTCGACACTTCTTACCGTGAGGATGTGTGTTCTGTCTTGAGAGTCCTCTCATGTGAGGAGTCAAGTGCGCTCAACCTTGAGAGTCGGCATTGTTCACGTGGATCATCTGGAAGGAGAAGGCGGAGCTATCTGAAGGGCCCTGGACAAAGCATTGGGTCACAGTCACCATGCCAACCCACCGGGAGTAGAGCACGCATGCTTTGCTGCTTTGTCCTTTGTCTGCCTGCTGCGCTCTAGATGGATCATGAGGGGCAGGCCAGCCCTACAGGGGAGACGAGTACCTGACGTCTATAAATAAGTACCAGAGGGGTACCTTCCATTGGTTGTGATCGTTGTCCTGTTTGTGACATTAAATATATCCTGAGGACTTCAGGGGCTGCCCTTAAACTGCCTCTTGATCAACCAATCGGTCGGTGTAAGGCTCGTTGCACGCGAGGGTAAACATGGTGCAGCGCTGGCCAGCTCAGCATTGACACAAGGCACAAGGGTGGGCCGTGTGCACACCTTTAGACACGCACACTATCTGGATTGCTCAGGAATGCTGACGTCAAGCAACAATCAAGAAGAATTGAGGGAGGGGTAGATTTCAGGTGATAAGTTCGGGAACAATTCCACTCTGCCAATAACCATCCAAACGATTCTATTTTTATTTTGATTAGTTAGATGTACAACCATTAACATCTGACAGACATCATAGGTAGAACTTCTTGTTTCTGCTCATTTGCTTTCTGTTTGCGGACTAGTCAAGGTAGTTTCGTTTGTGGGAATCTGGACTTACCTGTTGGACCCAGTTGTGAATACTCTGACATTGCCACCGATTACTATTTTATTTATTTTAAATCGGTCTGAGCATAACGTTTCGATAGGCAATTGAGTCTGTCCTAGTGCAGACACTGCACGGTTCTGTAGCTTATGAGCGACAGGGAAAACCTTGACCTGGACGATAGGATCCTGTGTTCGTCAAGACGACCATTGGTCCACTTAGCGTTAGGACCAGAGGGTGATCGGTTTCTGTTCCGTCCGCTTAGGGAGAGGCAGCAGCAGCAGCAGGGACGCAGAGGCAAATAGAGCCTTCGCAAGTGAGGCAGCTACTTCAACAGCCATAGCAACCGCTGCGCATCAGAGTTCCCAGGCCGGTAGTTCAGGAACTGTTGGGGTGACGGTCGCACAGACCCTAAGTCAGTCCGCTGGCATGATGGCAAGCTAGCCGTTAGTGTTAACTCCTGAGGAGGTCGCCATACAGAGAGCAAGTGCTCATGAGGCACAACTACAGAAGGCGTTAGATGAGATATAGGCAGAGAAAGAGAGGATGATCAGACGGAGGTCAAGGATGCAGCGGAGACAAGCGGACATTAGAGAGTTGGAGGAGATGGACCTGACTAATATGGATGACGATGTGAGGACCGTGAGGACAACCTTGTTAGATGTAGTGGAGATGCAGGACTACCACACGTCACTATTGCAAGACATCAAGCGGAGCCTGGCCGTGGTGGTCGGGCGAGTTCAAGTCGTACCATCACCATCAAGGCCCGGTGCCTGGCCTGTGGTACAACCTCCTCCTTTTGTCCCACCGGTAACTCGAGTAGCCCCATTTGCAGTCTTTCCAGCTTCGGTGCAGGCCGCTTCTGATCTGAGTATGTCTTTGACAGGCGGGTTCACAACAGGCCCTAGTGTACAAATTCTTGTACAGACATTGTTCTCCCAACCTCCATTGCCGACTGTCGTAACAGGGCAGCCTGCTGTCTCGCAACCAGCACAGCCGCAGGGCACACAACCCCAGCAGCAGCCAGTGCAACAGCCTGCACCCCAGGGTCCACAGCCTGGAGTAGTGCAGGCACCGGGACAAGGATAGTGGGTTCCCAAGACTGCCATTGCATCGCCTAAATCCTTCTTAGGAGAGGGGTGAGGACCTCGACACATGGTTGAGGTCGGTGCCAATCTATGTGAAGTGCAAATTGACCTTGCCTTACGAGGAAGTGCTTGTGGCTGCCTCCTACCTGGAGGGGAGTGCAGCAAGGTGGCTAAGTGGGTACGTACAACTACAGGGATACGGTCATGAGTTCCGCGCTTGGTCAGTCACCCAGAAATTGGATGATTTCCTCAAGCTAGTGGAGGAAAGGTGGCATGATCCACAGGAGGCTCAAAAGGCCACTGATGCGATCCTGACCGTGAGCTCAAGAAAGTTCAGGTCAGTAAGGGATGGCACAGACGCAGTTGAGCGTCTGATCTGTGTACTTGGAGTGTGTTATGACCCCCAGGTCTTACTTACCACTTACCTGAGATGTCTTCCCATAGAGCTCAGGAATCAGTTGGCAGGTGAGGCAATGATCATAGTCCACAACTTTCCTTCATTTAGCAAGAAGGCCCTAGATCTAGAGGCAAAGATCGGACATGGGCACCAACCCACTACGGACGGTAGGAAGAAGGCACTGCCTCCTAACTGGAAGGCTAAGGGGCACATTATGTTTGTCAATAACGACAGTTCTACCACAGAGTTAGACGACGATTTCCAGGAGGGAGTAGGGTAAGAGTCGGGTAGTGCAAAAGCTTCAGGTGGTGGAGCAGCCTCAATTCAGAAAGGCAAGGCGACCGGTAGACACCGCGGAGGTTCCCGCTCTAGGAGTCAAGTAGACCCCAACGTTCCTCTATGGGAGAAAGCGAGTCTTATTGAGGACGTGTGGAGAGACCGTTACTCCTGGTCAACTTGTATTCGTTGTGGCCAATATGGCCATAATCAGTTGAAGTGCCGGAACAAGAAGGTGACGGAAAAGATCCCACCTACGATGGGCCAGGCGCAGGTCTCCTCCGCTTCCCAGGGTAGCAATATAGCCAGCAATTCTGGCACTGCTTCGGGAAACACGTCAGGCCAATAGGTTATTCAGTTGTTCCTGCGAGGGTCGAGGTGGTGGACACACCCTCACCATCTTGAAAGATGGCCCAAGCTATTGACTCCGTTGTCGTCCCACAAACACATTCGGACCAATCGATCCTCTGTTCGATGAATGTGTTTGAGTCCTTAGAGGAGCTAGAGGAGTGGTCTAGATCAGACCCGCTAGCTTCTTGGACGGCCATGGAAAAAGCTCCTAAGGGTGAGTTGTTCGTTGGCGAGGTAGATATAGGCGACCGTAAGATCGGGGACTACAATGATACTTGCTTAACGAGGAACTTTATCAGTCGCGCGTGCGTTGAAAGGTTGCGCTTACGGGGGCAAGTGTAGCGTCTGAGTCGACCTGTGGAGTCGACCTGTGCCAACAAACAGCGCATGGTAGTCGTTGACTACCTCAAAGACATTTAGTATCGTTTGTCGTACGTGGGAGGGGAACTAAGACACCGAGTCTCGTTCCTAGTCAGCGATGACCTCCCTATGGACATCTTGTTGGGTATGTACTATCTTTCGGTTGCACAGGCCCAGTTTGATTGGGACCGAAAAGTGGCCAAACACACTTTGCCTGAAGGGGGGACCGCCAGACTACGTAAGTATAAAGCTAGTAGTCTGATTGAGTCCTACGGATGCATGTGTGCGGCCACGTTTTATAATTATTATAAGCAAAATCCGGAGGAGGGTATGTACCTAGTTTATGTCTCTGAAGAGGGTGAGCCGGTGAAAATGCCTCCAGAGATAGAGGGAGTGGTCGCTAGGTACCCTAATCTATTTGAAGAGCCAAAAGGGGTTGTTGAGAAAGAGGTCGTCAACGCGATGGAGATTATCCGAGGCTCTAGTATTCCGAAGGGTAGGATCTACCGGGTGTCTCCAGCGGAACTCGATGAGCTTCGCCGACACTCAAGGAACTCATAGAGAAGGGTTGGATCCGGCCTAGTGTTTCCCCTTATGGATCTCCTGTCCTATCTGAAGTCCACGTGCCATCAGATTGCAATCCGGCCCGAGGATCAACACAAAACCGTTTTTCAGACCAGGTACGGTCTATACGAGTTTGTGGTGATGCCTTTCGGCCTTTGCAATGCTCCTGGCACCTTTTTTTTTTTTTTTTTTTTTTTTTAACACACACACACATGCCCCATCTATTCTAGGGGGCATCAGTCCGGTTGCTTATTACCGGCAAGTAGATACAGCAAAGATACGAAAAGACACAGACAGACAACAAGGTGGTTTTCGGGAGGTTTCGGACTGAGTAAGCACCCAGGCCGCATGCACGCTATGAACCAGATCTTTCAAGACTACTTGGACAAGTTTATCATCAAGTACCTCGATGACATACTTATCTTTAGTAGGACTGTCAAGGATCATGTAGCCCATCTAGACAAAGTCCTTAGTCTCCTTCGGCAGCACCAGTTCAAGATTAACCGGAAGAAGTGCGAGTTTGGCCGCACCCGGATCTTGTATCTGGGTCATGAGATTTCCGCGGAGGGATTGAAGCCCGATGACGCGAAGGTGGCCAACATTCGTGACTGGCCACGTCCTCAGTCTGTGACTGAGATGAGGTCCTTCCTAGGGGTGACCGGCTACTACCGCAATTTTGTAAAGAACTATAGCACAGTGGCCGCACCTTTGACGAACCTTGCCCGCCTTGACACCCCGTGGGAGTGGACAGACAGGTGTAAGGCTGCTTTCAGACATTTGAAGCACTCCTTAACACACCATGAGGTCTTGAAACTTCCTGATCCTGACAAGCCATTTATAGTAACCACGGATGCCAGCCAATATGGCATTGGTGCCGTGCTTGGGCAGCAGGAGGGGCCAAAGTTGAGGTCGGTCGAGTACATGTCCAAAAAGATGCCCTCTCAAAAGTTGGCCAAGTCCACCTATGAGAAGAAGCACTATGCGATCGACAAAGCGTTAACCCATTGGAGGCACTATCTCCTTGGGAGGTTCTTCTACGTCAGGACTGATCATCAGACCCTGAAGTGGATGAGAACCCAGTCGGTGCTCTCCGATGCGCTGAAACGTTGGATTGAAGTCATAGAGCAATATGACTTTTAACCCCAATACATCAAAGGAGAGTACAACAAGGTTGCTGATGCGTTGTCACGTAGGCCAGACTTCCTTGGTGCGCTGATCACTGAGTTTGGGCTGAATCGATGTTACTCGATTCTTGGTGGAAGCCTATCGCAAGGATCCGTTTATGGCAAAGATCATACGCAGGCTCGAGGCAAAGGACAAAGTGACTTCTAACGAGTTTGTGTTGATCAATGGCCTGCTGTTCCTCGAAAAGGCCGGGAATAAACGTTTATGTGTGCCTAACCGGGAGTCTTTGCGTAGTTTATTTTTAGGTGAATGTCATGATGCCACATGACATTTGGTTATAAGAAGACTGCAGCAAAGTTGCTGCAGCAGTTCTGGTGACCCACAATGATGAGAGATGCCAAGTTGTACGTGGGGACTTGTCAGGTGTGTCGGAGAGACAAGGCCCGTACACATGCCCCTCTTGGGCTCCTGAAGCCCCACTCGATTCTGAAAAGGCCCGGTGAGAGCCTGCCCATGGATTTCATGGACACACTGGTCACCAGCACGAGCGGTATGCGATACATCTTTGTCATTGTGGATATGTGTAGTAAGTATGCCAAGTTAGTCGCAATGCCCGAGACAGCCAAGACCGAGTAGTAGTACGTAATTAAGCTATTCAAAGAACACTGGGTTAGAGATTTTGGACTGCCAAAGTCTATACTTAGTGACTGAGATGTGCGATTTACTAGTGAATTGTGGAAAGTCGCAGCTGCAGAACAGGGGACATAGCTGCAGATGACCCCTGGGAACCACCCAGAGGCAAACAGGCAAGCACAGGAACTGAACCGCGTTGTACAACACCTGCTGAGGCACTATATCAAGCCCAACTAGGTGGACTAGGATGATAAACTTGCTCTCGTCGCCAGTCTGTACAACAACGTTGTGCACAACGCAACAGGGGTGAGCCCTAACAGTCTGCTACTGACATTTAAGCCTAGACTGCCCCTAGACTTCCTGCTACTTGAGAACCAGCCGGCTGCGGCACTAGGCACCTTAAAATTCGCCTATCGGTATGAACGCCTGATGAAGCAAGCTATAGAATAGATGCATAGAGCACAGGCGGCAATGATAGAATCTGAGAACAAGCACCGCCGCCCATCTACATTCCAGGTAGGGGACATAGTCTGGGTCAAAGCCTCTGAACTGCGGCAGGAGCATGGGATCTCCCGCAAGCTCATGCCACAGTACTTCGGGCCATGGGAGGTTCTAAATGTTGTCGGGAATGATCTGGACGGGCCATCGTATGTAATTCGGATCCCTAGTCACCTTCGCACCTACCCTGTCTTCCACGCCTCCAAGTTCGCACTTTTCAAGGAAACTGACCAGTTTCCCTCTCGTCGCTCAATGCTGCCCCAAACCATGGATGGAGAGGTGGACATCGACAACATTGTGGATCACAGAGAAATGTCGGTTCCAAAACCAACAGGCAAGGGCCGTCCTCCTAAGTCGAAGCTGTAGTTTCGCGTTCGGTTCAGACATCACATTGATCCAAAGGAGGACAGATGGTTTACACGGGAGGAACTGATGCAGACCGCTCCACAGGTTGTCGCTCAATATGAGAAGTTGCTGCAGAAAGGAAAGCGCCAGATTGAGTGATTGAACTTCGTAGAGGACTGTCGAAGTATGGAGGAGGGAATGCGAGGCTCAAGGCCTCGGTAAGCCCTATTGGGCCTTGTTTCAGCCAGAACGGCCATCCTAAGTGAAGGCGGGCCTAACAAGGCACGAGAGGCCTATTTTTGCAGGGTTGAACACAGGTGGGAAATTCAGGTAGTTGCGCAACACTAGTTGGTTGAGTGAGCCCAGGCCCTGCCTACCTTTTTCCAAATGATCTGCGGTAGGCCCTGGGCCAGACAAGGGGCGTGGACTAAACACAGGCCGCTGGCAGTTGGACACGGGTAACCACCCCAGACCCTGCATGTGATTCCCTGGGTCAGGGTCTCAGCCACTTGGGGCCTACCGGAAGCTTCTGGGCAGGGGCCCAGCGCAGCCAGGGAGCACGCAGCAAGCAGGCCACTTTGATAAAAGAAAGTGTCTGCCTCCGCATGCGATATTTGGGCACTTGCTACTTGCTGCGCAAGCGTTGCTGCGGTACTGGCAGGCAAGCGCCCATGCGCTCACGGGCGAGCAGGGCACACGTAGGCAGCCATAGCCGAGCTGGCCTGCGAGATGTTGGATGGGGCGCATGGTGGTCCTTGGGTGCACGTGGCATCTGTGTAGGAGATCGAGGTTGTGAGTGATGCGTGAGACATAACTGGTGCTTGAGGCGAACGACATTGCCCGAGATCTGCTCGTACTTTGGGGAGCTGTTGACGTCACTAGCGGCATGGTAGATAGGCTAGATAGGATCTGCCCTTCATAGTCTGGGTGTTGAGCGCCAGATAGAGAATCGACATTGGTTCATTGTTGATGATGATGAGACTATTCCAACACTTGTGAGCTTTTGCTGTACTCTTATTTGGTGGAACTCGAGTTGCAATTCCGCGTTTGGTTCTAGGTCACGACTATCTCGTTTCATGTGTATGATGCTGCTTGGTTTCTGGAATTCGCTATCGCTCATTTTCCTTGCAAAAAACTATTTTAAAATTTAAAATGTTTTTCTTCATAATTTTATTTTTTTAAAGTTTTCATTAAGGTGTTTGATTTTTAACTTGAGGTTCATTGGGAATTAAGGGATAACTCATGGGCAAAAGTTGTTTGTATTCTTATTCTGCATAAGAGACGTTTTTTTTTGTTTTTTTTTTTATGTATGAGTACACATGATTTTGGGTACGAACGCGTACGCCATGTGTACGAGTACGGGGTGCTACCCAAGTTCAAAGTAACTTAGAAAACAATTGCATAGACTGAAATAAACTGACCGACTCAAAATAAAAAATGTGTGTGAGAGAGAGAGAGGGAGAGAGTGTGTGTGTGTGTGTGTGTGTGTGTGTGTGTGTGTGTGTGTGTGAGAGAGAGAGAAAGAGAGAGAGAGGTCTGTGACTCTGTGCATCCACAGCCTCAGAGATTTCATGTGCTCAAGTCTGCACATGCACGACCTTAAAGATTTCCTGTGCAGAATGTATGACAATTCATTTGCCATATTGTCCGACTGAAGGGACCATTCCTTAACCCTTTTCAAAGATATGCACGGATACAAACCTTATCAAAAGGATTCCTCCCGTGGTTGCTTCTTCCGCTCCTCATTCCGATCTGGCCCGTAGACTCCCCCTTCAAGCAACATCTCCTCCAAATTTTCAACGTCTTGCGGATTTTGTTCCACCATCCAATATGTCAACGCCGATTGTCACTACTTTCATTGTTGTTTTTGCTTTGCCGCTCTTACACCATCAACAGACTATGTGTATGTCCGTACAGGATAGTTGGGACAACCAAGTTCTTCTAATTTTAACATTGCTATATATGACTCTCTTGAATCTATTGGTCTCAAAAAGAAACTTGCACACCTGCCACATCTTGACAGTTCTCACAGGATTCAAGATATTGTAGAAGCAACAGAGGAATTGAATACGAGCACGGACATTTGGAGGTGTGTGGATGTTGTAATTCATCTCGATTACAATCGGCAAGGACAAGGTCAATTCAGAACTTTCAAGGAGTATCGTTGCAAATGTTGCAACGCGTTTCTGTTCGTGAGGTGCTGCAAGAGTATTGTTGCAGCGAAGGAAGTTGATTGGTCTTATAAAAGAATAGGAAAAGAGAGATGTTCATTGGGCGGTCGTCCACGTCTTGCCTTAATCATAAATTTTTACATGGTCGTCTTCGGTTTCAGTTACGTAATTGCCCCTACAAGAGATATGGGAAGAGAGAGACAAATAAATAAGGGGGGGGGAAGAGAGAGAGAGAGAGAGAGAGAGAGAGAGAGAGAGAGAGAGAGAGAGAGAGAGAGAGAGAGACGACTTCAATAATTTTGATGTAATATTATTGCGCTTTCTTAAGTCAATGTAGATTCCACTACGCAAGTTAGTTCATGGATTCAAGCGATCTAAAATATTGGATGGGCGTTTTGGCATAATGTGAGTTAGACAACAGGGTTAGTTTTGGCTATAAGTTAGCAAGTTAAGCGGTATGTGCGAACGGAACTGCGCGGTGATGTCGGGGAGGAACGAGCTAGGAATGGAGATTTCGGCGGATCTGTGACAAAATCTGGTGGGGAAAAAGTCGGTACTAAGGTTCTTAGATACGGCGAGTTGAATGGTGATACGAGTTTTTATGAAGAAGTGGGAGTTTAACTAGCATAGCCACCAAGAGCTGCGCCCGAGAGCAAATTGAGAGCAGAAATGAATCTTTTTGCATATTGGTAGAAAGTTCATTCGCATCTTTTTGTTGTGTCTTAATGAGAGAAAATACAACTACGACCCAAGATCCTAGCTCAGTGGGTACACCCATGAACTGTTGAAATACAGACCTGTGTTCGAATCCAGATGATGAAATTTGATGAGTAAAACCAACTACTAATGAATTGCCTGGGGCTGGTCAACTCAATGATAATATCTCAAGGGCGTCGTCCTTTTATAAAAAAATAAAAATAAAAATAAAAATAAAAAATAAAAAATAAAAAATAAAAAATTACAGCTATGGGGTTGAGGATTTACCTACTTGGCTGGTGCGATTTCTCATCATGTCGAGGGCGCGTGGTTGAATGGCAGTGTATATTTCCGTGTTTCCTCTGGCTCGAAAGGCAGCGTATACTCCCGCATTCTGGCGGTAGATCCATTCCGAATTTTCCCACCCCGCCATTAGAGGAGACTCAGGAGAGGGTAGTGAGAGGGAAAAGTTGGATGTCGAAGATACCTATCTGGCTAATTGAATGTGGAGAGCTCCACTTCTGCACTAGGGACAACGCACTTGGGATTCTTCTAAAGGAGGGGTTCATCCTAGGTCGGTTCGATTGTAGAACTCATGCGCTCGGCCGGATGACCGCGAATACTTCCACGCTTTTGTAAAAGGGTCATAAGACGTGGGTCAACGTAGCAAGGAGGGGCAACACATCTCTATCTCTCTGAACGTATAGTTGAAGAGCAGCGCGAGTTTCTGCAATCTGCGACAGGCTTGCCCTGTCGACTGAGGGAGCTAACTAGGAATGAACCACAAAGGTTGGAGGCTTGCCTATGGGCTGCTACACCGCCCGTTCGGCTGCACAAAGCAGCAAGGGAGAAACCTTACCTGATAACCCGCGTGTCGTCTATCGTACCAACCTGCACGGGCAGGGGGATCCGTCACAAGGAGCTGCAAGAGTACTTGTGGACGGGCATGTGTGCCCTCCGACCTACCGAACAAAGT
This sequence comes from Chara braunii, assembly GCA_003427395.1. Taxonomy (NCBI): domain Eukaryota; kingdom Viridiplantae; phylum Streptophyta; class Charophyceae; order Charales; family Characeae; genus Chara; species Chara braunii. The sequence goes on along the minus strand of BFEA01000020.1, from coordinate 1,505,684 downwards.
AATTGGAGGTGAAGTTAGGTGAACCATGAGCGTGCTACTTCGTTGAGTTAGGCTGTTAGGACTGCAGGCTCACCTTCTAGTTGGTAGTATTGTCCGCTGCTGAACGACACTACGACACGCTAGTTGTGGGGGAGGGAGAAGGCAGGTCAGACTATTGACCAGTGCGCTGCTTATCCTGCTGAGCGGAGTAGCAGGAATTCAACCAGAAGCTGAGAACTCTTAGAGGCTCAGTAAGGGCTACACATCCGGTATCTGTACACAGTCTACCTATTGCATGGTTAGTAAGACCCCGCTGCTGTCCTATTGCCGAGTGTGAGAAAAAGGGGCCGAGTTCTAGCTTACATGGCATATCAGGACTAGGAGCTAGAGTACTTAGGGTCACAAACTGTAAAAGGGGGTATTACTGCGAGTTTGGAAGGTCATCAGGGGGGTCAGCATCAAGCGGTTTGACTACGGCTGACCAAGTGTGTTGTGCATTTTTGTACCATCATTGCGGGGCCCTAAGGCGCATAAAGGAAACAAGGCCCTCTCACGCGAGTCTGAGCGCACCACTCTTGTATCTGAGTGACTCAAATTCTTTCCTTCTGCCCTTCTTATTCCAAGTCTAGTCCGTTGGTTCTGAGAGGAAAGCGGCAGGCGGGATTGCAACCCGTAGGACTGTATCAAGACTCTATGGGGAGTCCACCCACCGATTGCGGGAGCTCTGACGAAACCTATGCGAGGTTCTAGAGGCAGGGAACTGTCACGTATATCTGCTTCTGACCATATGAACCCACTACACCCCTGTTTGACTATCTCCCTTTAGTTTGATTGTTGTATTCATGTGTTCCCCTATGACTTTGCATCCTTTCAGAACTCAATCGGACTAAATGGAAGGAATGCGTGCGAAGCTTAAGTTTCTTCTTTGTTTTTGACTGAAAGCAAACTAAAGGATGAATTGGGGGAAGGTGGAAGGAAGGCAGTTTCCATGCGTTTGACCGGGTCAACCAAGGAATGGACATTGTTTTTAAGCAGAATGACCCAAGGCTATGTTTATTTGGCTGTTTTTTGAAGGGTCAGACATTGTTTCTAAGCACAATGGCCTGGTTGCTCTGTTTATTTCTAAGGGTTTTCCTAGCTGATTTTTTAGACCAAGCATTGTTTCTAAGCAGAATGGATGGGTCTGTCTTTTTCTTTTGGGGTTTCTGATTGAAGTTGACCTAAGGGATCCAACTTCATGCTTTGAGTGATTTAGGATAAGCTGAACATTGTTTCTGAGCAGAATGATTCAGTTTCTTGTTTTATTTTTGAGGGAGGATTTTTTATGGAAGGCTAAGCATTCTTTCTAAGCTGAATGGTTTAGCCTAAAGCCACGCACATAAGTATAAACTGTGTATGACAGAAAGTACTTTATCTATATTTGCATGTGAACTGAGAGTTGAACATTGTTTCTAAGCAGAATGGTCCAGCACTAGGCCATATCATTAAGAAGAGAAGGGAAATTATGAAGTATAACTGGAAGTAATTTGGGCAAGCTGAGCATTGTTTCTAAGCAGAATGGTTCAGTCCCCTGCCCATATTTTCCTTTCTTTTTTGAGAACAAATAAAAAAATATTAAAATATTAAACAGTTCAAGGCGACTAAACGTTGTTTCAAAGTAGAATGGTTTAATCATATGCTAAGCATGCTAGGCATATTTCTAAGCAGAATGGTCTAGCACCATGCCATATGTAAGTTGGGTATAAGGGGATAAATCATCTGAGGGTTCCATGAACTACTTTATGAGGAATCGATATGAGAATGAGTGAGAGTACTTACCATTGTGGTTTGACTTTGCATATGGCTGAGTGAGATCACTACTTAGTCTAAGTTTCAGTTTGATAGGTAGTCGTTTTAGTTGCTCGCCACGTGCTAGAGCTATAGGAGTTTCTACATTTTTTTGGCTAGTTCTTTTACTTAGGTTAATTCTCACATTTTCTGGGATTTGTTATACTTGGCTTTGTATAAATCTTGGTAAGTTACTTTCTCTACGGGAAGCACTGCCGAAATTTTTACAAATCCAATGAGTTAGTCAAATCTGATTTTTAGAGTTCAACTTTTTTTCTAGGTTTGTATCTGAATTAGTAAGAATCTAAAAAACTTTTTTTTCTAGGGGAAGTGCCGCCCAAATTTTTACTAATTCGGGGAGTTAGACAAAATTTGACTTTGAAAAGTCAAGATTATTTTAGATTTAGTATTTAGCTTTGTATAAATTTTGGAAAGTTACTTCTCCTACGGGAAGCGCTTCCAAATATCTACAAATCTAACGAATTAGTTAAATTTTGTCTGGATAGAACTCAAGTCTTATGTTTGAGTTCATATCTGACTTAGTATAAATCTGGGAAGTCTACTTCTCTAAAGGAGATGTTGCCCAAATTTTTACTAATTCAAGGAGTTAGACAAAATTTGACTCTCTAGAGTTAAAGATTTATGTCTGTTTTTATATTGGAGATAGTATAAATTATGAAAAGGCACTTTTCCTACGGGAAGCGCTGCCGAATTTTTTCCAGCTTAAAAGGAGTTAGAGTATATCTCGACAGGTGGGGATTCTGGCAATCCACCCTGCATAGGGGAGATGTTGTCAAAGGCCTACTTTTCTTTGGGCATTGGCTTAGAGGTAGGCTTTGACTTAGTTAGCGGAGGATTCTTGAATGAGAAAGTGCTATGGAGATTTATTCCCCATACACTGATAGTCGGCCTTAGGCATTGACCTGCCATGTGTTACAGGTCCTCTTGATCATTTTTCGATTCATGATTTGAACTAGATTCAACTCAATCTCACGAGGATCATCTGTTATTATAACTGATAACAGGTCGGTTGCCGATTCGTTGGTTTACGATTCAACTTCAATTCACTCTTGCCAACTCAACCTAAAGGCTTTAGCCATACAAGCCTCAACCTTTGTTCAACCTTTCATAAATAAAAGCACTCAGTATCTTTGTTAACGCAGAGAAAGATTGAAGTTGAGCACGTGTAATGCATGGACTTTGGTTATATCTTTGATGTGATTACAAGTATGTTTTGTGGTCCGGACTCTAGAGTTGACTGCCTGCGATCACATATATATATGGTTGAGAGGAATCTCACTGTGATTGTGAGAAATGATCATCCCATATTATAGACCCCTTTTATATATGTACATACATATGCTTTGAGTATTCGTGCGACCTATTGTGACCGTGCGTAAGGGTTAAACAAATTATTCTTTTGAGAGAAAAGGGAGATCCTCTTTTTACATTTTGATTTTTATAATTATTATGATTGAACGTTGTAGTCCGTGGCAGCCGTCAAAGTCAAATCCCTTGATCTCTCTCCAGACCCATGATGATAGAGCTGGTCTCCGGGGCAATAAGAGACGCCTGTCACCACAGGTATGGACCTTTGTACCACCCACTCTCTGCAGGGTGCAGAAGAGGGTGTGGTGATTAACCCCCTCGGCGGTTGTCTAGCGTCGAGAGATTAACCCGTCAAGGCGCGTGTCAGTCGACACTTGAGTGTCGACGCGACCCTCGAGATTATCGAGGACCGCGTGATTATGGGTAGTACATAGTACGTCATCATTACGATGGCTCGCGTTGCATGGCTAGTCAATATGAGAAGACCCTGCATCCGTGCGGTTTTATAATAAGTCTCGCGCGCGTCGCCTAACCAATTTCCATATCAAAAGGTTATGGGTTGGATATTGAAGGGACTAGGAGTGTTGTGTTGTTTGTGTGTGTATTTAATTTTATGTTTTAGCGTGGTGTATTATGTGGTGAGTGGGATGTGTCCTCGTCGACCGACGACGAGTCGCGCTTGGGACTTCAGCCCCCCAATGCGCCGGTTCGTGTGCGGGTCCGATAGAGGCGTAGAACCACGCGTACCCTCTATGCTATAACATATTAGAAACGCCCTCGGCTAACCCACCTCTACGATTGCAACTGATTAGTTTTTGTATTGTGGACTGGTAGCTCGACGGAAACACACCCAGCGAAGGAAGGTGACAGCTCCCGCAAGCGGAGGTAAGTTGTACCTCGCGTAGGCCTTATCCTGTCGTAGGGCTCGTGAGAGGTATGGCTGGCGCACTCGGCCGGAGCAGCTGCGGAAGTTCCATTTAAGTATCGTGAGTAAACCAACTCCTGTGCGATGCGGCCGAAAGGGTCCTGCCCTGCACGGGACCGATGTGCTCGACAAGTGGCGCCGTTGCCAGGGATAACGGTTGCCTACCGTTGTCCCTGGTGGAACGACATTCGGGTTTGGGAAGTGAGAAATATGCAAAATGAGAAGCTCTTCTTTAAGCTTATAAAGCTGATTATCTGATATCTTGACTATTGGTTGGAACTGTCTGAAAACTAAGCAGCCTTCAAAGATCGGATCCAGGTTAAGGGTGGGATAACGATCAAAGTAAGCCATTATTGCTAATGATTTGTTGTTACTTAACTTCATTGGTTGCCTGTTTAACTAGAGCTAGCAATGACTAAAAGGCTATGTTCACTTAGAATGAGAACGAAGTTTTGTAATGAAAATGGGCCCTGTTAGAGTGGGTCTAGGTAAGAAAAATGAAATATCAGAGAAGTCCTTGGAGTATAAGTATGATTGAGTAGGAAATGAGGTCAGTGCGATGATAGATTAGCATGCCCAATGAGGTGTTACTTCTTAACAGGAACGGTTGAATCAAGAGATCAACTAAGATGGTCGATGGTGCGGGAAAAGGGTTGACAATTGATGACCTGGTTGAGGCTTTGGACAGGAGAGATTGAACTCGAAGCAATGTTCCTAAAGTCAAGACCTTATTCAGAGGGGAACGAGTTTCAGACTGGATGAAACTAGTGGAGCAGGCAATGGTGGGTCTGGCGGATGTGGCAAAATTTCAGCGCATCTTAAAGTATGTGTTTCATGGTGTTCATAAGGAGGTGGAAAAGGTCATCGCAGCAACACATGACAGTTGGGCGAGGCTTAAGGATGGTATGCAAAGGAAGTACAGGTTGGGAGATGGTCTGCTAACGGCGACTGATTTGGAGGCAATGAATAGGAATGACTATACTACTGTTGGAGCCCTGACTGAAGAATTTAAGAAGAAGTCGATGAAACTCACAGGAATTTCGGAACAAGAGCAATGCGAGATCTTCCTTGGGCTGTTTAATGCGTCAGAGGGTCAGGAACTGACCAAACGAGGTGGGGGTAGTAAAAAACTCACCTGGCCACGATCGACAAAGGGGTAGAGGAAAGCGATCTGGACCAGGTTGAGCAATTCCAGATGCGCCAGCATAGGCGAAAAAGAAAGGAGTGTGATGCAACCACTACGGGGACTACCAGGGGTAAAGCGGATCATCACGGATGTGCTCGCTGAGCTAGGATATGGAAAGGACTATGTGGTGCAGAAAAAGGTGGTGACTACGGTTCAAGGGAGCGGAAAGGAACTGGTAGTGGAGGAGGTTGCCCAAGAAGAATGGGATGAGGAGGAGACGATGCCCCAACACCTTGTAAAGGCGCAGCGTAAGCAACGCAATTTGACACAAAGGGGGCAAGGCTCCGGAAAAGGGCAAGTGCCTCAAGCGTTGACAACAGCCTCGCAGAATGTAGCAGCGTTGACAACTAGCGCAGGGCCGTCACAACCAGGGCCACCATGATATGGAAAATGGTCGTCCTATGGTCCAATGGGGCCCTGCCCTATGTTTGGCCCCTATGTGCCATAAGGAACGTGTGGTCAAGCTCCACCTGGTCAGATAGTACCTTACTCGGGGCCGCAGGCGAGTACAGCGCCGCCAAACTACCCTGCAGCCCAGGCCCAGCCAATGGCACCACCTCCACCGCCCGCTCAACAAGGTTTGCAAGCTAGCGTGGCCGAAGGAGGGAATCAAGGGCAGGGCAACCAAGGGAACGGAGGCCGGGGGGGCGGAAGAGGAAGAGGTAGGAATGGTGGAGGCTGAGGTGGCCAATGGAATAATCAAGGTAATCAGGACCAGGAAGGCCAAGGTGGCCAGGGAGGGGTTAAGAGTATGGGAGGCCTCGCTTCGATTGGCGGAACGCTATTTGCCGACACTGCGGCAAACAAGGCCACACTTTGAGCTTCTGCAAAAAGAGGCGAGACGATGAGAGAGATGGACTGACCTCTTCAAATATAGAAGGAGATATATATGATCAGTTTGGGGTGTACATCGATCCAAAGATCCTTGGTGGAATAAGGGAAGAGGCCCTTAGGCGGGTAGCCATGCGACAAGCACCACCAACCATGTTTCGGGTATGGCAAGAGAAGGAGGACCCACCTATAAGGGTGGAAGAGGTGGAGAGTGGTGAGGAGGTAACTCAAAAACTACATGCAGGAGTTATAAAGTAAGAACCTATAGTCGTTGAGTCGGATGACGAGGGTTTGGATGGAAAGATGAAATCTGCATTGGTCCTCTTGGGCAAGATGGAGGACTTGTGGCAAAAGATGGATGGGTACCAATGAAAACTGGCTGAGATGTGCGAAGAGGTAAAGGAACGGAGGGCCGACTCTACGAATCCGACCCTGAATCAGTGCCAGCGCGGCAGGGGTACCCTGGAGTAGCGACGGTGGGGTCGGGGCCAAGGTCCGGTATGACCTATAGGCCCCCTACGACGCATGGAAGGGTACCACAGGCGGCCCGAACCAGGGCTCAGAGTAAGGCGAGCGCTAGTCAAGAGCCTCCTCGGAAAGAGCCCGAACAAGAACGAAGGAAAGAGGCTATGGAGATCGAGGAGGAGGATGAAGAAGATGAGGAGGATGAGAGGCTTCGCCATGAGGAGGATTGAAGGGCGGAGCAGAAGGCAAACAGAAGAGAGGTCCAAGAGGAAGCTGAACCAGTTTTGCGAGATGTGGTGCTGAAGAAAAGAAGTACGTGGTTCGACTGGAGGAAGGCTTCGACGTAAAAAGGATGATGGATAGGTTGCTTGAGGGCTACGATGACCTCATGAACCTAATGGATATCCTGGCTTCTGCCCCAAGGCTCCGTGATAGGCTGAAGGGAAGGCTTTCGCGGCAGTTGGTGCCAAATGTTCATCTGAGTAAGATTCTGCCAAAGGAGGCAGAGTGGGCAGAAACAGGTACGAAGATGGACGGGAAATGTGTGGCATGTGGGTTGGTAGATCTGATGGTGAAAAGTTCAAAGTGCACCACGATGGTGGATACGGGTGCAAAGATGAACATCATCAGAGAAATTGATGTACTCAGGCTAGGGATGGAGATAGACCGTTCAGATTGTGGCATCTTGCATGGTGTCAACTGCAAGGCGGTGTTATGTGGGACAACCTCAAATGTGGTCGTTGAGGTTGGTAAGGTGAAGGTTAGGACTTGCTTCTTCGTCATGCCTGATGTGGACCACCCCATCCTTCTAGGGAGATCATTCCTGTGCAGGACGAAGACTTTGGTCTTCAATTTCCACAATGGTACAATAATCCTGCTCCTGTGTGATCCGGCATGTGGGAGCTACGAAGTTGTCACCTGCTGGAACGTCGGACCCCGGAGTGTGAGGAATCGACCCAACCCTGGCTCGTTCACTGTTGAAGAGTCCGAGAACGAGCGGTGTAGGCTTCTGGAAGAGCCAAAGGAAGAAGGAGGGGGTGAGGTGCTTTCACTCAGTTTATCTGACGTGAACAAAGTCATGGATTTGGTGGCGGCCCACGAAATTGCAGATCATAAGGCTATTCGGGCGCTGAGAGAGCAAGTGTTTGAAAACCCTCAGGTGGGAGAAGTGGAGTTAGTCTATCGGCTTCTAGGAGGAAGGAGGGACCTTGCAGTGGCCCAGTCACAAAATGTAAGCCGTCTTTTTTTAGGGGACGACTGAAGTAGGGTTCCCAAAGGCGGTACAAGACAATAGACAAAAAATGCCGCCCAGTTCCCATTCTTGTCACGGAGGATGAAGAAGCTTACTATGAACGGGAACGAGGGTTGATACGGCGAATGCGGAACAAGCTGCAAATGACCCATGTCGTATTAACAATGAGAATGAGGGGAAGTTGATTGTGGGGGAACCTGGTTTCCTTTCACCCCAGGAAAAAGTGTTCATGGTAGAGCTAATGAAGAAGAGGCATCGTGCTTACGCCTTCGATGGCGATCAGCGCGGGAGGTTGGACGTGGACAAGATTCCAATGATCCGAATCCATACCGTACCGCACGAGTCATGAAACTTAAAGAGGTGCACGATACCCCAATCCAGACGAAGAGAAGAAAGTGGTGGACTACCTAGATGGCAAAATGCGGACGCACGTTGCCGATTATTCCATTAGATTGTATGCATCCCCATGGTTTTACTTTGTCAAGCCTAATAGAACGCTACGATGGGTGCAGGATTTACAATGATTAAACGCTGTAACGGTGCGAGATGCGGGAGGCTAGCCAAACGCGGGCGCACTATCCGAGTCATGCGCAGGAAGGCCTATAATTTCACTTATAAACCTTTATTCTGGCTATGACCAGTTTCCTGTTTATCTGTCGGATAGGCCGGTAACAGCGATGCACACGCCAAGAGGGCTAATTCACATGAATGTGGCCTCACAAGGGTGGACTAATGTAGTGGTGGTAGTTCAGAGACGTATGATCCGGGCCATGCAGACGGTCAGTCCACATATCACCCAACCATATATCGATGACCTAACAGTAAAAGGTCCGAAAGAGAAGGAGGAAGATGAAGTTATGCCTGGAGTAAGGCGTTTTGTTTGGACGCATGTTCAAGACCTTGATAAAGTCGTGAGCTTGCTAGAAGAGCATAACCTTACGGCAAGTGGGGCCAAATCCAGACATTGCATGAGGGAAGCTACCATCTTGAGGTTCGTCTGTTATGAGAATGGTCGTCGACCGGACGCAAATAAAACAAACAAGATTATCGAATGACCAGTACCATTCCATTCGATAACAAATGTTAGGAGCTTCCTTGACACGTTGTAGGGGTCGTACCCTGAAGGACTTTCGAGCCTCGGTCGACCCCACTGCGGGTCCCACTTGGCTCGACCCGCCCACGCTCACGCTCAGGGCGCGGGTCGTTCGTCCCAGGGGCACCCCCACCTAGTGCTACGAGATGGATGGGGATGGGCCTTTTGCGAGAGGGCTTTACATTGGGGGATATAGCTCCGCTCTCGCGTCAAGATGGTAGCTCTTTGGTCACTCGCGGCGTTTTTCTCGATCCATTTGAGTCTGACCAGGCAATTGCTCTTTCCAATACTCAAGCAGTCCAGGGAGTTCGTTGAGAGTTTGTCTTCTTTCCGTGCGCAGGCCAAGCGTCATCCATTGGGCCACGCACCYTTTCACTAAGTCTAGTGGCTCGGGACAGCCCCGACGGCATCCTTGGGGTGAGGCGGCGTCGCCCGGACCCCTAGCCGCTATATATATATTTTTTTGCGCGAGCCACTAGCATCGCATCACCTATTCGAGACCGCCCTTAGTCTTTTCAGGGGTCGCATTGCACATGAGAGAGAGACATTCCATACAACCTCCGCAAAACCCAAGTCCATGCATCAACTATCGACCCAAGCGGCCGGCCTCAACTCATCCCGCATCCATAGCTTAAGCCGGATCCAAATCCCTTCCTTTTGCCAATCTGCCACCCTAGTCCTCATGCGTGGGTCCATCCCTGTCCAAATCGTCCCTAGCTACTCACCTGCGCACGACCACACAATACAAATGACCAAGCACAATCCCCATTGGGGTCAACACATCGGCCCTTCCCGCAAGCCTAAGTTTCCTTTGCCCTTCCATGATCCCTTGTTTTTGCCCCTTCCTTCCCGCAAGCAAACCATGCAGCCACCTTAGTCTTGCAGTCGGGGAGATGGTTGACTCAAACTGACCTCGTCCAAAAACAACACTCCTTTTCATTTTCACAAATGTTCCCAATAGCCTCGTATCCTTTCCTTCTTGGTGGCACAAGGGACCGGTTGCCCTTCCCTTGCCCTCGCTTTCCACCAAGTGAGGACCAAGTTCCTTCCCGTTCGTTCCCTGACAATGTAACAGGCGATGGTAGATGTTAGTCACATGCCATGGAGGGGAAGAGGTGACGAAAGGGTTAAGGGCTAAAGGAGTTTGAAGGAATGGAGGAAGACGGAGAGAGAGAGAGAGAGAGAGAGAGAGAGAGAGAGAGAGAGAGAGAGAGAGAGAGAGAGAG
>BFEA01000020.1:1477608-1488607 GCA_003427395.1 Chara braunii | reverse complement strand
CCCCCCCCCCCCCCATTCTGTTGACAATTTCTGTCAACGCCCGACTTCTCCTCCTTTTCTTACCGCTCCTAGTCACCCCAGGTGACGACCCGCTCGCGCGCGTCCCTCTGTCGGGCCGGTTGCCAACTATCCTGTCGACGGCTCCGACCTCCGGCCCCCGTCCGCGGCTCCCGATGCTTTATCCTATCGATACCCGCCCTACTAGTGGTTCTGCTGACGCCGCCATCCTTTCTAGTCCCACGTGGTTCCTGGCGCTTTGGTCCGTCCGCGCTTCGTTTATCCCTTGGTCTTACACGGTTCCTTGTACTTCGCCCTGCCGATATCACGCCGTCCCTTGGTCTCGCGTGGTCCCCGGCGCCTAGTCCCGCCGACACCGCACTTCTTCTTAGTTCCTTGTGGTCCCGACACTTTGTCCTGCCTGTGCCATGTCTTCCCTTGGTGCTCCTAACATCCTTCCGCCTTACGGTGATCTCCGCTCCCCATTCCCCCTTGCGTCCCACGCGCTGTTCCCCTTCGGACGCCGGTTCCCACCTAACCTGCGATCTCCTTAGCCTTCCTGCCGCCGCGTCCTGTCCCTTCCTTCTTTCCTTCCTCCCTTTGCTGCGCACCCGCTGTGCTACTACCGACTTCCCGGCGGCCCTTCTCCGTCCTTGGGAAAAAAGTCGCTCCTGCTATTCTCTCCCAGTCCCTTGCCGCTCCCTGCTTAGACAGTTCCTTTCTAGTTTGGCGGTCCTGACGATTCTGGGCAGCCTCCAGCTTCCTACCGTTTGTGCCCACGCTTCCGATCTTTTCAGCATTCCTACCTCCGGTTTTCTCTGTCGTGCACAAACTGGTCATATACAGTCTCTCGATTGACGGGAAATCGTTCGGGACTCACCAGTCCCGACAACGTGTGGGTTTTGGAGAAGCTTCATCAAGAACTTTGCTGCCAAGACAGAGCATTTAAGAAAGTCGGTGCGTCAGGATAAAAAATGGGTTTGGCGTGAAGACCAGGAAAAGGCTGTGAAAAGTATGAAGGTGGAATTTAAAGAGGGAGGTCTGGTATTAGGGGCACCAGGCCAGTGTCATTCCATTCAATAACAAATGTTAGGAGCTTCCTTGACACGTGTGGGTTTTGGAGGAGCTTCATCAAGAACTTTGCTACTAAGACAGGGCATTTAAGAAAGCTGGTGTGTCAGGATCATGAATGGGTTTGGGGTGAAGACCAGGAAAAGGTTGTGAAATGTATGAAGGTGGAATTTAAAGAGGGGGGTCCGCTATTAGGGGCACCAGACTACAAGGCTACTGAGGTAAGACCCTTTATTATCGAGACGGGCGCTGGATCAACTACCTTAGGAGGAGTTCTGGTTCAAGCAGACATTGAAGGGAAGAAAAGACCGTTGAGGTTTGAAAGCCGAACTCTTAACACAACTGAGAGGAACTACTCCCAGTTTAAGAAAGAGGCGCTCGAGGTCCTCCACTACTCAAGAATCTTTCGGAACTACATTTTCGACAGAGAGATTCATATTCAGAGTGGACCCAACCGCGCTTGCTTGCTCTCTAAGGAATTACACTCCCTTATATCCAACGGCCGCCAGATGGTTGACATACATCTGGATGTTCAATTTTGAGTTGTAGAGGATTCCAGGAAGCAAAAATAGAGCAGATGAGATAAGTCACATCAACTTGGACAAACCAAAAGAAGGGGGCGTAGAAGATACACCGCCAGTTGATAGATTCTTGGATCAGGAGGAAAATGTTTGTCTCCATATGAACAAGTGGTCCTTGTGAGTGCCACATTGCGTCGGTCACCCCGTATGGTTAGCGTCTGCGTAGCACCGTATTCGCGTTCGGAGGCGAACGCGAACATGTTCCCCCCAACGTGAACAAGCACCCAAAACCCTCCGACCGTGAACATAAAAAATATGAAAAAAAAATAAAGAAAATCATAAGGCTCTAAAAAAAATATATGTTATGTAAAATATTAATACAAGCAACTTTTGCCTTGGAGTCATGTTCAAATCCGTAGCCAATCAAGAGTTAAAAATCAAAAACCGAAAAAAAATATATATATATTATTATTTTTTACGAAAAAAAAATTACGTTCGCCCGAACATGTTCGCGAGCTGTTCGCGCGAACGTGAAGGGGCACACACACGTTCGCCGTGCTACGCAGGTTAGCGCCAAGAGGGTATGAGCAAAAGGCAGAATTAGTCCTTAAACCTTTCGAGGGAGAAGACCCATGGGGAGACAAGGACGTTCAGTGGATGATGGAATTGGCACTCGCAGACACTCACAGTATGGCGGAGGAAGTAAGGACGATAGAGGAAGGTCTTAATAAGATAGAGAAACACGAAGAACTGATGGGAGGAATGTATCTCCTCACCAATACGCTTTTGCAAGGGAACTTTGACCAAAGGGGCTCGTTGAATCCGACCGAGGGCAAGGACTTAGTGCCGGAAAACCAGGACGACGAGCTTGAGGAAGGCGAGATTAAGGAAGCATTTCGCGCAGAGGAATATGATGCGATCAACCTGGAGTTAGGATTACTTCCATCGTGTGAAATAAGGGATAGGGATGCAAGTGAAAAAACTCAGAAGATGAGACACCTTTATGTGGTACGAGACGGTCCTCTCTTCATAAAAAGACAAACAAGGAATCCCAGGAGAGTGGTGTGTGGAAGGAACCGACAAATCGATATCGTAGCAGCATTGCATGATGGCATAGCAGGAGGACATTGGGGAGTAAATGCCACATACGCCAAAATAAGTGATTTGTATTACTGGGATGGCATGCTGGAGATGGTTATCAAGTACTGTCGGTCTTATGTACCTTGTCAAGAGAGGTCGCCTCAGAGGCCAGGGGAACCACTGCATCCAAGGTTAGAAAGAGATGTGGGCGTTGTTGAACACTTGGACCTACTGTTTATGCCATTTGGGAATTTTGGGGACAATGGCTATAACTACATCTTTGATGCGCGTGATAACCTTACTGGCTTCGTGGATGGCTGAGCCATCCGTACGAAGACCGGAGCAGTTGTGGTAAGTTGCATCGAAGACTATTACATGCGTTATCCTTTTGTTGAGGAATTCGTGATGGACAGGGGATCATAATTTACTTGCTTAGATGTGCAAACTTTGCTGTCAGGATATGGCGTGGTAGCGAACTATACCACAACATTTCAACCCCAGGCAAATGCGCCAGTAGAAAGAGGACACAATACCATCACGAATCTCCTTGCCAAGTGGACTGAGGGCAGACCTAGCCAGTGACCTAAGTACCTAAGGGCAACCTTCTTCGTTGAGAACGTCACTGTGAAGAGGACCACTAAGTACGCGCCTGATACATTATGGTATGGGAGGCATACTACCTTTCCTATCGAGAATTTTCTGAAAACCTGGAGACGCCAGGATCTAGAAACCAACCTCTCATTTGAGGAACTGCTCGACATTCGGGCACGGCAGGTGGGAGCCATTGAGGAAAAAATTCCAACAGGCATCTAACTAGGCGGAAAGGAGCCGTATGGATGACAAGGCTCGATAGGATCAGTTGGTGCGCGTGCGAAAGGCACCTTTGGCGGTGGGAGATGTTGTATTGCTATACGACTCATCTCTAGAGAAGCAGTGGTCTAGAAAGCTCGACAAACGGTGGCTAGGACCATATCAGATCCTGCGATGTGGAGATTTTTGAGCCTACCAGATTGAAGAGCTGAATGAGACAGAGTGGAAGGACTGGTGTCAGGAACAAGATTGAAAAAGTTTGTGGCACGAGAGGAGGTGAGATGAGCACTCAAACTCCCTATAATAGGACCCCGTCTAGATAGTAAGTATCCTAGTTAAGTCTCAAGGGGGAACGAGAGGGATAGGATGCATGGGCAGGATGTGTGTGTTTGATTTGACCGGTGTTGCTCTATTCTCTTGTTTGCTTACCCCTTTGTGTGCCTGTCGTCTCCTTTGCCTGTTGTGCAGGTCTGACTTTACGAAGACAACCATGTCAAGAGGAGGGAGGGGGATGCTGCTAGACCATTGGGGGCATCAGGGGGATATGAGCGGCATGGGTCTTATCGGAGGGAGCACATGCCCGTATACAACGATGGGAATATAGAGCTCTTTTTGGACTACTAGCAGAGCTATGCGAGGCAGAAAGGATGAATCATATCAGAGATGACCATTGCACGGATCCGCAGGGAGGCTCAGACTTGGCAGGTGGAGGTAAGTTGTACCTCACATAGGCCCTATCCTGTCGCAAGGGCTCGTGAGAGGTATGGCTGGGGTACTCGACCGGAGCGGCTTCGGAAGCTCCATTTAAGTATCACGAGTAGACCAACTCCTGCGCGACGCTGCTGGGAAGGTCCCTTCGTGCGCGGAACCAATGCGCTCGACAACGGTAAATTGTAAGATGTTTATCTTTACGGTTTTTGTTTTGCCATTGTCATTTCGTGGGTTGTCCTTGTTATTCAGGTCTGCTCGCCCCGACTCAACCACCATGACAAATAAGGGTGGTTCTTGACAGGGACACAACGCGAAAACTTTTGACTCACCGTTCAAAACCGATCTGGTAGTCGATGCGAAACACAATGAACCCGTGTGGCATTTTGTTGCATGTGGCCGATACTTGCCCGGTTCGGCGACGTTGGGAAGGAAGAACCATCATCGATGTGTTTGCAGATTGTGCGGGAAATCTATTTGTGGGGGTAGTAGAGAAGCGAAGGAGCATTTCTTCAAGAGCAAGGAGGTCAGATACCCAGTGGTGACTCCTGCGGTATGCTACACCATATGGGCGAAGAACATGGAGAAGTGTCCAAAGGAGTTCGTTGCCCTGATCAAGGAGTCGAAGATCCTGGCTCCTGGTCATCCAGATTGCTAGTGGTCGCCGCTTCTGTTCCCAGAGGATACGGTGCCTCACCAATCACCAGATGGCGGTGCAAGGCAAGTTGTTCCACCAGCAGCGAGAGCACTGTCTTCGGGGCTGGTCTCACCGGTAGTCCTCCCAACGACTGCAGCACCGCCGCCCACGGCTGTTTGACCACCGTCTACGACATCTGGCGTGGTGGCATCCGTTGCTGCACGTGCGGGGGGTGGGTGTGTTGGATGTTCGATTGCATCACTGAAGCGTCTGATTGTTTCTCCGCCGGTGCCTGCTGGTGTGTTTGATGAGCTCTCCACGCACGAGCTTTTCAATGTCGGTGCATGGGGGAGAAAGCCGGGGACTTCGGTTGGCTTGCATCCTATGTTCACGAAGGTCACGACCAGAGCTTTAGGTGCAACTGAAGCTCCTCCTGCAGCTGTGAGGGGTCCGGCTGCGGCAGCCACATCTCGGTGGTCTCCTCCACCGCTGTCCCAAGCAGTAGACGACACTGCAACTCACACACATCCATCATCGCCCCAGGCGGTAGAGGGCGCATGTCCCCCCCCCAACCCAACCTCCTGTCTCAGATTCTTCACCCACTCCAGTTGGCAGGACTGCCCGCTGATTCAGTGGTGTCCTTGCAGGTGATTTAGATCCTTTGCAGCTGATGCGAAACATTCCACTCCCACATGGCGCAATACCAGTGAGCCAAGCTGGTTTGTTTGACTCTAGTGGATGTGGCCCGATCGCACGAGGGAGGGGCACATACAAGCAGCAGACGGGCACTTCCTATTATTTTGACTCAAGGGAGCATGCGTGGCACATGACGATCATGCAGTTCACTGTCAAGAGCGGCATGCCGTTTAGCTGCATGAAGCTTGAGAGCTCAGACGGATGTTCACGATCATCCTTCCTCCTTGGGTTCTGGGGGCTCCCATGCCCAAACCACGGACTTATCACATGGTCCGCACGACATTGTTGGACAAGCTCGATGCAGAGGTCCAGCGGTGTGTGCAGCCGGTGCTCGAGACTTCGTGTCAGAGTGGTTGCACTATCATGACCGATGTATGGACAAACATTCGTGGTCAAACATTGTGCAACTACCTTGTCGGCACTGATTGGGGACCAGCGTATCTTGCCACCGATGTTATGCATGGGATGAAGGATGGTGCAGCGCTGGTGAAGGCATGGTTGCACAAGCTTAAGACCGTCGATATCCGTCTCGTGATATCATGGCGTTTGTCACAGATTCAACAGGTGTGAATGAGTTCGCCATGGAGATATTACCAGAGGGTGAAAGTCAAACATAGCTTCTGGATTCCATGCGTGGCACATGTCATGGACCCTATTTTGGAGGACATTGGTTGCATTGGCTAGGTTGCATCGCGCATCGCTCAGGCGCGGCTTGTCACAAAATTCTTCAAGCGCCACAGTCATCCACGCGAGGAGTTGGAGAAGAAGATGAAATTGAAGTTGTTACTCCCTGCAGAAAGTTGTTTTGGCACCAATGTCATTATGATGAGGAGACTATTGGACCTGCAGACGCATCTCATGCAGGTCGTCACTGAGGACCCATGGCGTGACACTGTTTGGGCGACATGGAAGATTGACTAGGACACCGCCGAGATCACAGCATGTGTGGGGTCTCCTCGTTGGCGGGAGGACTTGAGACGACTGCGCCAGATTATGGAGCCGGTGATGGACATGCTGCAAATGCTGGATTGTGACACATGGAAGATCAGTAAGGTTCTGCGTCAGTACAAGATCATGATCGCATCCTGCCTTGCTGCTGCTGACTCCCTCACCACGACAAAGCAGGATGAGATCCTAGAGGTTTTTGATAGGCGGCGGACCATATTTCGTACTCCAACGCACATAGCAGCCATGATACTCGATGTATAGTTTCGGGACGCCACTCCGACAGACGAGGACATTATGCAGCAGGGGTTGATTGCCGCTTTGGTTCAATTTGGCTACCCCGAAGGATCCAAGCAGCACATTGAGGTGCTGACCACGGCGACGAGTTCCATGCCGAGGAAAAACCTTTCGACAATGCTTCCATAGATCGAGCCATGAGGAGCTATGATCACCCGTCCAGTTTTTGGGAGTCCAAATTGTGTAGGTCTCCATACACTGCATACTTCGCCATGAGCATCCTGCGCATTTGGACTTCAACTTCACCCTGTGGGAGAGCTTGGTCCCGTTGGAGTTTCATCCACTCCAAGACTCGTGACAGGTTGGAGGTTGCACGAGCTGAGAAGCTCGTGCGATGCCAAGGGAACCTCTGTCTCCTCGACCGACCATCGTTGTCAGAGGATGTTCTTCAGGACAGGCCCTGTACATTCGGGAAGTAGGTACACTATTGGCTGCATTTGAAGGAAGAGTTGCCCACCGACCAGCAACTTATCGCGGGGAGTGGAGCGAGATTGGCAGCCATACAGGAGGAGATGCGAGTGGTGAGGGAGCGCATGCATGACGTATCTTGCATGGGCTCCGAGCGTCGCCTTGTCCAGTCGGACAAGAGACAACGTGGACACACACGGGGTCGTGGTGGGCGTGGCGGGCGATTGAGCCACGCAAGAAGTGGGTGCAGGGTTCCGTGGGCGGGATATGTCCTCGTGGTGCGCAGTCCGCAGACCGTGATGTAGCGGTAGCCGGCGTTGCCCGATTTCCTCGACAACACTGGGATAAGGGCTTTTTGTATAATAACTCCTCTAGTGACGACGCTGTTTTTTTGTGCACCACCATGCCGACAGCAGGGGACGATGACGGTAGGCCCGACGACGACCGTCTTGACGACGACGATGGCGGCAATGGAGGGGGCGACTCTCGTGGCCCTCGGTCGTTCACACGAGATGGTGGGAGAGGAGTTGTTGCAACGCTCGATGCAACAGATGATGGTAGAGCAGGATATGATGTCAATGATGAAAGCAATTCATGGGGTGCGGGCCCCAGTGCTGCGATGGAGGAGATGCGCGACAGCGCAGCTATGGACGTTGATGAACATGCATCCGTGGATGGTGTCGACGACAAAGGTCGCAGGGATGGACACGATAGCCCCCCACGTAGCCAGGGCGCTCCCCTCCTACACTTGCAACGAGGGTCGAAGAAGACGTCATCGATTGTCGATCACATGCAGCAGCACCACGAGACCCTCCACCGCACTGCTCGCCCGTGAGGCCCTGAGGCAAAGCTTGTGTCTGTTTCAGAGGACTCCATGAGTGATGGGCCAGATGAGGACCAACCCCCATCATGTCGCCGCTCGGAGTGCGAGACACGTTCGATAGATGACAGGCCGGAGCGGGAGGCACGTGCATTTGATGGTGCACAAGTGATGGGTCCGGTAGATGATGGGCCTGAGGAGGGCACACTTCCAATTTTACGCAGTCTGGTACAGGGTGGTGGCTCAACTAAGGGTGACGTCGACTTGCAACCGCACGAGCCGCACATTCGTGCGGAGTTCCATGAGGGGGGTGCCTATGCGGAATCGTGCAGGTTTTCTATTTTTACTATTATTATTTTATCTTTTTTTGGGAGGGGGAACGGTGGGGCGTATGACAGGAAGATGGGGATATGGCGAGGAGAGGGGGATATGGAGAGGAGGAGGAGGATGTGGACGAGGAGGATGTGGACGAGGAGGATGTGGACGAGGAGGATGACGAGGATAGCGAGGACGGCGAGGAGTCGTCGTCGAGATGGGGGAGGAGACGAGATGGACGGAGGGAAAGGAGGAAGGGCAGGAGGAGGAGGGCAAGTGGGAGGAGGAGGAGACATGGACGGCAAGGAAGGGGAGGACATGAGGAAGGGAAGGTGACGAGGAGGCATGGAAGATGAGGAAGTATGAGGAGGAGGAGGAGACAAGGAGGATGAGGAAGGGCAGGAGGAGGAGGACGAACAGGAGGAGGAGGAGGAGGAGACGAAAAGGAGAAGAGAGGAGAAATGGAGGAGGAGGAAGGGAAGGAGGAGCAAGGTGAGGCAATACTGTAATTTTTTTTTTCATCTCGCTTATAATTTTGGTGGGGGGCCTCAAACACACCGTTTCGACCCCGTTTTTGTTTTTTTTCTGAGGGGGGTGACGGGTCGTTCTCCGCACACGTCGTGCGCCGCACGGGATCAGTTGGGCGCGTGCGCCGCACGTAGGGAACCGCCCACACGACGTGCGCTTGCAAGTATGGATGATAGAGATGATGTCCTTAGGGTGTGCCCCTTGCGCCGATCACAAACGCAGATCACGCAGTCGCCCAGGCGAGTGGACCGCGTGCCACAAATGCCGCAGGTGTGTCCAGCGTGGGGCCCACGATGGGACCACCCGGGCATACGCCCACCGATGTTCTTTCACATACAATCATTCTTGGTTTGCAGGATGGCGAGATTATGTCTTCCTCGATTGGAAGGAACATTGATACAGTTGCACACAGGGATGGGTTGAGACAGGGCGGAGAGGAGGCGGTCACTTGTGGGGGCGCACAAGGTGCCACATTCACTGCGGAACAGGGCATTGAGGGGGCACAAATGAGGGTCACCCCGGCGACGACACACGCAGTTCCGCCTCCATACCTCGACGGCGGGCCCACTCGCGATGCAGGAGACGGGAGGTTCAACGAGTTCGGTGGTGACACAATATTGCCTCCCATTGTCTCTGCGACCCCATCCATGTTTCGAGTGGGGAAACCCCACGAGGTGGCTCTCGGCTTGGCGGAGACCACGACACACCATAGAGGTTTATCGCACACAAGGGAGGGTTGGAGCTCTACACAACGCAGCCTCACAGACTCTTTGGACAGAGTATCTTCCGGTATCGGTGCGAGGCAGGCTGGATAATTTTCGGGACTTGGAGAGGATCTGCCGACGGGAGCACCATCGAATCCACCACGTGGAGAGGAGAGATCTTGAGCACCTGAGAGCAGTGTGGCCCATGCAAATCCTGCGAGGGACATGACATCAGCTTTGTCGGTCGCTCAACATACTGACGACAGGCCTTCCATGAGTCACCATCCCGCGCCATCTGCTCTGGTATTGCCGACATCATCTTTCTATGACCGAGGGAGCTCAGTAGTACTTGATGGCTCAATGTAGGCAGAAGCGCATGCAGTCCTGCAGATGGGTCAGTTGGTATGTGTTCCATTGGGATTGCCGACGGTGATTGCCATGGTGCGATGCGTGACTGTGCGGACCAACATGGCAGATGGTTGGCACCGAAGACATCAGGCATTGCCTTCACCAGGGTGTTGAAGGCAAGTATATCATGAGGCTCAGCAAGGAGGAAGGCTGTTGCTGGTTCATCTTCACAGCATTCACGTCGTCATGGCAGCGCCCGTTGACGACACACGGACCAATCGCTGGCTCGGGGACTCCCCGTTCCTCGCCCATCAGCTTCCAACCCCGGCTTGGAGCAAACTGGCCAGATTCATGCCTGCCTCCCATAGAGCCCTTCAATGGTAAATCTGGTACTGGTTGCTGCCGATGCCAGACTGGCTCGTGTCCAGGTCACAACTGGAACAAAAAGGGATACTGTCCCCGATATGCTCCTACTGTGGCCACTGGTCACCGCCCAGAGGAGCAGATCTGGAACACTGCCTTTTGGAGTGCCCAACGGCAAACCAAATTTGGGGATTGCGGGACACAGCATGGCGCTCTCGCACGGGCTGGGACCTGCCGTGGGACCGCTGTGCAATACACCTTGGCCCCACCCCGGGATTTGTCTCCGGATGGACCCCGTTTGAGACCACCCTGTTTTTGACGACACGGTTAACTATCCTAATGACCATCTGGAGGGCAAGACGCTCCTTTGAACGCAAAGAACACACCTTCGGATTCTTACAGGCACAAACTCCATCAGAACAATCCAAGACACACTTTCCACTGTCACTGATTAACAACAAAGGGCGATCTCATAAAAACGTTCAAGGACACATGGATTGACCCGCAGAGCACACTGGCGACCGTGGAGGCGGACCGCATCCTGCGATGGGGGACACAGGCATCAAGACACATGGATTGACCCGCAGAGCACACTGGTGACCGTGGAGGCACTCCCCCCAGAACCATCACTGGAATCTGCGCCCGACCCACAACTTCACAATCCCCCCAAAGACCACGCCTCTGGTGATACTCACCCCATCCCAGCCTCAACCCCCAAAACCAGACCCGGGCCCAACTCAGCCCTCACAGG
>BFEA01000020.1:1441911-1454297 GCA_003427395.1 Chara braunii | reverse complement strand
TCTCTCTCTCTCTCTCTCTCTCTCTCTCTCTCAGTCCGACACTAACCTGTGAAGGTGGCGCCTTGTTGCAGGTACATTGAAGACGAAGCTGGAGCTATGGCGCCATAGGTAAGTCTCCCTGGCCTCCGCCAACCACCGCTCTCTCTCTCTCTCTCCAACGCTACTCTAGCTCCTACTAGCGCCCAGGGCTGAAGACTACTGCTAACGCTACTACTACTCCTGCAGCGCTCCTCCAGAGTGCTACTGCCGAATCCTGAAGACTACCTCCTGCCTCCTGCACGTGAAGTGCCTGGGAAGTTCCTATGAACTGCCTCGTGACTACCTCCAGCCTGTAGGGCGGGCCAGTCTGATATAGTGCTGGCCCGTCCAGGAGGCTGCTCTTGCCAATGCCAAAACATGCCAGACCTTGGCGTTGAAGTTCAAACAAGGTTGTCTTGAAAACAGGCCCAAAATGGCCTGTGCTAAAACCCTGGTCTGGTGCCTAAGTTTCAGGGCAGGTCGATCTTATGAGGGCCTGAAAATGGCCTTCCGTTTCAGGCTGAAAAGACTCACGGCCTGTAGGCCCTTGTTTTCAGGCTTTCATGTTGAAACGATACAGGGCCTGTAGGCCCTCGTTTCAGGCTTTTAGACTGAAACGAAAACAGGGCTTGTAGGCCCTCGTTTTCAGGCTTTTAGGCTGAAACAAAAACAGGCCCTACACCTACGGACCCTTAGTCTACCTAGTCGGGCCCTTCTAGGCCCGTGTGGTACTGAGTATGCCACACGCCCCCCTCCTTGAAAGATCGAGCTTACCTGCGAGGGCGAAGCTGTCTGTTGGAGGGAGGGACTGAAGTCCGGGTGGGAGGCTGTGCAGCTTCCGTGGCCAGCCGTTTTTTCTCATAATCAGCATAGATATTTGGTGCGGAGGCTTGCAAAGCTGCCTGGGAAATCCATCGTGTGTCATCGCGGTCGCACCACTTGAATGTGACTTTGTACTGCATTGGCTTGTTGTCGTGCTTGCGATGCATGATGACGCGGTCGACTTCCTGATGACCATCCATGGAAGGAGGGTCCTGCGATCGTCGGCTCGGGAAGTCGTCGCTCTTGGCTGGTGTATATGTGGCCAGCTTGGAGGCGTGGAAAACTGGGTGCACCGTGAGATGCGGCGGGATTTCGATCACAAAGGAGGGGCCATCGGGCTCATCGCCCGCGGCTGATGTGACGGGCCATCGTCCAAACCACTTTGGAAGTAGCTTGCAGGACACATCTTGTTCAAGGGCAAACTCCTCCGTGGAGACCCAAACAAGGTCGTCGACGCAGATAGGGCATGGCACGAGACGCCTGTTAGCTTGTTGTTGCATGTAGACTTGAGCCTTTTGCATGTTGGCGTGGGCTTTAACCAGCAAGTCCCTATACTTATGAACGGAGGTGGGAGAACAAGTGACGTTAATGTCGACCGTCCTTGGAAATGGAAGATCAGCAAAGATACGGCCTTTCCTGCGACCGTGGTGCAACTCAAATGGAGTCACACCGATGGCCGGGTGCAACGAAGTGTTGTAGGCGAATTCGATGTCGGGGAGGAGGTCCACCCAATCCTTCTGATCCGTGCGAATGAGTGTGCGAAGCATTACTTGAGAGGTTTAATGTGCCCGCTCCATCTGCCCGTCCGTTTGCGGATGCCGAGCCGAACTTGGTTTCATCCCGATGTCGGACTCTTTCACCTCCGACACCATGAAATTGGGGGGACCGGTAGCACATGTTCATTAGGGCTACGGGTAGTACAGTGTGGAGAACCGAAAGAAAAATGTGTTGAAATGCCTCTGTGATTTATCTCGTGGTTGAAGATTTTTTTTTTTGTTTTGCAACTTTTGCTTTAATATTTTTCCTGGAAACATCACCAGCATTTTTTTTTTTTTTTTTTTTTTTTTTTTTCAAGCTGACCGGCCCCAAGCAATTTTTTGAATTTGGACCATTTCTCGATTTATGTGTGTCATCCTTGCGCAGGGGCCATGCTAATCTTCTCTGTATCGTTCCAATTTTAACGGATGTCCTGAAGGACAAGCAGCAAATTTTTGGACTCTCCAATTTTCGGAGTCTTTGATGCATTCTTTCGAGTGGGAGAAATCACAGAAGGTATTTTTCCCGTTGGCCTACAAATGGCACTGTGGTAAAACTGGAATATGCAAGGAATCAGTGCGGCGATTATTTCACGGTCAACATGATTTATTTATTTTTTTTCTGATGTTTTTTCCTCAAAAGATCACGACCTAATATACCAATGCTCAGAATTTCAGAATTGTCTGTGAATTCTTCTGGCCGCGAAAAATCGTCAAAGTTGTCGCTTTCTAATTTCAGGACTAGACCCACCGTTTCGGCCTCCGGTCGCCGCCCTCCCTCAAAACCCGCCCGAACTCAAAGGGAGAGTCATTTCGGGATGGCGGAGGGAGTGGTGGTTTAAGGGAGGATAATAGTCATCACATCAGGGAGGAACAGGGGCATTTACCTGGTAAACCCACTCACGAGATCTAATCAGCGCACATTCAGATCAGGCACAAAGCCGCACAATGATCCAACTACACACAAAGGGGAACTCTTCCTCCATCCTATCAATGCACGGGAGACCAATCAAGACCACCACGAGAGTCATTCAAGACATTTGAGGAGTATGGTATGCATGAACACACTGGTGATCTCATAGCGGACGCTGCCCTGGTTACATTCCCGCACAGGTATCAGCTCGCCAGGGGAAAAATCAAGGACGGCTCCAGTCAAGGATTGAGAATCGTCCGTGTCATGTGCTGGTAGAAAGGGGTGTTTGGTACTACTGAACTCTGCTATGCATGCACGAACTGAAACAGACGGAGACTCACATCTGGCTAGTTACGCGCAAGGGAGGGGGGACAATCAAGACCATCGATCAGTCAACCAAGCACGCAGAAAGGGACTGTCGATCAAGAAAATGCTCTAACTGCAGATTGTTCCCGTGAGTAATAAGTCCATGCCGTGAAGACAAGGAAAGTGGTAACGCACATTCCCATGTTCTTGCTAAAGGTTCATCCGACGAGTGAACAGGCAAGGCCGTCGGATACGGCAATGCATCTTCCCATGTTCTAGGCGAAGGTTCGTTTTCTGTTTCCCCTCACCTGGAAGGTCGAAGTGCACAGAAGGCTCAAAACATCTCCATGTATTTTCCCATGTTCCTGCTGGTGGTTCATTCTCATTTTTCTCACCCGCGATACCGCGCACAACAAACAGCGAATTTGGTGGTGTATCTTCCCTTGTTCCCTCTACAGATCCATTCTGAATAACCATGCAAGGTTGCAGTGCACGGGCAGTGTATCATCCCATGTTCTAGCCGCTAATATGCGAGTGATCAGGAGCGCACCGTGATGAGCAGAAAAACATGGAACACGGACGTGCGTCTTTCCATCTTCTAGTTGAAGATACATTCACATTTCCCTCCTTGGCTGAGTAATCCAGCGAGGCCGCGCTGCACTGAAGACAGCAGATATCTGAAATCTCTGGACCGCCAGGGTTGATCAGAAGGGCAGCACAGTTGTACATGGACAACGTTCAAGAGGACGTCTTCCGGCTGTGTTTCTCATGAGCGCCACTGATTTCACCAAAAGACTCAAAAGTCCATTTTCACTGTCATGGCAGACATTTCGATTTTCTTGAAAGGGTAGCTCATACAAATATGAGTTGTGCTCTGTGAGCGCA
Source organism: Chara braunii (assembly GCA_003427395.1). Classification (NCBI taxonomy): domain Eukaryota; kingdom Viridiplantae; phylum Streptophyta; class Charophyceae; order Charales; family Characeae; genus Chara; species Chara braunii. Next base: position 1,450,598 of record BFEA01000020.1, on the reverse strand, counting down.
CCAGCAATGTGTTTTGCTGTGTGAGCAGACCAGCAATGTGCTACGTCGGTGCTATTTGGCACAGTAGTGGTCGGCTGTGTGAGCACCGCAGAAATGTCGGGTTGATACGCTGATACTATTTAGCACAATAGTAGTGTGCTCTATGCTGCGTGGAGGTGACAGCAGCGCACATAGTGGGTGTTGTTTGTCACAGTTGCAATATTTTGTGCGAATCCAAGGGCAGCATATTAAGTGGATATGAATTTGGGATAGTACCCTGATCAACGGCTTGGTAAGCAAAACTCAGAAAACAGTAGTCCCAGTAACTCACATTTCACAGACTCTGGTTGATTCGCGAAGTATCAAGAACTCAGCAGGTCTCCTTTAATGGTTCTGGTGAGCCAAAGCCAGCGAGCTGAGCTCTGAGAACTCGGAGATATAAGCTCAAAGACCTACTCAACCGAGCCCAAACTCGGTGGATCCTGACTCGTGGGTCACTGAAAGGAGCTCGAAAGCAATGCACACCAGGCTTGGATGCTGAGTAATAGCGGGCTCTAAGGCAGGAAAGTCTTGGCAGACTCAGCAGGGATGTAGCATACTGAACAGGGACTCAGTGGACTCAGCAAGGTAGACTGAGCCAGCTAGCCCAGCAACAGACCAGCAGACTGAGCAAGGGCCCAACAGACTCAGCAGCCTCAATGGAGAGTCAGCGGACTCAGCAGAGGGACAGCGGGTGGTCCTATTGTTTTGGATCCGGACCTTCCGGACCGGACGTCTGGAGTCCGGACTGAATCCAGACCGTCTGGACGGCGGTCCGGACGTCCGGATCGTAGCCATGATTTTTTCCCACACGAAGCCACGAGGCGCGTGTGAACGCGATTGAACGTGCGTGCAGGGATTGAACGCGGCCGTTTGAACGCGAACGCGCGTTCGTCTTGGTCAATCAGCAACATAGCGTGTGAGGGGTCACCGATATTCATTATGCACTCACAGGTCTGTGCGACCCATGTATGAAAATATATCTTGAAGAAAAAGACTTTTGTAGCTACTCACCGGAACGGTGGTCATAGGGGTACTACTCTCTCCTCCTCCTCCTCCTGACATAGAGCTCGGTGGTGATGGAATGGTCAGTGAGATTCTACCAGGATTCTAACTCATTGTCTGTGCATCATCAACAGGTAGACATGTGCCATTCATCCACCTGCGCTTGGTGGTGATGAAATTGTTCTTAGAAAAGGTTTAAAGACTTGAGATGAAACAAAAAACAGGTGGTCTCTGAAACGAAACCACACGTCTCTGGAAAACCTATTATGGACGTTCAAAAACATTGCACATACTTTGGGAGTCCTGAGACACACGATCCAAATGACTATAATGAGCACATGTATGTGACTGGACATACAGTCCAATGCATCTACAGCAATCCTAACTGCAAGGCACTGACCAACATCGGGGGTTGGCTTAAACCAACAATGCCTCCGAGCCTCTTTTTGCCGAGGCTAAAAAGAACTGTGCGGCAAGCTTCACCGACCCGCAAGCTCAGCACCTTTTTCTTTTGGCTGGTACCTCCAGCCATTCAGGTCCAGTAGACCCAAGCCTCTGAAGAGCCCGGAATGTCAAATTTTTTATTCTCAACATGGCCTGTGAAAGGTAGTGGTGGCTTAAACCACCGGTACCTTTCACAGGCGAGCTTTTGCGATGAAGTTGTCTACTTCCGCATTCTTCACCATCCCAGTTGTTTTTCAACTAGGTGTGCAGCACAAGTCCACCAGGGGGAAAAGAGGCTTGGAGGTATGTATATATAGTATATAGTATGCATCTTCATAAAGAATGCATCTTACTAAAGAACCGCACGTTGTGCAGCCATCATCCTTCTGCCTATCTCTGCTCAAGTAATGAGGCTCCGAGATAGTGGTAGTTTAATGATGCCGAGCCTAAATTCGCCCTGCGCACCAAAAAAAAACGAACTGATGCGGGCCTGCTTTTGGCCGGCACCGCCAGCCCTTTCACTCCGGTACCCAAACCCCCGCCAGCCATTTCAGTCTGGTACCCCAACCCCCGAATAATGTGGCTGTAAACGAGCCGCATATTTGTTTTTCAAGCGGGGAAAGGTACCAGTACCTTTCACAGGCAAACCTGAAACACCAAAATACCATACAGTGGCATATACCACATTCTTCGGGGGAACAGTGCTAGCAGAGCAAAACGGCTGGCGGCACAAGCCAAAAAAAAAAAAAAAAAGCATCGTCCTGGCGCTTCGGCAAAGCTTGGCGCCCAGTTCTTTCTGCCTCAGTAAAAAGAGGCTCAGAGGTAATGGTGGAAAAAAGAAAATGAAAATGAAAATGAAAAGCGAAATATGGAAAACCAGTTGAAACAGACCTGCTCTAGAATCAATCGTGCTGCGGTTCTATCTGCCGCACTTGGAGTTTCCATAAGAACCAGTCCGTCCAGAACCTTCATTGAAGGGAAAAAGAAGAGACAGAATGCTCATCACACAGCAACAACAAAAATTTAATGCAAAAGTTAACCTTGCCTGCCTTTTTTTATTTTGAAAACTTAATGGAGTCCCTCTTTCACTCACTGATTCAAATCCTGGCAAAATTACAATTTCCAACAAGAACGAGTCAAATTGAACAGTCAAGCAAATGCCTATATTACTAATATAATATTAGTTAGTTTAATTTTATCATTTAACACATTTATGTGCATCAACAGGTATAAAATGACTGTAAATTTGTGTAAAATGAGTGTACATTTCATAAGTTAAACAGTGCAATAAACACCATCATTAATTGAATTGAAACTTGAAAGCACAATGACCAATGCTCTTTTTTTCTTAAACAACTGCAGGAAAATAAAGGAAGCAAGCAACCCTGGCCTGCCCAGCCTGAAACATCAGGTCAACTGGGTCACAGCGACTCTGATCGACATATGCATTCAGTTTGGCGCAAGTATTCCTTTGTGTGCAAAGTTGCAAACCCATTTTCTGTTCTGTATTTCAAAATTTTCCCTGATACTGCGCAACCTAACTAGGGCATTGAAACCCAAAACGGCGAAACCATTTCTGTTGACCAACATTTTACTTGATACGGAGGAGTTTTTTGGTCTGACTCAACAGAAATGAGATTCAAGGGGGGAGCCCCCCCCCTTTGTAGCTGAAACGGTTTTCACCTTTAGCAGTAGCGAATGCAGATCCCAGGGCTCGATCCCTAGTTCTCACCTTACCTGTGTACAGTATCTGTGTCGACCCCGAGTGTTTGAACCCGTGACCTGTGTCTTGGCAGTTGTTGTTGTCTGTCATAGGTCTGTGTAGTGGTAGGGATTCGATCTCTAGGTCTGTCGAGTAGGGGTCACAGCTCTGTAGAGGTCATAGCTATAGGTCTACCGAAAGGTCAAGGTCGTAGCTGCTACAGCCCTGAAAGGTCAAGGTCGTAGCTGCTACAGTGCCCGAAAGGCCAAGTCCACAGACTTCCGGAAGGTCCCGGAAGTGGCCTTTCGGAGTGGGCTCATGTTTAGGCAGAGGCAAGTGGTCAAGTGGTGGAGCCAACCTCAGTATGTTGGCAGTGTGACTGCAGTGAGTCTGTGGTGCAAACCCATGCAGTCAGTGGTACCGGTCCAGTCAGTCCCAGTCCAGTCCAGGGCAGCAACCGTTTTTCAGCGCACGATCTACTTGAGGATGACGAGGAGACCCTCGCAGAGGATCCTTCTCTTGATGACGATCAAGAGCAAGGCTGCGAGGCATCTTGCTCTTCGTCAGCCCATGAGTCTGAGTGTGTGAATGATGATGAATCTATGAATGCCTTAAAAAAGACTGCCTTCAAAAGTAAGGGACCGAGGACCACGACGAAGGACAATACTAACACTATTCTTTTTCCCAAGGGAGTGAAGATTTCACCCAAACCGGAAGATCCTGCCACAAAACCATGGGTAGATCTCCGGATCAGTGAAAGTGAGTGGAAACACAGGGTGAAGAAAGGGGTTTGCCTGCATTGCACCAAACCGGGACATTCGGTCCAACATTGCTTCAGATTGCAGCAGGGAAACCAGCAACGGGGGTAGAGACATCATCAGCACACTCTACAGATGGAGAGGCTGAACATGTAAGTGCAGATCCTTCTCTGGATTTTGATCCCACTCAGCAAACCTCTTCTGAGACCCCATCTGATATTGATTCCAAGGCTGAGAAAATACACATCCTATACAAGGAGCCTTGGGTAGAGTCGGAAGAAATTGACTTCCATGCTCTGTTGACGTGGTGGGCTCATATGAAGCAAGAACGCGAGCAAGGGAGAATGAAGTTGATCTTCTTCAAACTCTACATTAATGGTCGTTACATCCGTGCGTTGGCTGATTGTGGTGCAACCGCCAACTACTTCTCACCGCACGGCATTCGTAAGGCACGCTTGGGGATGAAGCAAGTGACTTTGCAGAATCCTTGCCCGACCCAAGTAGGCAACCAAGAGGTTGTCACCTCTACGCATGCAGTCAAAGGTGTGCGCACTACCTTTGACGCAGACCACACAATCACGCATGAACTGAACTTCTATGTCCTTGATCAGTGCCCCTTCGACGCGGTTATTAGCTTGGGCTGGTTGCAGGCCCAATGTGAAAGAACCACGTGGAAGGACTCACAGTTCATGGTCAAAGATGCCATGGGAATCGAGCGTCCAGTCCTCTTGGATGAGCCGCGCGAGTCCCAAGTAACTTTTCTCAATGCAATGCAATTCTGCAAAAAAGTGGCGCAGGCGCAAAGTTGATGAGCAAATGTATATAGCCTTTGTTAGGCCTGCTCATGTGCCTTCTATTTTTGTTGTACATAATGATTCTACTTTGCATGCCGTTTCTACTTCTGAGGCAACTACTTCTACCTCTACCAAATCTACTTCTAGTCCAAATGACTCCACTTCCAATTCTGTTGTGTTGGCTGCACCTATGCAATCTGGTATGCTTGCACCTGAGAGTGATGATCCACCTCCGGAGATCCCATCATAAATTTGCAACCTTCTCAACCGATTTCCATAAGTCTTGGGCGAACCGCATGGAGTTCCTGTACGTCCGGTCCAACACAAGATCGAGTTGATTGAAGGTAGCACTTCTCCAAAGGGCTGTGTCTACTGGATGGGCTCAGGCGAATTGGAGGAGTTGCGAAGGCAGATTGATGATATGATTGGGAAGGGATGAATCAAACCAAGTGAGTCTGAGTTTGGTGCACCAGTTCTGTTTGTCCCTAAGAAAGGAGGCAAACTACGGATGTGTATTGATTACCGCGGATTGAATCGAATCACAAGAAAGAATGCATATCCTTTGCCACGTATCGATGATTTGCTTGATGCTGCAAGTGGATGCAAGGTCTTCAACAAGATCGATCTCAAGTCTGGCTACCACCAGATTGAAGTCGATCCTGCAGACCGGCATAAAACTGCATTCAAAACTCGCGATGGGCTGTACGAGTTTACAATCATGCCCTTCGGTCTCACGAATGCGCCAACCACCTTCAAAGTCTTATGGATAAGGTATTTCGCAATCAGATCAACCGATTTGTTGTTGTACATCTGGATGACATACTAATCTTCATGGCCTCAACCGGCGAATGTCCGTGAGTTGCGTTCTTTTCTTGGTCTTGTGTCGTACTACCGTAAATTTGTGCCAAAATTCTCTATCATCGCCTGTCCGCTGTCTAGACTAACAAGGAAGAACGTGTCCTACACATGGAATGAGGAATGCACGACAGCCTTCGAAACACTGAAAAAGGCTTTGGCGAGTCAACCGGTGCTCCGCATTGCAGATCCCAAACTTACATTTGTAGTAACTACAGATGCAAGCTTGCATTGGATTGGCGCAGTGCTGCAGCAAGATGACGGCGATGGCTTATGTCCGCTGGAATATTACAGCAAACGCATGCCTAGTCACAAGGTAGCTGCTTCCACTTACATGCGAGAACTTTATGCCTTGAGAGAGGCACTAGATCATTGGAAACACTACCTCTTGGGTCGTCATTTCAAAGTGTTCTCAGATCACGAGACTTTGAAATGGATTCAGACACAGATTAATCCCTCAACCACATTGACCTGCTGGCTGCATGAGATTGATGTGTATGATTTTGAGCTCAAGCACAAGAAAGGCTGTTACAATCGTGTTGCGGATGCTTTATCTCGCCATCCTGAGTACATGACTTGCCTTGTGGGTTCCTATGATCTCCGTAAGAATTTGAAAGAGGAACTTATTGAACATACTGCCAAGGACCCGGAACTCAGTCCCATCCTTGAGCAGATCCGGGCTAACCCTAGCAGCCAGCCTGATTTCCATGAATGTAAAGGCATACTCTTCCGACGCTACGGGAAACATGATCGATTGTGTGTACCCAACCATAAGCTGATCCTTACTCATTTCTTGGATTTGGCTCACGGCCAGAGTGGACACTTCGATGTTGAGAAGACATGCGGAAATCTGTTGGAAAAGTTTGTGTGGCCTGGAATGAAAAGAATGACACATAGCCTAGTTGGCCAGGTGTTAGGCCAGGTGGCTGTTCCGGGAACCGATAGGATAGAGGATTGCGGATTTTCCATCCGAGGTGCAGCCGGTTAGGCGTCATCCCAGTGGAGGAGTGGATGGAGTTGTTATACAACCCCTGCACAATCAGCAACTCCTCATCCCAAGAGTTTTGGTCAGGCACGATAAGAGCCCTGAGAAGTTGGATTACGGTCTGGTTCGATCGTTTGCTTAAAGTCGTTGTCGCAGCTATGGAAAGGCGCTGCAGTGCCATGATTAAGCATACAAACAAAAAGCGCCAGCCTGAGCCCTTCACCATGGGAAGTTATGTCTGGGTCAAGATGTCTGAGTTTTCTGAAGAAGAAGGCGTATCACGGAAACTTCTTCCTCAGTACTACGGTCCCTGGAAGGTGTTGAACCGAGTAGGTAATGATTCCTTCGGTCCTTCCTACACGATTGATGTGCCTGCTCATCTGCGCACATACCCAATCTTTCACGCATCAAAGTTATTTCCGTATGAGCCACTTGAGACCTTCAAGTACCGAGAATCGATGATTCCCCGTCCAATCAATGGCGGTCACGACGTTGATAGAATCGTCGAGCACAGTGGAAAAGGGAGAAACAGGCAGTATAAAGTGCATTTTTTGTACCACCCACTGAATGACTTCTACTGGATCCCTAAGAAGGACTTACTGCAGAGTGCACCTCACGTCGTTAACGCCTATGAACGATTAATAAATTCTGACCAACAACCAAAATTCACTGCTACCCTAACTCCTAAGGAACACACCCGATCTCTTTTCGCTATCTACGCCTACGATGCATTATGCAAGGACTCTGATTGAGTTACTCGCTCGAAAGGACCTCGCTCTTGAGGGGGGGGTAGTGTAATGACCCGTCATAACAAAGACTGAGAACACTGCTGATTTCTGAAGTTCTGCTGATGGAATGGATGCCTTGCCGTAATTCCCGCATTCTGCTGTGTTTTCTAAGTCTGTGTGCGTGTGTGCGTGCCTGTGGACTTGCGTGCCTGTCTGAGTGCTTATCTGGCTGAGTGTGTGTGTGACCCGGAAGGGTACTTGCTCGTTTGGCAGGCCCATAGGGCCGGTACTTACCTGTGGCTGTGGCGTGGAGGGTTGCAGCAAGGGGAACACTCAAGTGGCGAAGCTAACGGCCCTGCGGCCCTTGGGGTAGCGGAAAAACACTCAAGTAGGCAGGTAGGCCGATACTGCACCCCAATGCAGTTGACATGAGGGGGTACTGGAGGCCGAGTAGAAGAAGACAAAGTTGGCATTTTTAGAGTCCAGTAGCGGTAGGGTAGGTCTAGGCCGGTACCAGTCCAACCAGTCTGAGTCTAGAGCCTGTACGGGCAATATCAGGGTCTGCAATGATGTTTCCCTCCGAAACGGAGGAAGTACCAGTTGCTTGGGGATGCCGAGCGACCTGGAAGTCACCGCCCAGGAGGCAAGTAGGCCGCTATATCAAGAGGCGGGGCGGAGAGCCCAGCCTCATTCTTCAGTGTGCAAGTTTGGCGACACGCTGCTGGAGCGCTGGCTGGAGTGGGCCTGGGTACTACAGCGCTGCTGGGAGGAAGAAGCCGGGAGCTTCCACCTTGGCTATGGTGGAGCTCTACCGGTAGGAGGAGGAGGGAGAAGGGGACCAAGGAGGAGAGTGGCGAGGCACTTACTAGCTATGGTAGACACCATCTTCATCTCCTTGCTAGGCGCTGCATCAGGAAGAACTCAGTGGGGGTAGTGCCGCATCAAGGAAGTTTGGGACAGAGTCAGGCATGGTGGCTGAGTGGGCAGCGGCATAGCTGCATGGTGATGACCTTGAAGTGGGGCAGCGACATAGTTGCTTTGCGTTGTCCTTTGGACAGGAGGCTGAAGCCTCAGTAGTCCGCCATAGCCTCGGCCTGTATGTAAGAGGAAGAGGAAGGGTTGCCATGGCTATGGTGGACCTCATGTTATGCCTGCAGTAGAAGTGGGATTCGGACATTGATTCTGGTTCAGTCATTCAACATTATTATTGTTATTTCTTGTTTGAATAAGAGGGGAGGAGATAAGGAGGAAGGGATTGTTTGGCGAAGAAGAAGAGCCTTGACATTGGTCTATGCTGGAGTACATCATCATCTTCCTCTTTCTCACATCTTCTACTTCTTCTTTCCCTCTCTTTCCTCTCAAGTTCATTCATTTCTTTTTGCAATTGGATGGCATTGT
>BFEA01000020.1:1410987-1426629 GCA_003427395.1 Chara braunii | reverse complement strand
ATAGCTTTAAAAAAAAAAAAAAAAAAAAAAAAAAAACAGGTATCGCACCTGCTGGTGGGTGCAGCTCCCGCATGTTCCCTCGTTGGAGGCTTCAGCACGGATGTGGCTGCTAAGGGGTTCCCCGTAATACTATAATGACAATAAAAAAGGCCTGAAAGGCCGTCCTGTCCAGATTTGACAGGTAATTGAATTGGTTGGGCAGGAAAACTGAAATGACCTGAAGTAATCTGAACTTTAAATAGCAAATACCTTTTGAACGGTCTCCTTCCGAAAGTCATCATAGCGGTATTTTGCACGGCATTTTGGCTCCACCATCAAGTTATAGAGGGCAAGCCAGACCTTCACACAGCACATATACATTGTCACAGTGTCCATACGAGGTGAGAACAAGCGAATTCAAATGCGAAGAGAAAAGCAAAAAGGCAAAAAGGGGGATAGCAAACTCAGCAGAAAAGATAAGTCACGTGTGGTCAGTGGTTAGGTAAGTAACTGACATAACCGCTGACCATTTCAGTGGTTAGGTGAGCAATCGCAATGATCTCACGTGGAGTTGTCATCCTTCTCATCAAACAAACTGAGTAGAGAATGTTCAACAGTTTTCCAAACACGCATGCATAGCGAGTACCAAGAGAACAACCAACTTGTTTTATTTCAAGAATTTACACAGCTGAGAAATCTGGCCACAACGTCCATCAGACAACAGCTTCAGATATGTGTCTCGCTACTCTCTCCCTCTCTCTCCCTCTCTCAGTATGCACACCATCTCCCTCTCTTCCTCTAGCATGTACACGCTCTCTTCCCTCTCATGTATGTACACTCTCCCTCTCTGCCTCACGTTCTCTATGCCTGGATCTATCCCTGAATACACCTTCCTCCTTGGTCTCCAGCAGCTATGGCCGCCTGTTGCTTCTTCACCCCAGCGGCTATGCCCTCCTTCCTCTTTGTCACCTCCAACTTGCTTCACATCGTCCTCCTTGTTACCACAAGGCACAGGGTCGTCCTCCTCGTTACCACAAGCCACAGGGTCGTGATGGTCGCACAAGCCGCGCAGTGCTTCTGCAACATGCAACTCGGAATGAATCGCTAAGGCACTGTGCTTGCTTATATGGTTGCATGGACTGGGTGGGTCTGTCTGGATCGGTACCGGCCGCTTGGGCCTGTGTGCAGTGGACTGCATGTTTCTTGGGTACTGGTGCCTTCCGGAAGGTGCTGCTGCAAGGTTGGACTGTCGACTTCTGGACTTTTCCTTTGGTACCAGGCCCAACCAGTAACGACTTGACTTCTGGACTCTTCAAGTCCAACAGGTAGACTTCGACCTCTAGACCGTTCTTGGCTTGGGCCTCTGACTGCCCGAAACTGGACCCTGCCAACTTCTAACGGAACCGGACCTGTAATTTTGACTGGAAGCTTCTGGACTGGGCCCTGCCTGACCGTGTTTTAGCATCTTTCCTGTGAGGGTACCCTCAACTCTTCGAATTTGGCCTGGGCCTAAGGGCTTGAGATTTTCTAAGGGCCGACAGGGCCTGGCTAATAGTCATGTGAATCCGTTCACAATGCCCTAAGCTAGTGGTTAGGTAACTGACCTAACCACTGACCGCTACTGTTGCACACAGCACACGCAGTCGAGAAACCACAATAGTGGCCAAGACAAGTTGGCATTTTTTGAGGCCCAGTAGTTGTAGGCTAGGTCTTGGCGGGTAGCAGTCCAACCAGTCTGAGTCTAGGGCCTGTACGGGCCATATCAGAGTCTGCAATGATGTTCCCCTCCGAAAGAGAGGAGGTACCAATTGCTTGGAGGCCACGCAACCTAGGAAGTCACTCGCCAAGAGGCCAGCAGGCCGCTATATCTCCAGGAGGAGCAAGGTGCTCCTCCTCATTATCAGTGTGCAAGTTTGGCGACACACTGGTTGGAGCAATAACTGGAGCGGCGCTAGCATCAAGAGCAGCGCTGCTGGGGAGGAGCAAGGACAGGAGGTGGAAGAAGACCAGGACTAGGAGGGAGGAGCACCAAAGGTACTTACCTGGCTATGGTGGATGCCATCTTCATCACCTTGGTGGGTGCTGCATCTGGAAGGCCCTCGTTGGGGTTGAGCTACACCAAGAAGCTTCAAGGCAGAGTCAGGCATGTCGGCCTGAGTTAGAGCTGCCATAGCTGCTTTGTGTTGTCCTTTGCACAACAGGGCAGTGCCCTGGTAGTCGCCATACCCTCGGCCGTGAGAGGAGGAAGAGTCCGCCATTCCCTCTCTCTCCTAGAGGGGAGGACTCCATTACCATAGTGATAGGAGCTTGTCACAATCAAGAAGGGACTGAGGAGGAGGAATGAGACGGGCTTGAGGAGGAAGGGAGCCATAGCCAAGTAAGGAGAAGCATCACCAAGATTGGTACTTCAACTCCAAGATACTAGAGGAGGTGAGTGGAAAGGAGGAGCTTCTTCTTCTTCTTCTTCTTCTTCTTCTTCTTCCTCTTCTTCTTCCTCTTCTTCTTTCTTCTTCTCCTTCCTCTTCTTCTTCTTCTCCTTCCTCTTCCTCTTCTTCGCCTACTCCTCCATGTTCCCTCATCCACATTCCTTTTTGTTTTTTTCTTCCTCATCTTCTCCCTCCATGGGTGCTTTCCAAAGCTTAGCATAGGTAGTAGGAGACTTTTTCACTAGTGATGGTCTTCCCATGGACTCTTTCTTCACTCCATAGCAAATCACCACTTTCCACTTTGTGTTTCCATGCATGACAGTGAGTTTCACTCACTCTGTCTTCACTTTTTCTCCATTTCTTCGCTTAGTAGTAAATCACAACTTTGTTTCTTGACTTATTCTAGTATTTTGTGTGATTTTTCTCTCATGTTTTGTCCATTCCTTCACTCCAATGTAAATCGCCACTTTCCATTTTGTGTGTTCATGCTTGAGCTCTCTTCACTTTCTCTCCATTTCTTCACTTGGTAATAAATCGCAACTTTGTTTCCTGCTTAGTCTAGTATTTTGTGTGATCTTTCTCTCATGTTTTGTCCATTCCTTCACTCCAATGTAAATCGCAACTTTCCACTTTGTGTTTCATGCTTGAGAATGAGCTTCGATGCAATTGGGTGAACGGAGGTGTATTGGTTTGTGTGCGGTTGGGCGATTTAGTGGTGTGGTAGTTTGAGGTTGCGCTAGGTGTATTGGTTTGTGTGCAGTTGAACCTGGCTGTGATGGTGGCCAGGTACTTTCACCCCTTAGGACACGCGTGTGAAGGCGTGCAATTGGGCGAACGGAGGTGGATTGAGCTCAAATGCAGATTCAGTCCAGATGCTTTGAAGACATAATAAGAACAATTGTGCATCCTCCCACATTCTGGCGGGGAATTCACTCTTAGGATGCCTACCCACTTGGTGATCGTAGTGCCACTTAGCTTTTTGTTCGCACTGAGAGCTCGATCTGGGTGTTTTTTTTGGGTTTGCGTTGTGGTCCTCATTGACTTGGAGTGGTGGTCGTCATCAGGATCGTTGTGCCCAAGGTGTTCGTCACGAGCGTCTCCATCAGGATCGACGGGCTCAGCATGGATGCCGGATCGACGGGCTAAACATGGATGCTGGTTCATCGGAGAGGTTTCGTCGATCCGTGCACCTGGCCGCCTTCTAGTGGAAGGTGCATCCTCCAGTCGTTGGTCAAGCGAGACCGCGCGGAGCATGCGCTCAAGGGGGAGGCACTTACCGTCCTGGTTGTCGAATGCGGGGAGAGTCAGGAGCTGGGCAGTGCGTTGAAGTATCGATGTACCTTCACACGTTTTAACACAAGATTCATTCTCGTTTTGCGCATATGGTAGGTGGAGGACGAGGCCCATAGTCGAGTTTGCGGTTGTGCTCACCGCCTGCTGATTGGATATCCGCAGTGTGGTTGTGCTCGTCCCCGCTGCGAGCTCCTTCTTCGTTCCAGGTTGTCGTTCGACCAGTCGAGTTTCCTTGAAGTGTGTTCGCTCTCGTCGTACTTACAACCAGAGAGAAGGCACACGGACGGGGCAATGCATACTTACCCGGCCGGGGGGTATCCGAGACCACGAAGGCGAACAACAGATAGAGAGTCGAACGAGAAGACAACTGCGACCGAATCAAAATGCACACAAGGCAGGCATTATGAAGAAAGAGACGTCCGAGAAGAGAAAAGGGTAGTATATAGCAAGAAAAGGAAAGGTAAAGGAGAGAGGGGGCATACATACCTGGTCATGGTTGTGGCCTATGTATTCATCATTTGCATGCACTTCCTTTGTTGTTGGAACTGGCTTGTTGAGCGGGAACTTACCTCGCAAGCTGGCCATGCAGGACGAACTAAGAGTCTGCCGAACTACAAAGCCGCCAACAACCGGTCTTCCTCGTGAACGCGGTCATGATGTTGTTGCAACAGTCATTGTACGACTGAAACCGGTCGAGATCTGGGGCAGGTGATTAGAAATAGGGAGAAGACACGAACTCAGTCTGGGAAATTGTCTGTATGGTCGGGCTCTGGTGGCACTTCGAGTACAACTGTTGACAACAACGAGCTGTCTACTATCATGATCGCTGCGTGAGCAATGTCAAGCGATCTTGTAGCGTTTTGGGAGTTCATATGAGCTAGGATTTTGTTAAACGGTGAGTTTCGCCGGTGCGGTACACCCACTTGAAGGTAATGTAGGTGTTGAAAGGCGAGCTCGACGAGAGCAGAAATTCTGAGTCAAGCTTCAAGGAAGTTCAGGGAGGGAGCCACTATTTGTCAACTGACCATTATTGTTGTGCAGCGCTTTGCTATATTCTTTGTCGTGCCTTCGTTACACAATCACTGAGCTGCCCATTAGGAAGTGGGGGCGAGTTCCATTTTAGCGCATCCTTCCTAGACTGTGTAGCGGCGTTCTGATTAGGGGCTGCAACGTAAGGAAGTGATCAAGCTCGACAAGGAGGAACAATTTTATGATTTGAGGGAGTAGTCAAGCATCAGAAAGGAGGTCAATACAACGATTTGGAGGATCGTCAAACAGTGAACAATTGGCCATTTGACATCAGTTTGGCCAAGATGCTGCACATTTTGGCCGCCATTGCAGGGTCCTCAGGCGTGTCAAGGATTCAAGGCCCTCTCCCACGAGTTTGAGCGCACCTCTCTTAGATCTGAGCGACTAAATGTTTTTTTCTCTGCTCTTCTTACTCTAAGTCTGGTCTATTGGTTCTAAGAGGAAGACGGCAGGCGGGATTACAACTCGTAACCCGTGCCGAGGCCTTTGGGGAAAGGTGCGATTGCAGGAGCTCTGCCGGAACCTAGGCGAGGATCTGGAGGCAGGGGACTGAGTGGTAATCATCATCTCCTTCTATAAACCCAGCTAAAACCCTTACCTGTACATCTTTCTATGGTTTGAATGAGTATATTGTCTGCACCTCTATTGATTTTATGTTTGGCTTTCAAGACTTAAATCAGACTTAAGTAAAGGAACGCATGTGCAATCTTAGTTTCATCTTTGTTGATTGTCTGAATTCAGATTGAGAAAGAGTCTTGAATTGGGGGAAGGCGGGAGGAAGGTGGTTTTGCTTGTGATTGTTTGGGTCAACCAAAGGCAGGGCTTAGTTTCTAAGTTGAATGACCAATGCTATGTTTATTTTTGATTGCCTGGAGGACCAGACTTTGTCCTAAGTTGGATGGTCTAGTTGCTCTAACTTGCAAGGGTTGTCTGTGTTTGACATTGTTTATATCTTCAGGGACCAAGTTTTGTTTCTAAGTTGAATGGTTTGGTCGCCTTGACTAAGGGCAGAAAAGATATATAACTTGTCTACTTAAACAGTTCATGGCGACTAGGCTTTGTTTCTAAGTTAAATAGTCTAGTCACATATCAAAAGAAGAGAAAAGTACTAGTGTCCTGTGTTTGTAAATATTCAATGGTTGAGCTAGACTTTGTTTCGAAGTTGAATGGTCTAGCTTCACGCCTTATGTAAGCTGGTTATAAGGGATAAATCATTGAAAGACTATGAACTATTGTTGGCAAGGTTTAACGTTGGGGTTGAGTGAGAGTATTTACCATTGTGGTATGGACTTGTATGTGGCTAAGTATGAACTTTACTTCGTTTGAGTTTCAGTTTGATAGGTAGTTACTTCAGATTCTCGCCACGTGCTAGAGCTATAGGAGTTAGTTCAATTTTTGCAGTTTTTGAGCTAACATTTTTTTACTTAGGTCAATTTTCGCATTTTCTAGGATCTTTTCTTTTACTTGGCTTTGTATAAATTTTGAAAAACTACTTTTCCTGTGGGAAGCGCTGTCAAAATTTCTACAAAACCAAGGAGTTCGTTAAATTTTGTCTTTTCAAAGTACAACTTTTGTCTAAGTTTTATATCTTGCTTAGTAGAAATTTAGAAAGTTTTCCTTTCTAGGGGGAGTACTGCCCAAACTTTTGCTAACAAAAGAAGTTGGGAAAAATTTGACTTTATGAAGTTAGAATCATTTCATATTCTGTATTTAGCTTTGTATAAATTTTGAAAAGCTACTTGCTCTACTAGAAGCGTTGCCGCAAGTTCTACAAATCTAAGGAGTTAATTAAATTTTGTCTTGGCATAATTTAAGTCTTGCCTTGAGTTCTTATCTGACGTAGTAAAAATTTGAGAAGTCTACTTCTCTAAAGGAGATGCTGCCAAAATTTTTACTAATTCAAGGAGTAAGACAAATTTGACTTTCTTTCAGTTTTCATATTCGAGCAAATATAAATTTTGAAAAGACACTTTTCTTACGGGAAGCGCTGTCGAAATTTTCTTAGTTTAAAGGAGTTAAATTATATTCTGATATGGAAGATTTTGGCGATTCACCCTATATAAGGGAGATGTTGCCAAAGGTCTTCCTCGTCTTGGGCACTTGCACGGAGATAAGTTAGACTTAGTTATGAGCAGGATTTAAATGGGATATGCTTTGGGGATTCACCCTCCATACACTTATAGTTTAGCCTTGGGCATTGACCTGTTTTGTGTTACATGTCCTCATTGGACATTTCGATTCAGGATTTGGAATAGTTTCAGCTTTGATCCCACGAGGATTATCTTCTGTTATCAGTGATAACAGGTCGGTTACCGATTCGTGCGATTCAACTCCAATTTACTCTTGCTACTTAACCAAAAGGCTTAGCCCTGTGGTTTGATTTGTTTCGTTGGGTTTTCACCCGGTATTGAATTGTCATTTAACAAAGACATTGAGTATTTTATTATGGAAAGTTGGACAAAGGATTGAGGCTTGTGTGACTAAAGCGAGGGGTGTGAGCGTCAGGAGTGGTCGAAGTTGACTTCGTGTAGTGTGTGAACATTTGGTTCAATCTTTGATGTGATTGCAGGTATGTTTGTAGTTCGGATTTTGGATTTGACTGTCTGGGATCACATATATATGGTTGAAGGGAGTCCCATTGTGATTATGAGAAGTGATATACGTACAGTGTATATTTTTCAAGTGTTTGCGCGACCTCTTGTGAACGTGCACGAAGGTTGAGCTGATTTTGCATTTGAGAGAAAAGGGAGACCCCCTTTTGCTTTTTAGAATTATTATAGTTGGATTTTGGAGTCTGTGACAACCATCAAAGTTAAGCCCCTTGACTTCTCTCCAGACCCTGAATGATGGAGCTCGTCTCTAGGGCGATAAAGCCTGACTACCACAACAGGTCGGAACCTGTGTACCACCCACTCTCCGCAGGGTGCAGAAGAGGGTGTGGTTCTCAACCACCTTGGCGGTTGTCTAGCGTCGAGAGTTTAACCCCTCAAGACACGTGTCAGCCAACAGTTGAGTGTCGAATGCGACCCTCGGTATCATCGAGGGCCATGCGTTTATGGGTACTATATAATACTCCATAGTTGCGACTGCTTGCGTAGGCACGCATGGCTAGCCGATATGAGAAGGCCCTGCGTCCGCTTCGTTTTATTCTAAGTCTCACGCGCGACGCCTAACCGATTTGTGTCAAAAGGTTATGGGTTGGATACTAAAGGGACTAACTTTGTGTTTGGCATGGTGTGTTTATTTGTGTGAGTAATTCGATTTTTTGTGTTTGGCATGGTGTGACGCGTACGGGTCCGATAGAGGAGTGGGACCGCACATACAACGTGCGAGAAACGCCCTCGACCGAGCCACCTTTCTGATTGCAACTGATTAGCTTTCGTACGTTGTTCAATAGCTCGACGGGGATACACCCACCTAAGGGATGGTGATAGCTCCCGCAGGTGGAGGTAAGTTGTACCTTGCGTGGCCCTATCCTGTCGTAGGGGTTTGCGAGAGGTATGGTTGGCGCACTCGAGCGGAGCGGTGACGAAAGCTCCACTGTACCGCGATAGAGGATGAAACTTCTACCACAAATCCTGCGTGACGCGGCCAGGAGGGTCCCCCTGTGGGACCGATGCGCTCGACAACGTCTCATATTGAAAAGTCATATCCCACAGACAAAGGACATTTCTCTAGGCAAAAGTGGTGTCCTAGAGGCAAGAGTCACATCCCACAGCCACAAGTCATGCTCCACAGGTGAAAAGTCGTGATTCACAGACCCAAGAGTCAGGTGATAGCGGATGTATTCAGAGTCAAGATTCTTAAGGGGGGAGAGAGAGAGAGAGAGAGAGAGAGAGAGAGAGAGAGAGAGAGAGAGAGAGAGAGAGAGAGTCACCTACCTTAGATGAGGATGTTGGAATTGGGTTGTTGAACTCTGCGCTGTGGAGCGCTTGGTGGCTGCAACTCCGAAACTGTTTAATATGATAATTTGTTGGAATTTCTAAGCAGCACATATCTGGACTTTGCATCTCTGGACTCCAGTGTGGATTTTGTGTGATCTCTCAGTGTGTGTGTGAGCTACAAGGTGTAGAGCAGTGAGACTCAATGGAATTGGTTTCAGAGCTAGTACTCGCTGCATCCGTTGGTAATGAATGTTGGCAAGATTAAGGTCGCCCAGATGAGATTTGGAGTCTGACATAGGGGCTGTAGGCCGAAGAGGAAGTGGCCAGGTTGGGGGAAGTTGATCACGTATCTGCGTGCGAGGAGCATTGAGGAGCTTCATCGAGGGAACGTTCACAAGTGAAGTGCATTGCCCTCCTAAGCCCTGCATCTGCTTTTGATGAATGAATGTGTGTCATGGTACCATTCCACATCTTGGTGTCGCTGCTGCTGGACAAGAACACTTGGTGTCATATTTGATTTTGTCTTGAGTCAACATCCATGCTCCCTACATTTCAGGTGATGCATCCAATTGCCGAGCTTCTAGCCTAGACACGACCTATTTCATGTGAATGAAGTAGGTTGTGTCTAGGCTAGAAGCTCGACAGCTAGATGCATCACTCGAAAGGTAGGGAGCATGGGCATGAGCAGCGAGCGCTCGTAAAACAACTTGTCTAACCCTAAGACCGATACTGACCGACATGCGACTGACCAGTGTTGACGCATTGAGGAGTTGTAAGTCTTGAGAGTGAACCTTCAGTCCTGTCTGCATCGTTAAATAATTCTTGAGGTCCTTGCTGACTAACCTTAAGCTGTTGGTTGCCCACCAGCCTGATAGGGTAGTTGTAATGACACTGTGGGGATGAAATAACTCAAATAGGTCCGACTCCAATCTAGATTAGATAGTTTAAGTGTTGAGGGTGAGGTCTACGTGGTGAGGAGGTGGAGCCTACATACCTGTGCCTTTAGTAACCATGGATGACTACCTGATGTTCGCAATGTTGACCATGTTTGTACTATGGGGTCCCCTTCTCCGATTCATGTTTCCTCTAGGATTCCACCGGGCATGGGGCATGGGTGTGACCACGAGGTCTGGTGGGACCACATAACCATATACAACAGATCAACAGGCAGAGATCGATAGGAAGTTGGTTGAAAAGAAAAAAGAAAAGGAGGAGAAAAAGAGAAAGAAGGAGGAGGAAGTTAAAAAGAAATTGGAGGAGGAGAAAGCAAAGGTGGAGAAAAAGATGAAGAAGAGAAAAAAAAAGTTAAACAAGGAGTTAGAAGTTGAAGAAGAAGAGGAAGAAGAAGAAGAAGGCGGAGGATTGGTTAGGAGACGTGTTCAACCAGAAAGAGAGGAGGTGGCGGAAAACAACCATGTTGCGGAGTTGAGACTCCAGCAGGTTGAGGATTTGGACAGGGTGGAGAAACTTGGGTACTGGACAAAGCTTCCGGAAGAGACTGACGAAGAGAGATCGATTTGTGGCGAAGTTGGCAGCAACAAAGGATCAAGAGGAAAGGAAGTTGTTGATTGAGGAGAGGAAGGGTGAACTCAACCAAAAGTTGCTGCCCGCAAGAACAATAGAATTTGAGGAGGAGAAAAGATTGAAAGAGGAAGGGGAGAGACTTCAAGCGTTGCTGAAGGAGCAGAAAGGGAAGCAAGTAGAAACTGAAGAACGTTGGAACCCCTTCTGACCGACACTTTGCTGCACACCACCTAGAAACTCTCTGCACTTCAACGAGCCGTTGGAAAGGTAGAACAACCCAGGAGGAGTTTAAGGGCATCTGAAACAACTACCTTAGTGCATCATCCAACCAAGTGAATCATAGGGTCCTACAATATGCACGCCAATTAGACGATATCTTCACTCAGAAACTGACTAACACCATCGTTGCAGTTAAGATAGGTGGCGGTGGCGGGGGTGGAAATGATAGCGACAATGTGGATGGTGACAAAAAAGGAAAGAGACCCAGAAAGGATGGAGAAAATAACGGTGAGAAATGCAAGTATAAGGAAGGAGAACGAAGGGAGAAGATGAGGGTAAAACTCCCTTGGACATGCATTGGGAAGGAGGAGGAGAGCATTTTTCATTGGGTGGCGGCGATGGACACATACCTGTACACGCAGTTGCTTTCATATTGGGACCGCGTACTGATGGCAAGTTCATGCCTAGGGGGAGACGCAGCAAGCTTCGCTATTTCGTTAGTGAAGAAGGCCGGATGCACCTCCACGGTACAATACTCACAACACACTAGGATTTAGGACTTCTTCAAGGCCTTGAAGGACAACTTCGAGGATAATAACTTAGCTCGTCATACCGAGTCCCTCATCCTTAACATGAGCGATCACAAGTGGAATAGTGCGTCGGCACTCGAGGCCACTATGGACAAGCTGCTGCAATATCCGGAATATGGACTGACCGCTGCTCAGATCTTGAACAACTTTGCTAGAGCGCTGCCAGAACCCCTTAAGACCCAGTTATATCCCCGTACTAAAGCGGAGGGGATGACTTATGAAAAGTTTAGTAAGATAGTTGTACACCCTGCTGGGTTCCGACAAGAGGCAAACTATTGCCACTACTGGAAGGATCTGCAGGCTGGTAAGAGATGGAAGAATAGGCCTATATCCGATAGCATAGAGGGGAAGCATAGAGGGTAAGGACAATCTGTTGGTCACCTTCGAAGAAGGATGTGTAGAGTCCTTACCCTTATGATCAGATAGACTATGGTCTAGATGAGGATAACAACAACTAAGTAGCTCGGGGATGAGATTATGCAGTAGTTGCAGCCCGTGGGGGAGGGCAACAAGGTAGAGGCCGAGGTAGAGGAGGTCGAGGATGAGATGGAGGTCGAGGACCCGCTGCCCATAGGGGTGGTGGCGAAGGTAGCTACTACGTGGGAGGTAGAGGTTATGATCCCTCGCAAGGTGGTAGAGGTTCTCCCTTCATAGGGGTTACAGGAAGAGGCAGAAATTGGTGGTCATACCCAACACACCCGATCTGTCTTAAATGTGGTGACCCCGACCACATAGTTCCCTTTTGTCCAGAATACAAATACCCAAAAGGGAACAACCGGTAGAGGTCGCAGTTGCCTCTACAAGGAATTCGGACTTAGACAAGAAGACAGACCGCACGCTAAACAAGCACCCTCCTGTCCGAAGATCCCAATGGCAGAGACTGATGTAGGCCCCCACCTAGCTAGTTGTTCAGAGGTTGCTCATGTTAGGACCTCTGTAGGTGGTTCCCTCGCAAGCATTGGTGATGAACTGATCACTCGTCGCTGCGCTTGGGCCGAAATGAAGAAGAAATCAAAAGGGCAACTAATAAGAGTCGATGTAGAGGTGAGTAGAGAAAGAATAGGCGCGTTAGTAGACAATGGGTCAACGCACAGTTATGTAAGTAGAAGAGGGTTGCAGAAGATGCACCTGGGAATAAAGGTGAAGAAGTTAAACGAGTCGGTCATTAGTAAATTGACCGATAATAGAGAGATGATAGTATGTGAGTATGTTGACGGGGTTAAGGCATACTTGCGGTTGGAGGCAGGGGGCAAAATAAAGAAAGTTTTGGATTCCCTGGCACTCTTAGTGGAAAATAGCATTCCTTTTGACATAATCCTAGGAACTGACTGGGGCAACGCCGCGTATGCAAGTATTAAGATGGGTGAGCACGAGTGTTGGCTGCCTAGTCCCACAGGTGGGAAGAAAAAGTTGTGCTTATATCATGCCTCTGACGTGGAGAGTGGTTTGCCCCTTTGTTGTATGAGTGCCCCCACGTTCGTCAAGCACGTGGTCACTGGTCAAGAATAACCTTGTTGAACAGGTGTTTGTTGCTTATGTGAGACCGATGAGTAAAGGGAAAAAGGAAGCAGTGCCTATACCACCTAATGTGCAGAGTCTATTAGACGAGTTCGCTGGCGTGGGAGAGACCCCAAGTGTAGCCGGATTCCCAAGGGGCCCATCTATCGGATGTCTCCCAAACAACTTGATGAGTTGCGCAAACAGCTGGATGAGTTGATAGAGAAAGGGTGGATTAAGCCAAGTTCTTCGCCATATGGTGAATCGGTCTTGTTTGTACCAAAGAAAGAAGGCGATATGTGTATGTGTATAGACTATAGGGGACTCTATGCGTTAACCATAAAGAATGTATAGCCATTACCGCAGATAGATGACCTTCTGGATAAAGTGCAGGGTTGCAAGTTTTTCTCGAAGATTGATTTGAAATCGGGTTACCATCAGATCGAGGTGTTGCCCGAGGATCAACACAAAACGGCCTTCATAACTCGATATGGCCACTACGAGTTTGTGTCATGTCGTTTGGGTTGACTAACGCCCCTGCTACTTTCCAGCGTTGTATGAATGAACTCTTCCGCAATTGGTTGGACAAATTCGTTGTTGTATATCTAAACGATATTTTGATTTTTAGCAAGTCGCTAGACGAACACGAACAACACTTACGTTTAGTGCTAAGTAAGTTGCGCGAAGCCGAGTTTAAGTTGAACCCGAAGAAGTGTGAATGGGCCAAGCATCAGGTGTTGTACTTGGGACATGTGTTAGACGAAGATGGAATTCAACCGGAGGACACCAAGAGCATAACAATCGGAGATTGGCCGACACCACGTACGCTGACGGAACTACGATCGTTCCTTGGTCTGGCCAACTATTACCACAAGTTCGTGAGGAATTTACTGTAATAGCTGCTCCATTGCGTAGGCTGTTGAGGAAAGTGACAGTCTGGAAATGAGACAAGGACTGTACTTCAACCTTTAAGCATCTGAAGAAGTGCTTGATAGAGTACCCAGTTCTTAAGATCGTTGATCCATCCTTGCCGTTTATAGTGAACATCGACGCCAGTCAATATGGGTTAGGTGTTGTACTCCAACAAAATGATGGCAATGGGTACAGACTCATTGAGTTCATGTCCTATAGACTGCCTAGTGAGAAGTTTGCGGCTTCTACATACGAAAGAGAGTTGTTTGCTCTTAGAGAAGCCTTGAATCACTAGCGACATGACCTCCTAGGATGGCATTTCAAGGTGTATTCAAACCATGAGACACTTTGCTGGCTAAAGACCCAAGCCCAGGTGACACCTAAGTTGTGGGCTGAGGAGATAGATCGGTTTGACTTTGAACTAAAGCCAGTAAAGGGGAAATACAACGTTGTTGCTGATGCGCTAAGCAGACGAGCTGATTTCTTCGGTGCCATTGTAACATACTTGATGCATGCGCCGAATTACAAGAGAATATTAGGTCCGCCTATGCTAGTGATCCAGTCTATAGTCAATTGATTACCAAAGTCCAGATGGCACCACACAAAGTTCCAGATTATAGAGTGACTTAGGGACTACTGTTTGAGAAGACGGGCGTGCACGACATACTGTGCATACCAAACAGTGAAGAGATTCACAGTCTAATCCTAGGGGAATGTCACGACACCGAGGGACACTTCGGTTGGAGGAAAGCATACGCTAACCTCCTACGTTCCTAGGCTGGAATGAAACATGACTGTGTAGCCTCCCCTTGGTTTACTTAGACCACTGCCTATACCATCGGGTCCCAGAGACTCCGTGTCTATAAACTTTATAAACACTAAGGTGAGAAGTAGGAATGGGAAGAGCCAGGTTATGGTGATAATGGACAGATTTAGCAAGTTTGCTGTTTTTGTACCACTCCCTGCTGAAGCTAGGACATATTTAGTAATTCGGGAGTTCTTTAATCATTGGGTAAAAAACTATGGTTATCCCTTGAACAGCTCATGAGTGACTATGGGATACACGATTCACAGGCGAGCACTAGCAACAGCTCATGAGTGTCTATGGGTCCAAATGAGACGAACGGACAGACTGAGCAAATGAACAAAGTGCTGCAACAAGTGCTACATATGTACATTCGTCCAGATCAGGTTGACTGGGATGAGGATCTAGCTAAGGTCGATAATGCCTAGAACAATTTTGTGTATTTGGGTACAACAAGAACGCCCACTGAACTGCATTTGGGTTGGCACCCACGCAGGCCCACTGACTGTCTGAACCCTGATCAAGTGCAAAGGCTTCCGCCAGGGACTAGAGAGTTTGTTGTGCAATATCAGAAAGACTTAGAGAGGGTGAGAGAGAATATCAGAAAGGCACAACATTGGTCAGGGTAAAATCTAAAGAGTTTCTCCCAGAAGAGAATACTCGCCGAAGTTATTACCAACATATAGAGGACTGTGGCAGATTGTCGACATGTTTGGTGATGTGGATGGTCCTTCCTACGTTGTTGAGATTCCTCCCCATTTGCACACTTATCCGGTGTTTCATGCCTCTAAGTTGCTCCCTTGTGTCAGCAATGAGCTATTTCCGTCTCGAAGATCTATGATTCCCCCCGATATGGATGGCAAATATGACGTGGACCTTATCCTTGCAGAGGATGTTTATAGATCGGGACACACTGACACAGGGGTAGGCCCCAGCGGCAATATAAAGTTAGATTTGCTTATCAAGAGCCTTCAGAAGATCGCTGGTTTACTAAAGATGAGCTGGTTGAGACCGAGCACCGCGCATAGTGTCTTACTATGAGAGAGCTAGGAGAGGAGTCAACATAGTTGATTGATAAAGATTGTAACTTTCGAGGAGGACCTCAAAATTAGGGCGGCGAGAGTGAAAGGCCTTCCATGATGCAGACCCCAAATCTGAATCTCAGGGTCAAGGTCTCAGGCAAAGGGAGGCCAAGTCGGCCAGTTCAGAAAGGTTGCAGTCGGGCACCTTAGGAGTCAAGTCCAACAGCACCCGGTGAACAGTCACATCCCAGAGGCAAAGGTTGCATTCTATAAGCAAAAGTCACATCTCATTTTGAAAAGTCATATCCCACAGGCAAAGGACACTTCTCCAGGCAAAAGTCCGTCCCAGAGGCAAGAGTCACATCCCACAGTCAAAAGTCATGTTCCACAGGTGAAAAGTCGTGACTCACAGACCCAAGCAGCAGCACACCAATGAAAATTCGGGAAAGTACCAGGCCTTGA
>BFEA01000020.1:1340333-1361192 GCA_003427395.1 Chara braunii | reverse complement strand
CTTTCGTCTGATCCTTATCTCTTCGTCTGTGTATGTCTGGACCTGGCGCTTTCTTCTTGTGTGCAGCGCCAGGCTCCTTCACACTGGTGATGGATAGAATGCATGTTTAGTCTGAGTTCAAACATCGATTGGGCTAGTTAGTAGTACGCTAGCATTCTGCTTCGTTACTCTGAACTACGTGAATGAGGTCAGTCCTGTCAGGTCAGCCTTTGTATCAAAGTCTTCCCTGCGCTCTTCAGCATCTTTATGTATGAATGAGAATGTACATTGCTTGTCGAGATTTTACTCGCACCGCATTGTCTATTCAGTCCTTTTCATCACATTGCAGATTCTCGGTTTATTACGTACATTGCATATCTGTGCATGTAACACTCTCCCCAGGTGATAGCGGTGTCTGCTCTTACCAGCACCGCTAGCACTAGGGGGATTGTTCTGAAAAAAAAAAAAAATGAAAAAAAAGAAGAAGAAGATAATCGTAAATCAGAACTCTGTTCTGATGTCTAAAGATCTACTTGCTAAACCTTGTTTACCAAGTACTGATCTTATGGCTAAGTCTCCAAGCCATTTTCTAAATCTTGATATTAGAAAGATGTTACAAAATTAGAGTCATAAGTCCACTTGGACATCTTTCTTAAGTTTCTTTGTTTAGTGACTTTAGTCTGTGAATTTGGCTTTCTAGATCCTCAAGTTCGTAGATTAATAATCAATGCAGAGTTATACAAGTAATTTTTTATTCTGGGGTGGGTTCGGAGATTCCGGAATTCCATTTTCTATGTTCTTTGGTCTAGTTTAATTCTGAAATGACTTCATCTGTGCTCTCCGAAAAAAGAGAATGGATATTTCTATGAGCTTTTCATGACTAGTTTTCATTCTGTGTACTTGTAGTGTTTGGGGTGATAGACGTCCATTGAGAGTATCTCTTTCAGGTTCGGAGCTCTTCCCTGTGGGGGTTCCACAAGGTGGGAGGTGTTATCCTTGAGAGGGGACGGGTGGCATCGAGGGTTTGTCCTTTCCGGGACGGGCTGATTTTCGGGTCGGATCAGTCATGGCGGTTGGGGAGGGTGCTGATTTAGCAGGGTGAGTAGTTGAGAGGGCTGTCTCTTTTTTTTTTTTTTTTTTTTTTTTGGTTGAAAGCCCTTTTGCAAGTCCTCAATCCCAGTGGTGGTGAGAGAACCACCGGAATTGACGACTTGGGTAGTGGGGTGCTCTGTCTATGGGTTGGGACATTGAGAGAGCTGTTTCACTTGGAGGGGGCGGGACAGGAGGGAAGGGGGAACTTCAGCTGTGCGGGGGCATACTCCAGGAGGAATTGTATATATGTATGTATGTAGTCCAGTTGATGTAGCTCAGTGGTTAGAGCACCGGTTGGAAATGCGCATTGTGGTATGAGGTTGCGGGTTCAAAACTCCGCAGCCTCGCGCATGGACACCGGCAGGGCGTTAGAATGACGCACGGCTGGACACATACTCCCCTGGGCTGACGCATGGTATTATTACAGACACTGCCTGCGCACCACCCAGGGGACTAGTCCATGGGTGTTGTATGCTGGTCTGGACTTGGTTGCTTGCTGGTGTTGGCTTTGGTCGCTCTGATGCTCTCCCCCAGTCTACATATTCCACACATTCCATTCACTTCCTGTGGTAATGCATATGGTAGAACCCTCCAGCTTCATACTGGAGGTCACAGGTTCGAGATTCACATACACACACACACATACACACATGTTAGACACTACCCAAGATACTGACTACAGGTATAACCACGATAGGCTATCGGAGGGATGAGGCTGGGGGCTGGTGGAAGGACGGATGATGGCCCACCACCTACTGAGTCTGTAGTCTGTCCCTCTGATCCCTATAGGAAGTACCTAGCCGATGACCGGATTCTGCTGATAGGTGGGAGACAGTCTTTACTGAGGATAGAGCACTTAGGCATGGGGTCCTTTGGGGGGGGAGGAGCCTCAGCCAATGATCCGGGTTCTGGAGGAAGGCTGTCTATTCGTTGGCAGCACATTAAGGGCGCATAGGGTCGCCCCTCCGCTGCGTTGAGGCAAGGTGTTTCTAGGGCTCCCATAGATACTACCTACACATGGCTTACACAGACACTGGTAGAGGTGAGAAGAGCACCTCACACTGGTATTCACTTCGCAGATGCTCCATGGTGGGGAGCAGCGTCTGCTACGGGTCCACACACATTACAAAAAACATATACACATAGCCTGCGGGCACATACCTACAATACCGGACATCACATATACATAAAAACCACAGGGCTGGGAGGAGGTCACGACCAACTAATAATAGGTGTCGCAATGATAAGAGAGGGCATGAGTTACTAGTCGGTCTACTTAGGGGCTAATAGGTGATTGCTTGAGCCTGGCGTCCGAAGTTCCCGTGCGACGAGGTTCGTTCGACTATGCTTCCACCAGGGCTGGGTCACTAGCCCTGGTGCCTGTCACTACTGTTCGGTCCAAGTTCCCCTCGATGGTAGGGTAATGATCCTGAGTGCTGGTCACACTGAGGTAGGATAGTAGGAATAGGGGATGCGCTAGGAGTATTGACGTGAGAATGGGATGAGAGGGTAGCCCCGTCTCTTCAGGGCAATCATGGATGACAGCTTCCGGCGATCAATGTGAGCCTAGTAACTGGCCTCTACAACACCCTGGGCTCTGTTTTGAAAAGAAAAGAAAAAGAAAAAAAAAAAAAAGAAAAAAAAAAAGGAGGAATTGTATGTCGTTCAGGGAGCAGAGGTGACCGTTTAGAGGGCTGTTCTTTCTTATCTGGGGCTGGTGAGGTAAGGGGGTGCCTTCTGGCGGGGGCAGTATAAGAACAGGGGGTTGTTTTTTGGCGGGAAGGAGTACTTCGGTGGGTTGTTCTATGACCCTTTTAGGTGCAGTTGAGTTACGGGCTAAAGCTGGACTTCCATAGGGAGAGAGGTTGGCTTTCCCTCCCTTCCCCTCTTCTGGTGGAAGTAGAGGGCATTTTCCCTGTCATTGCTTTCTGTGTATATGTTCTCCAGCGTTTTTAAGCCTATAATTTCCAAAGGATGGAGTCATGCTGGTTGGGCAAAAACACATTAGCACTGAGTTCGTGGGGGGTTTCTGTCCCAGCTTTCCTCTCTGTGTTTGGGTCGCGCAGATAGGGGGCAGTGCCTATTGAAGCTAAGTGGGGTATGAGGATGGACGGATGTCATGCGTCCTGCTGATGAAGGGCCTAGTCGGTAGGATTGGGTTCGGGCACAGCAGCGGCAGAGATGGTGGCTCTACTGCAGTAAGCCTTGCCGGAGTGCGGTAAGAGGATTGAAGGGTGGTCCTGGGTGTTGAGTTGGGCCAGTTTTGGCATTCTGGAACTGTGGCTGAGGTGGGGCTTCGTGGTTTGACTGATGTTGTGCTGATGGCTTTGCACTCAGAGGCTTGCGATTGGCCGAGGCCAGAATGACACTGGCTGGCGCTGGGCCTTGGTTGTGCTGCCCTGTAACCTGAGCAAGGCAGGGGCATGACGCCTGTTGCCGAGGGAGGAAGGCATTCCAGTGGCCATTTTTGGGTTGTTACCAAGACGATGCTGGCAGGAGCCAGGGTGGTCGCTCGGCCCTGTGACCTAGCAGGTGGGGGGCTTTTCTGAGGTGGGTCGCACCCCTTCGTAACCTAGCAGTTGGGGGTGTGAGGCCTAGAAGAGGCTTGGTAACACGGTAGGAAGGTTGACAGAGACTTATATTAGGGCTGCTGAGTGACACCTGATAGTCAGGTGCTGCCTTTTGCAGGCTCCAGAACGATTTTGGTTACTGACAAGATGTGTGGTTTTTGTTCAGTAGTTCTTCCGAGTCTTGTTACTCGTCAAAAAAAAAAAGAGGTCAGTTGAAAACTTGGTTCAAACTTTCAATCGGATTGATGTTCTATGGGACGCTGGACCCAGTTCCCAGAAGGCGCTGCTTCCCACCAATAGACTGGAGCACTGGCGAGGGGGTACTAGGGGGGGATGCTCTTACGACCCTGTCTAGTAACCCGAGCAGGATTTACCCCCCCGAAAAGAAAAGGGCCAGGAGTGTGGCCTCAGAGGACAGAGGGTCCAGGGCCTATGCTCAAGGGGTAGGTCGGTATTTGTAGACCTCAGAGCAACCAAACCCAGGTCCTCTGACAACACTACCGTCTTCCCCCGAGCACAACACGCCCTCATTATGCACGCATAGTACCGGTAGCTGTCTTTCCGGTCAGACACATCCATAATGAGGGTGTGTTGCGCTCAGGGGAAAACAATAGCCGATGGTGCAAGCAGAAAAGTTTTGAACAAAGGAACACAACCTTATTATGCACACATACTACCGGTAGCTGTCTTTCCGGTCGGACACATCCATAATGAGGGTGCGTTGCGCTCAGGGGTACTAGCAGAAAAGTGTTGAACAAAGGCAACGGAGAGAGAATCATGCGGAAGGAGGGTAGCGGCATGGGAATTGAGGAAGATGAGTGTGACCGCAAAGTATAGGAAGCAAGAACAGCCATTTAGTTAAATTTGCGTTCTTTGAACTTTCTTTTTTTTGCACAATATTGAAAAAATAGGGTCAGTTTATGGATCTCAAACAAACTCCGTTAAATGGTCTCTCTCTCTCNTGAGGAAGATGAGTGTGACCGCAAAGTATAGGAAGCAAGAACAGCCATTTAGTTAAATTTGCGTTCTTTGAACTTTCTTTTTTTTGCACAATATTCTCTCTCTAGGGTCAGTTTATGGATCTCAAACAAACTCCGTTTCTCTCTCTCTCTCTCTCTCTCTCTCTCTCTCTCTCTCTCTCTCTCTCTCTCTCTCTCTCTCTCTCTCTCTCTCTCTCTCTCTCTCTGGGCCTCTGTTTCTCTCTTTTGTCCACCGAACTACAGACAGTTGTCTGTCCCTGCCTGATGGTTGAGTGGGGCACACATATAACTGTGGATGAACAGATCAGGAGTTTGAATCTTGGTACAAGAAGGTACGGGGCTATCCCCTTCTTAGAAACCAACAAAAGTTGCCAACTTGCCTGTGTGCTAGTTGCTCAGAGAGCTCATCTTGATGGTTCATGCCCCATGGAGCACACTAAACTGAGTTGGGGCATTGATGACTACTGCCGTCCCTTCCCAATGGAATGTGGGCCTATCATGTACGTGACACTCTTTTTCTGATCTGAAAGTTGCCCTAAAACCGTAAGTTCTACTTGGGGACGGTAGCCATCATAAGCCATGGGCATTGGTAGCACACAGAAACTTGTTAGTCAGAAACAGTAAAGTGACCCCTGACCCTGAAGGGCCTGCCTGAGTTCACTGTCATCGCCGATGGACAAAAATAGCACAGCAACTTGTCAGAAAACAATGAAAGAAGTGCAGACATGGCAGGTTTCAAACTCGAATGGGAAAAAAAAACACGTCCTGGCAAAACAAACAGCCGCCGGACTAGAATGTGCATGCACAGGCGAAATAGATCCGTTGCCTTCCTTGTTTTTTTCCCCCCGTTCCGTCTGACACCACGGTCCACCCCTGTAGTTATGATACCTGTCTCTGTCACGGCCGAGGTACTTTCATTGCCTCTTCAGACTTGGCTACTGTTCTCTTTGCCCACCCGTGTTTTTTTTGCCCATTCAAAACTCTGCTCTGAAATAAACGTACTTGCCCCAAAAGGAAAAGAAAAAAAAGCAACAGCCTCGATATCATTGCCAAACTACTGACCAGCCCAAGGGCCCTAGGTGATTTCATTCATCACGTTGCATCTGGATTCCAACTCGGATCTGTATTTCAACAGTTCATGGATGTATCAACTGAGCTACACCCGTTGGTATGCCTGACGTTTTGGGTCAATGCTCTCCTCTGCCATTTGAAAATACTCGCTATAGTCTATTCTGCTGAGGGAGTGTAAGGAGAGGGNCTGTCTCTTATACACATCTAGATGTGTAAAAGAGACAGATGATTGGCAAGGGAGGCAACAAAAAAAGCACCAAAAAAAAAATTCTATCCCTTTTTTTGGGGGGGGAGGGGGGGGGAGGGAAGAGGGTGGGGGAGGAAAGAAGGAATGATTACTTACCATCACACATAAGGGAAGGCTCACCATGTAGTCTGTGAGATATCTGGGAGATAATCAAAACAAAGTAGTGGTAGGAAGACATATAGATAATCCTCAACCTTTTAATTTCCTCAGCAGGATGCAAGGCAAACCAACAAACCAAGAAGAAGAGAGCAAAATAGAAAAGCGAGAAAACAAATGGGAAAAGTTCAAGAAGTGAAAGAACTTCAAAGAAGTTAAAAAGAACATCAAAACCCCTTTCACTAAAGCAAATCAAAACAAGTAGTAAGTTGTATTTTTTCATGTTTTTCGGGGAAGGGAAGCTTGCTTGCAGGGCTAAATCTGGTTGGTGTCTTTTGGCCAAAGAGGTATTTCCTCGCCTAATTTCTGTTGGTATTTCATATGCTCAATTTACAATTTGTATTCAATGGGACGCTGGACCTGATTTCCAGCAGGTGCCACTCCCCACCAATAGATTGGAGTCTCCGGTAGGGCAAGTAGGAGTGCTTGCTCATATCATCACTCCTAATTGTTCCCAGTAGGTGGATGCCCAAAAACCAAAAAAGAAAAGAAACGAAAAGAAAGAAAGAAAGAAAGAAGTAAAAAAATATGCCCAAGATGGGTGTAATGAGCCCACAGTCTCATCAAGAAGCTCAATCAGCATTGTCATGCAAGTATAATTCAAGCGCTCAAAATGTAGACCCCCCAAAACGTGTACAAGTCCAAACCCGATCAGTTGCACATCATAGAAGCAGTGTGTAATCAGAAATGGACAAAGGAGAGGAGCGGTAGAGAGAAGGGAGAGAGAGAAGAGTTTCATTAACATTCAATAGTACAGGTATGTCGGCTCTTCTAATCCCACTTCTCCATCAGGCATCTCCCCTCCAACATGCCACCTCAGTAATGCATGTCGCTCTCTGAAAGTCGTTGACGAAGTCTCTGTGCAGGTCCCAGCAATGGCGCCCAACCTCTCCAACCACAGACCCAGCTATGGAGGTTGGAGCTGACCTTCTTCAACCTCTTGAAGACTAGCAGCATCTTCTATATCATCGGCGCCCAGGTAAGTTCAAGTAAGCTTCCTTCATGCTCTCTCTCCACATGCCAGTCTCTCACAATCTCGCAGACCTGATCGCCCTCTTCCTCGCTGAGTCACTTCCTAGCAGCTGTCGTGGCAGCCTCTTCCTGGCTATGGCCTCCGCCCAACACCATGGCTTCCCCGGTTGGCGTTCTTCCCCTCTGTCTGGAACCAGCCTCTCATCACCTCAGCCTCGTGAGCAGCACTTTGGCCGCTGGAAAGCGCGAGGCAGAATGACTTCACCCAGGGCCTGGCAGTCTTCATATAGTGTTGACCAGCATTGACCAGCCTCCCCTTGACTTCGCCGATGGCCTTGATGCACTGCTTACCCAAAGGAGTCGTGTCGCAGTTGGTACTGGAGTTTTCTGGAAACCTGCAGACATACTTTGATGTGCATGTGATCTACGCCGTGGTTGACTTCTGGGAAGACTTTGACTCTAGGCCTGCTTTGCCCAAAATGGGTCTGACTCTTGAATTTCCATGAGTCAACTGTCTCACATAGGGGTACAGGACACAGCTTTTGACACAGGGCCTCATACCCCTTGACCATAGGACCTTTCTGAGACCACTCTTGGACTGGGGACGCGACTTTTTACCTCTGAATCTTGACTTTGACCAGAAGTTACGACCCTGATTTTGACTGTGCAGATCTGAACTGAGTTCATTGCATGAGACAAGGGACAGTGGTTTTCTTGGAATTGACATGAGAAAACCTTTGAGAGGAGGTTCAAGGATACACTGAAGATTGTTTATCAGCCTGACGAAGAACCAGATCAAAGAAAAGATTTACGAAGAACAAATCCATCACCGCCCGCAAAATCGGGGCAGGATCCCGGGCTGCGGCGCGACAAGCGCTAGTGAGAATGCGCTCGTGCCTTTCGCGCGCCTCGGCTGGTCAATGTGATCCAGCGTGAAGACGCGTGCTTAGTAAGGTAGGAACACATGACACGGACCGCTTGTGCCCCGATGGTGGAGTTAGGATGGAGGAGTGACACGGGAGGATTCAGTAGGGTTGCTTCCATAGACGGGAGGGGCTCTGGCTGAATGCGGCATATGCGGAGGATTGCCACGTCAGGTATGTGGGATCGGAAGCAACACCTCCTTCGATGTTGAGGACGAGGGAGGGGCCAGGAGTGAACAGGGGAGAGCGATGCTACTCGGCCTGTGATTACAACTGGGATGGCGCAGCGAAATAGAGGGGCAGGGGTGAAGTGCACAGAGCTACAGCAAAGAATATAGAAACGAGGTATGCGGGTACAATTCCTCTACTAACAAGGTAAGTCTTCGTTTTCCGCGAGTGTGAGAGTGTGAATGTTTGAGCATGTGAACGAGCCCAGACTTATGAGGGGAATGCTATCACAATGTTTTCGGAATAACCTGGGCTGGTAATGTTCTTTGAGGAAGGAACATCGGTCATCTTCCACATTCTTATGGTGTCACTTAAAGATGAATATGTTATTCGAAAGCGGGTGATCGTAAAATTAAAAGGGATCGGGAGCGAGTGAACACGTGTTTGTGATACGCAAAAGGGTGAAGAGGCGTGCTACTCTCTTCCGGCTTTCCACAAAACTACTGATATGAATATGCTATTTGTAAGTGGGTGATCGTAATACTCTCAGTGGAATTACAAGGGATCGGGACCGAGTGTACACGTTTGTGATATTCAAATGCTCCATTGTGTACACGTAAGATTAGCAGAGTAGGAATACACGACGCGGACCGCTGGTGCCCGGGCGGTGGTAGAACGAAGGTGGAGTGGAACGGAAAGAACGAAGGGAAGTGGAAAGGAAGTGGTAAGGGAGGATTCAGTAGGATTGCCTCAATAGGCTCTCTGGCTGAACGCAGCGACTGCGGAAGATTGCCACGTCAAGTATGTGGGAACGATCGGAACGGCCAGAAGTGAACAGAGGGGAGACGGGTATAGAGAGAGCAGACGGGTGCGATCGATGCCTTATATCGATTGGGAAACGGGTAGTCACCTGGGCGGGCAGCGGCTCCGTATCCTACATTGCCTACCGATTGAATCTAGTGCAATGAAGGATGTGCTACATATGCGTCTCGTGAGTAAATGTGGCATGCTATATTGGTTTATATCGGCGTAAAGGAGGGGAAGGGTCAGAAGTGAACAGAGGGGACACAGGTATAGAGCGCGCAGACGGGTGCGATCAATGCTTTATATCGAGAGGGAAAAGGGTCGTTACCTGGGCGGTAACCTACATTGCCTTCGATTGAATCTAGTGCAGCAAACGATGTGCTATATACGCGACTCGTGAGTAAATGTGGCTTGTTATATTGGTTTACTTCGGCATAAAGGGGGGGAAACGGATCGCCATGAATGGCAAGATCGTGTGGACATACTCATGTTGGGCTTTCTCCTACTGAGTTATGGATGTGATTACGGTCAGATGCATTCAGCTCCGATTGTAATTGCCAACAAAACACCATGAATGGCACAATCGAGTGGACATACTCATGTCGAGCTTTCTCCTACTAAGTTCTAGATGTGATTACGGTCAGATGCATTCAGCTCCGATTGTAATTGCCAATGAAACAGAATAGTATTCGAAGTCTTTGAAGTCATGCTTTGATGATCAGTCTAAGAGAGGATGCCTAGATTTGCCAGACGACGTACGAGCGAATGCCTTGGTTGGTGAATGTGATCTAGTGTGTACACGTACGATAAGCAGGGTAGGAATGCACGACGTGGACATCGGCTAGGTAACGTACATTGCCTACCGATTGTATCGATTGCAGCAAATGAGGTGCTACATAAGCGACTTGTGAGTAAATGTGGCATTATGAATGGGTATGTTATATTGGTTTACATCGGAGTAAAGGGGGGGGAACGGATCGCCACCAGGGTGGACAGTGGCTACGCATTCTACGTAGCATGACGATCAAGAGTTTGGATCATTTGCAATTAATGATATGCGATTACTGAGTACGGGTGACATGTTTGGAAGCTAATTACATCAAGGGGGGCGGCTAATCGTCACAAGACAATCGGCCTTCTACCTCCTCCCCATTCGGATTCACAATTAGCTGAGATTAGGGGGAGCTTTGCCAGCATTTTCGATTTTGTTTGTATAAGGGTTGGAAAGAGAAGATATAAGGAGGCAGGAAGAAGGAGATAGGAAGAGCACATAAGCAAGGAGGAGAGAGAGGAGTGAGGAAGGAGCAAACAGGTGTCAACAACCGATAGAATCTGGGAAAGATTGTTTCTGTTATCCCCTTCTCTCGCAACTTCTCTCTGCCAAACCCGTTTCGCCTTTGTATCAAAACTAACGAGAAAATAAAAGAAATATATACATAATCAACAATAATTAGATAATAGTTGGGAGGCTTAGGTGGCAGGTAGGTGGGAAACTAGTTGGGAGGCTTAGATGGCAGGTAGGTGGGAAACTGGGGAGTGGTTGGTTGTCTGGAAGGCAGGTTGAGTTGGACAGTAAGGGGGGGGGGGGGGAGCGCTGGTTGGAGGGCAGGTTGATTGGATTGCTGGTGGTAGGAGGAGGGGTTGGTTGTTTGGGTTGGTTGTTTGCGTTGGTTGTTTGGGTTGGTTGTTTGGGTTGGTTGAAGTGTCAGAAGATATCATAATCACGTCAGAATGCCGCGTATAGTACACCACCAGAGAAGTCACCAGTTAAAAGAATCGACATTGTTGTTTAGAGGAGCTATGCGACAAATAGCAGCAAGGCAACTGCATACGCCGGTTAGGACAGTGCTGGCGGCAAGACAGAAACAAGGAAAAGAGGGCAAGGAAAATTCAACAAAAGTACAAATGGGGGAAGGAAAAATCCTCACGACGGAAGAACAAAAGGAACAGAAGGGTCACAAAGAAAATGTGGTATAGGACATGAAACAGTCCTACACAAATCAGGATCAGAACGAACATCAGGGAGAAGTGATCATCAATCCCCTTTTCAATCAATATGATATGGGGGAAAAAGAGATATTGGAAGTTCAATCATTGTCAGGTGCCACACAACAAATAGGGGAACATGTGTTTGCACAAGGTAATGGAGTAGCTCTGAATTACAGATGGCAAAGGTTGTCAATATCAACTCAATTCCCGAGAGGTAGCAGAGGAAACATGGTATTTCAAGCAGGCTCCTCGTGGGGTAGAATACAAGAATTGAGAAGAGAAAAGGGAGGAGCAGGAGATGGAGGAGGAAAGCAAGGAGGAGAGGAAGGAATAGAAAAGAGGACGAAAGGGGAGGAGGGCGGGGGCAAGGGGGAAGAAGGCAAGAGGGGGTTAGAAGAGATGCAGGAGGCGAACCGGGAGGAGAAAGAGATTGAGTTCATTCCCAACACTGCTTCTCAAGAACAATTTCAAAACCAGGGGAGGTTATCTCCAATCCACGAAAAGGTGTACCAGAATGATGGTTCTTCCCCTTGGGTGCAGTGTGTGAAAGGGAACCTCCTAATTTAGGAGTTAGAAATCAAAAGGCAGGGGGAGCAATCACAACCATTAAAGATACCCCTGCGCAATCTCACAACAGCAAAGGCTTTTTTTCTCTCCAAATTCATTCTCTCTTCTGAGAATCGGGTAATTGATTTAGGAGGGGAAAAATCACTAATTAAAACTTATCCGACACACAAATTGGATGAAAGGGATTTAATCTACTCGACACATGCAAACAATTGGGTCTTTCACGATGACTCAGCTTACAAATCAACTAATGATAAGATCAAATGGATTTGTAAGAGGTTGGCAGCATACAAAGGAAGCTACGAAGCACTGTGTCAAGATTTTTTAATTCTTCCAATTTCGTCAGTTATTTTCACAATTCTGTGTCTACACAACTCAGATAAAAAAACAATCGAAGGCTGGCGTAAATTAAGATGTGAAAGATCAGAAGTCAAAATTTATCCATGGTCTCCTCCAAAGCAAGGACCTGATGAAAGGAGGAAACAAATGATGGAGGATCACTACTGGGTAGAATTCAGACACATTCCAATTGAAATTCAGGCAGCCTTCATTCATCATTTCGGAAGTAATTATGATATTATTGATTTCATAGAACCCCTCCCAGCTTATGCGGCCAAAAGGGATGATTACTTGATGTTGACCCTCAATCACTCAACTATTTTTCCATTTAATATACACGATGTCATACCATACAGAGTGGGAGGGAGGGAATATCATATTCATACGGCACAGGCATGAACCCGACAAAGAAAACCTCCCCTATGGTCACCTGTGGTTTTATTTTTCTTTGTCGGGTAAAGCCTATGGTCACCTGAGTACGAATCCTTCGTGTGCATAAAACCCGACAAAGAAAAATAAAACCACAGGCAGACTCATCCGGGACCCTTTTAAGCCTAATCTTTGGCGTACAGTTGATGCAGGACATGAGGGATGGATGTATATTGAGGGTACTAAGAAAGGAGAGCCCACCCAAGGGTGGTCTTGGGAACGTCAGGAGGAACCAAATTGGGAAACTAAACCTCAAGACACATGGACACCCCCTGAGGCTTCTTTTAGTAAAATAGATACAGGTAAAAGGCCAAAAGCTTACCAAACCACAATACCTTCTTGCTTTGGTAGTTCTCAAGAGTCAGTAGACAAGGAAGAAATCCAATCATATCCACATCAGGAGAACAGGGGAGGGACAGGGGAACAAGGTAAAAGGAAAGGAAATTCACTCCAACAACAGCGAAGGCCAGTTCTTAAGGGAGGGAAGAGAGTCACCGAAAAGAGGAATACACTACCAAGACCTCAACCATCCGATTATATCACGCAACAAGAGGGAGGCTCCTTTTTTATGCTAGGTAAGGAAGCAAGTGAGGAATCTGATCCAAAAGAAAAAGGTTAGAAAGAGGATCAATGAGCCCTCATCATAAGTACTCAAGAGGAATCAGCCAATGAAAGTCAGGAAGGGGAAACAAGGAAAAAAAGGAAGAGAAAACAAATCACAAATAAGGATACATACCCCTTGGACAGTTCACAATCATCGGTTAATAAGGAGGAAATGGTGACATAACAGATGAACATAATTCAAGCACAGGATAAGGAGAAGGATCCTCCAACCAAAGAACACATAGAGGCAAAGAAGAAAATAACAGAATTAGAAGACAATCCGTTCCAAGAAGCTTTTGGTCCAGCGTCGATGAAGGTGGACTCCTCAGCAATAACAGAAGATTTAGAAATGGAGGAAGGAACTGCTCAGTTGGATCTAAAACTTTCAGAGGAGGATAAAATGAAACAACTAGCAGAATGGCTAATTAAATCCTTGAAAGCCAGATGCGGGGAGAGAACACTTGAATTTTGGGACAACTCATACGTCCAGCTTTTTAACTTACTAAGTTCTAGCCCCAGTCTCACTCTAGCGCTAAAGCAAGGCTTACCTGAAGGAGTGTGCTGGTTAGTAGTTAGCCAAAAAATCTTGGGAATAGTGGCAGAAAGGTTTCAACCTCCTAAGGATAGGGAGCAATCTAGAAAGGGAATGAAGCCAATACAAGAGGAAGAAAATGTTAAGGAATTAGAACAATTGGAAGTCCCAAGTACAGAAAGAACAGAAGAGGGACAAAATGGTATAATAATAGAAGAGGTAAAAGAGGATGATCAGTGTGATTCTTCGCAAAAGAATCAAAAGGAGGAGGAGGTAGAAGAAGGAAGGAGGAGAACGAAGGAGATAAGACAATGTCCCCAAGTTCGTCTTCCACCCTTCAAAAGGAAGAATTGAAGGAAGACAAGAGTCGACCGTCAATATCAATGAGGAAAGACGATATGGGTAAGAGAAAAAAGTTGAGACATGTATTAGAAAAGGGTCATCTAACCGATATATAGTCCCCCAAGGGTAATCTGGTGATTCCAGTTAGAAAGAAAGGGGCCAAATGGGAAATAGGTCTCTCCCCTATAGGCCAGGATCAATACGGGGGGGTGACATTAAGAGGATGGATGACTCACGTTGAGTACCAAAGCACAGGGGATAGGACTTTTAAAAGAGATATGCATGATTTTCTGTCAAAACATTTTGATCATGGACCTCAAGCAACCCTCACAATGAGTGGGGAACAAGCCAAGATGGCCAAAAGGGACATCTTCGTGAGATTCGAGGAGAACAAAGGATCAGGGCTTAAATGGTCCTCTCATGTGGCTTTGTTGGAATTACAACAACTCAAGATAAAAGTAAATGTTGTATGGTCAGTAGCGAAAATCTCCTCCTTCCTTTGTTCTGTTCTACGACATGGGTTTCTTACCACTCCTACAGAACTAGATGGAGCGGGATGTGTGAGATTGTATCATTAATAGTTAATCGCTTGCTTTAGAAGGGATGGATGCACTTCAGGGTTATGGAAAAAATCCGTTCTGGTTACGTGCCACCCAATCAGCAGATCTAGACCTAAGGTCACTCAATGTTAATGGTCTGGCTACTGCAAATGCAATTAAACGAAGAGCAATCACAAAACAACTAAAAGGGGTAGGGGGGAGATCGTGGCCGGATGCGATTTGTATTCAGGAAACCCACCTAATGAATTCCCCCACTCACAATAGGGCTCATAATTTGGTATGGCCGCATCAAAAGTATCAAGCATATGCGACGAGTAATGGTTCAGCAGGAGTTGCCATCTGGATACCGCCAGATTCAAGAGCAGATGTCATTCATTGGGTGGCTGACCAAGAAAACGGAAGATGGATCTCAGCAATATTAATGTTGGAAGTGGAAATAGTGTGTATTCTAAATATATACGCTCCCAACGATTTACAGGAAAGGAAACAATTTTTTCAAGAACTTCGCAATCATATCCCAAATGGGATCCCCATCATAATGGCAGGAAATTTTAATGCAGCCCCAGATAAATGGTTAGACAGATGAAAGATCCCTTCGCCATATACTGCTTATATAGAGGATGTCGAAATGATCATTCAACAGTTATATGAAGCCGAAAATTTATATGATACGTATCGAAGGGTTTTTATATGATACGTATCGAAGGGTTTTTCCCCAAGAATGTATTTTTACATGCATCAGAAATGCAGGTTCTCCCCACCAGTCCAGATCTAGAATAGACTTGATACTTATGTCAGAAGATCTAGATCATGCATTAGTAGGAGCTAACATTTTTCCACAAAGCCCATGGTCGGGAGCTGATCACCAAATGTGCCTCATTCTTCTCACCTTTAGGAAAAAGTCGGACCATGGGACGGGCTTTTATAAGCTTAATTCTTCCCTCCTGAAAAGGACAAACTTTAGAATCTATATAAAAGAGGTATGAGAGTTTTGGCACACCACGAAGGACAAACACGATTCATATATATCATGGTTTAATAATGAACTTTATTTCTTAGCCAAAAAAACTAATGAATTCTCGAAATTCATCGCTAAACAAAAGCATGATCAGGAAATGGAAATTCAGAAGAAAATATTATCTTATGAACAACAGGCAAATCTCACATCACCTCCTCAATTGGAGGATATTCAGGATCTTAGGAGGCAATTACTCACCATCGCACAAGAACGTTGGAAAGGCTACCTTGTTAGGAGCAAATTATCAAAACATCAGTCAGTAGGACAAATGGATTCCTCCTTCTTTTCATTAGCACAGGATAGAGTCAGAAGGACAAACATAGAAGTTTTAATAGATCCAGCTATGTCACCTCATCTGGAGCCGGTTTCATCGGCTAGCAGTCTAAAGGTAGCCTATGACTTCTTTCAAAAACTTCACACGTCTTCAGTGCATTCAGGAACAGTTTCTCAAGAAACTCAATAATTTCTTCTACCACTAACACAAAAATTATCCCCGGAGAAAAAAGTAAAAATGGAAGAGCCAATTACCAAAGATGAAATCTGGACGACTCTCCTGCAGATGGAGGAAGACAAAACCCTTGGGGTGGCTGGTTTCCCAGAGAAATTTTGGGAAGTCATGTGGGACTCAATGTCAGAGGATCTGATGGAATACTATAATCAGATTCAGATAGCTGGTACTATGGGGGAAATCGTTGGGCAAGGGGTCCGAACGTTATTATATAAAAAGGGTGAAAAAAACAACATAAGGAATTATAGGTCAATCACTTTGTTGACAATGGTTTATAAAATGTTAGCAAAAGTCATTGCTAATAGGTTTATTCATATAATGACAGAAATTATTCATCCCTCCCAAACAGGCTTTATTCATGGGAGAAATATACAAGACAATGTGTTGTTAATCAATGAGATGATCAGGCTATCTAGGCAAAATAAGCAAAACATGGCTTTCGTCTTCATAGATTTTGAAAAAGCATACGATCATGTCGATTGGCGTTTCTTGGACGCTTGCCTAGCTAAGCTAGAATTCGTGTCAGCAATAAGATGATGGGTGCAATTACTTCACCTTAACACCACGACGAGAATTCAGGTTAATGGCCTATTATCCCTTGAGATTCCTCTCCAAAGGTCAGTCAGACAAGGCGATCTGTTGGCCCCATTCCTATTTGTTATCATTATGGAGGCTCTAGGGGCCAACGTGAGGGCAAATCGCAATCTTCAACGCCTTCGGATCACTAACATCCCAGAATAAGCAATTCCTATCTATTCGATGTTCGCAGATGATTTAACTATTATGATGGAGGCCTCTATGACCAATATGGAGGAAATCAAGGCTTTAATTGACAAATTTTTGACTTTCTCAGATGTGCTAATAAATTGGGGTAACAAAACGCAAGGATGGTGGATACATTCTCAAGGGGATAACCTAATTCAAACGATTTATGGATTTTGTCGCCAGCATTAGAAAAAATGAAGTTGTGGTGGAATAAACATACATCGATATTTGGTAGGGCATTAATAATTAACAACGTGGTGCTTGCCTCAATATGGTACAGAGCTATGCTATGGTCACTCAGTAAAAATGTTACAAAGGAGTTACAGAGACAAGTGATGGTTTTTTTATGGCGAGAGGATCACGAATCACCACATGTGATCCCAAAAGTGGCATGGCAGACATTAATTCAACCCAAAGACAAAGGTGGGTTGGGACTTATTGACCCAAAAATCCAATGCAAGGCCTTAGCACTACAAGTATTGAAACATTTAATTCTGGTCACGGATCTGTCATGGCAAGATCTGGCGTTAGAACAGATCCGAAGATTGGCACCTCAGACGATTAAGGAGGTTCACCCTTTGACTTGGGTGGAAGATAGGTTTTGGTTCATCCCTCGAGCCCAGATATAGTCGATGGAATCAGGGGCAAGAAGGGAAGTAAGGAAAGACCTAAGTCTTGATGGGTTCTGGTCGAACCAACTAAAATACTGGTGGGAATTACCTTTACCTAGCAAGTCAATACCGGAAAGATACAAGGAAATCCTACGGCAACCCTTGTTTGGCAATCGATGGATCACGGACCAGAACGGGAGGGTATTTATTAGTTCAGACTCTCCATGGTCTACATGGGTAAAAAATGGAATCATAAGGATCAAGAATCTATGGGACACTGAGCATAAGAATTGGAAAACTGTGGAAAAACTCAGGAAAGAGATTAAGTACGTACACAGACTATTAGACAAGTTGGATGAAATCCTCTCTGCTATACCCCTATCCTGGATAACTTCCTTGAAAAATGGCCCTATTTTTCGGATTGAGGATTGCGTGGGGGTCAAGCAACAGGATAACTCAAAGTCAATAGGGCAAATATTGGATGTACATGAGGATGGTGCCCTTGTCAATATATTCAAAATTCACAAGGACAATAAGATTGCTCAAATGGATCAGGACTAGTGATTTTTGTCACCTTTGAAGAAATGTATAGAGTGAGAGTATTGTATGTCGTAAAAACCACACAATGGTTAGTGTACCTCCCTCAATGTCCTATCCAGGACCTCCCCTTGGATCCTGCGGACTGGCGATGGAGCTCAAACAAAAGATGCAAACATATGAGGTTGCAATCCTTATCAGTTAAAGCAACTTATAGACTATTGCGCCTTAAAGTTAACGTCCCAGAAATGGTTCAAAATAGATGGCAAAGACACCTGAATATTTACGAAGAAGAGCTTAAACCAGTCAGGTGGTGCCAGGGACTTAGAGAAAGGCCTGCCAAGTTTGCTTCCTTACAATAGCAGATAGTGCACAATGTCTACCAACGAATGACTGGTTAATAGATCACTGCACATTAGAACAGAAGGGAGTGACATTGTCGTGGTGTAACTCTTGTGCACACGCCTTTCCAAAAAGAAAAATTAGGGAAACAATTGAACACATATTTTTACAGTGTCCGGGCTCTGTATTGTTATGGCGCAAATGAGACTGTGTGTGGAGGAGATTTACAGGCTTGGATTGACCCTGAGAATGGAGGGCAATATTATTAGGATACTGGAACCCTTAGCTAATAGAATTATAAGAATTCCAACAAAATCTTTTTCATCTTGGGAGGAAAACGATATTATAGGCCCTATGGCACAAACGTTGTATTAACGAAATGGAAGAGGTGAAATTGAAAATGAA
This sequence comes from Chara braunii, assembly GCA_003427395.1. Lineage (NCBI taxonomy): Eukaryota > Viridiplantae > Streptophyta > Charophyceae > Charales > Characeae > Chara > Chara braunii. The sequence goes on along the minus strand of BFEA01000020.1, from coordinate 1,342,683 downwards.
GAGTTGACAGAAATAATACAAAACTTTGTCCAAACTGAACTGAGAAGCCAATGGGAGAAGATGAGAACAAAACTCAAGGAATTTAAACAAAAAGAAGACATAAAACAAGGAATTCAACTAAAATGGCTAGGGGATGCAGCAGGGGAGAAATAGGGGGAAATAGATCCCTTCCCTCCCTCTTCATCAGCTCTGGTGGATCTTGAGTGGTTTGGAGGGGGGGAGGACAAATCTTAGGATTAGGCAGAATGAAAGAGACTCATAAGGGGGAGGCTAGGTCCAGTTTTTCCCATCAGGCGGTGAGAATACTGATTGAAGAGGCTCTCACCTTGTGTGTAATTCCTTTTTTTTTTTTTCCCTTCTTCACAGTAATGGTTTTAGATTGGAAAGATCTGTTGAAAAAAGTGATAGAGAGGAAGGAGTTTTTTGGATAAAAGGCAGTAGTGATGGGATGTTGGACTCGGTTTCCACCATAGGGACTACTGAAATTTGTTTTTTTATTCTGTTGTAATCTTTCATGATGTAAGGGACGCTGAACCCAGTTTGTAATTTTTGATGATGTAATCTTTCATGATGTAAGGGACGTTGGACCCGGTTTCCAGCAGGTGTAGCTCCCCACCAATAGATGGAGCTTAATTAAAAAAAAAAAAAAAAAAAAAAAAACAGTGTCAAATACTGAATTGTATATGCCAAAGTTATTGTAAATACCAAAGTAAACGTAAATAGTAAATACTAAATCAGAAAGCTGATAGTCAACCAGCTCTTCAAGGTCTGTCAGCAAGGACCTTAGGAATTATATACCAACGCAAATACTGGGGGTTAAGGCCTCCTATCAGATGCTTAAGACCAGAATATACCTGAAAGACCGTATAGTGGATCGTTGGGCAAGGCAATTGAATGTCCCATTGAGTTCACTGACACCCATCAAATGGTTTAAAGGGATAAAAGCCAAACCAGCCAAAACTGCCTCACTCCAATGGCAAATCACCCATCGCTGCCTACCCACAAATGCATGGCTCATTGACCACACCCACCGGGAACAGAAAGGTGTGGCCCTCCCTTGGTGCCGGGCCTGCAAAGAAGGATTTCCGTCCAGAAAAGTTAACGAGACAATAAAACATTTATTTTTGCAATGCCCTGCCTCAATCCTCATTTGGCGTGGGTGGGCTCAGATTTGGGACCAGCTAGGCACTGACAGCGATTGGCCGTGGGAATGGAGAGCCTTACTAACCGGGCACTGGACCGCTCAAACCTCGACCTTTACGGCCAACTTGTTTAAGGTAGGAAGGGGCGCGGTCCTATGGGCCATATGGCGTCGCAAATGCACTTTAGCACTGGAAGACGCCCATGTGGAAAACGGCGAGATGATGGACATGATCAAAGACATAATAGAAACAAGAATCAGAGCCCAGTGGAAGAAAACTGTGCAAACAATGTTAGCCCTCACCAAAAGAACAGACATTATCCAAAAACTTCATGAATTCTGCATGGACTGGCTGGGGGGAGAACAGGGAGGATGGATAGCAAGGATTCAGTGGGAGGGCTGGCACCTGGATGGCAACGATCGGCTGGACACATCGCAGAAAAACTACCGATTGACCTTCCACGATTGGACTGCAATTCCTAGCAACATCCCACTCCCCCCTGCCTCGAAATTCCGTGACCTCTTCCCCTTGCCCAACAATGTCTTGATGGAATTGAGCTGGTATGGCCGTGACACAGGGTAACCTCCCCAATAGTGACCTTATTGAACCGTCATGAAGAGTAAGGGTAGAGGGAGGACCGGCAGTCTGCCCCAGTCGCCCCCTGGAAGCAGAATCCGCCCCCCGTCCCCTTGCGCATCAGGCCGGTCCAATAAGGACACGACTGGAGCTTGGTACCCTAACATGCCAAGGGAATACTGCAGGGTAATCAATGCAGGCTGGCACGCAAAAGGGATACATTAGACAGGCCTGCGCAGTTAATCCCCAATCAAGATCTGCATACAGTCGGTTCCCAGCAAAGAAAGGTTTCTCAGGCAATCCCTGTGGTGCAGGGCAATTCATGCTGGCAGACCCCACGGTCACTGTTCTCATTGTCCTTAGGCATTCTCAATTTTGCATATGGGAAGGTGAAGAGGTCACTATTTAAGGCTGCTCAGTTAATCCCCTGAGGAGCAGGGCAATCAATGCTGGCAGACCTCACAGTCACTATTTTCRTTGTTCTCAGACATTATCAATTTCTGTATATGGGACGCTGGACCCGTTTTCCAGCAGGTGATGCTCCCCACCAATAGAATGGAGCCTCCCTCCTGGTGTTAGTGGTGTCTGCTTTTATCAGCACCACTAACACTGGCGAGGGCGTTTTCAAAAAA
>BFEA01000020.1:1289753-1306086 GCA_003427395.1 Chara braunii | reverse complement strand
CAGCACAGCCCCACCTTCAGGAAAAAAAATAAAAAATTCCTTGCCTTGTTTTTGCGTCGCCCGGTTCACCGGGGCGGACCCCCCCGGGCCCAACCGGCCAGGGTCCGCCCGGCCGGGCGCCGGCCCAGCCCAGTTATTTTCGTAATTAAATTGTTTGGGGGGAAAGTCAACTTTTTTTTTGTTTTTCTCTTTTGATTAGGAGTCCAGTCCACATTGGGACAGGGGACTGTACGAGGATTGCTTGATCTGTTCTACCCCTGTTCCCAACCTCCCTAACCTCACCGTATCTGTGACCACCGGGACTTCTCAAGTACCACATCAGCTCGTGCTGATGTTGACGGAACCGGACACCGGGGCACTGCCTCGACGCAGTGCCAGGCTCGCAGTTCGTAGCCACTCTGTGGTACCTCCACGATCTAAGTATCAGCAACAACGACTCAGTTCGTAGCCACTCTGTGGTACCTCCACGATCTAAGTANTGGTACCTCCACGATCTAAGTATCAGCAACAACGACTCAGTTCGTAGCCACTCTGTGGTACCTCCACGATCTAAGTATCAGCAACAACGACTCAGCAGACGAACGACTCCAGCAGCATTGGGTACAGCAACTGCAGTACCGGTCACTACCGGGCCCCTTCCCGCCTGCCCGGTCCAAGGGGACCACGAGACGTTGGCAGCTTACCTTCAGCGGGTACAGGGCATTTACGGATGCCGTCGCTACCGCTAAAGCACAACAGGAGGCAGCAGAGGCGGAACGTCAGCGGCTGGCCAATGAGGCGGCAGCCCAAGCTCAGCGGACTGCTGAGGCTGACGCAACGGCTCGAGACCGGCGGAATGCCGCCAGCACTGAGTCCCTGATTCAGAATGAGAGTCGGTGGACAACACTCCTCCAAGGCATGATCTTTGTGCCTACGGACGAGCAGGCGGACCCGACACCGGCGGAGGCAGAAAGGAGTACCGTGGCTAACCTGATGCTGGGCATGATAAGGGCGGTGATGTGGAATAACACAATGCTGCAGGTACACCTACTCGCGGACCGACCGCTCAGACAAAAGCAGCAGCAAGATACTGGCGCTTTAACAGCTGTCGTCCGCGCCACAGCAACGCAGCGGCAGCAACAGCACCATTTGTTGAACACCATTATCACACGCGTCAACAGCATCGAGGCTAAGGCCTCAGCAGCGCCAGGCTGCACGACAGACACGACGAAGCAGCTCGGGGAGCGCATCGACCATGTCGTCAATATTATTGGCGACCTAGGCGACTTTACCAGTCCGGCCACGATCAGCAGCACGGTGGCCGCCATCAAGACGGACACCACCAAACTGCAGTCACGACCGGAAGCCGCTACGAAGGCATACAAGATGCCACGCTTCAACATCAGCAAGTTTGACGACTACAACAAGACAGACGCTTTGACATGGTGGCACACCTTCCTCACTGAAGCAGCTTGCCACTGCGTGCCGCCTGAGGATATGATGAAAGCACTCTACCTCCAACTCATTGGAGGAGCACAGGCATAGATGAACCACACCGCGCCCAATCTGGGATGTACCATCGCCCAACTGCACACACACATTATGTGGGAACAACTCGAGCAAATGTGGAACACTCGATTCATGGTCCGCAATGTTGTAAAGGCGGTCATGAACGAGGTCTACTCCAGCTCACAAGGGAACATGCCAACTCGAGACTGGACGATCAAGTGGCAGAAGATAGTAACCACTCCGGGCTTCGACTTGAGTTTCCCAAACCAATGATCCGAGTTTTTTCCGCGATCGTGCGCAGGACTGCGGTCGGCGCTCGGCAACGAGTACGACTATGCCTCATTCCAGGCCATTCTGGATTGTGCGAACCTGGTCATCCAAACGGATGACAAGGCCGCCAACGAACGGCAGTCCCAGCCGCAATATGTGGCTAAGCAAGGCTACCAACGGCCAGCGCATAACAATGCAGTGATTCCTGACGAATCAATCGATCTCCACGATGCAGCAGCATCCTCGAGTGATGGAGTTGTCGCAGCGCTCCCGCCGAAGCGTCCCAAGAGAGTTCGGAAGAACAAGGCGACACAAGCGACAGCATCGACGGGAACTGGGCTGCAACCATGGACGACATACAACATCACCAAGGAAGTATTTGACCTTCGTCAACGGTACGGATATTGCCTTTGGTGCAATAGTGTAAACCACACTACCGCACAATGCTCGGAAAAGGGCAAGGCACGTGTACCCCGTCCAGCTAACTCGGGAAACTGAGTTATGCAAGGAGAGGGGCGACACCTCTCCTCACGCCGCCGGAACCGGTTGCCTTGCTAACAACCGATATCACTACCGGGGAGCATGCGCTAGTCGCTGATTCTCGTGATACATACGAGGATTATGTCGCCCAGCTGGTGCCACCATCAGACCAGCCTAGCCACGTGCACTCAGATAGCGTATGCGTAGCTTGTACACCGTCGGCTAGTGAACCGGTCAGTTCGCCACTGATTTCCAAGGACTCAACGGCGTGGTCAAGACTTGAGGAGCTTGACCCGCTCACGAGAGAGGACTTCGCTTGGATGCCTCTACCCTCAACTGGAACCTTGCCAAGGCTGCATTGTAATGCCTTGATGGCAAATCTACGCTCCTACTTGCACGCTGCAGTACCAGCTCCGTTGATGGACGGCGGAGTAGCGGTTGTCAATCTCTGCTCCTATCTTGCGAAGATTGACCGCGAGTACGCCACCCAAAGGTATGCCGAGACCGACACTCCTTTGCTCTATATCAACATTCAAATAAAAAAGGCAACCTGTAGTGCCTTGATTGATTGCAGAGCGTCTCGCAACTTCATGAGCCAAGCCTTTATGGCCGGCGCAGGCCTTGGCCCGCACGTTCGAAGGAAGACGCACCCTAAGCAAGCGACACTCGCAGACGGCCGCACGCAAAAGTCAATTGACCGATGCGTTGACGGCGTGCCGATGTACTTTGCGCCCCTTGCGTGCAAGCCGATGTCGTTTGACATCCTCGACACCAAGTTCAACATGATTCTAGGCATGTCTTGGTTGCGTAGCGCCGACCATCCGGTGAACTTTCATGACTGAACTGTTCACGTCTGTGATCGGAACGGAGTGTTAGTCCCATGTACGGTTGCGACCCCTCACACTTCGATTGCTTGTCATGTGGTTTCCGTTGCGAGGATTCACGACGCCATAGCTCGGAACGACGTCGAGGAAATGGGCCTTGTTTTCCTACATGCCCTCCCCTCGATGGACGGACCAGCCGCGTTGCCGCTGGACCCACATATTACTCACCTCTTAGACAAATATGGAGACGTCTTCAAGGCTCCCACCACAACGGTTCCGGATCGGCCCATACGTCACCGGATCACTCTCGAGGCGGGTGCCGTCCCTCCGCGTGGATGCATCTACCGCATGAGCGAAGAGGAACTCGAGGTGCTTCGCGCACAACTCGATGACCTTCTCGACAAAGGCTGGATTCGCCCTAGTTGTTCGCCATACAGAGCACCAGTTCTCTTCGTCCGGAAGAAGAACAAGGACCTACGATTGTGCATCAATTATAGAAAACTTAACACACAAATCGTAAAGAACGCCGACCCTCTCCCCAGGATTGATGATCTCCTTGAGCGGTTGGGCGGCGCGACGTACTTCTCGAAGTTGGACTTGAAGTTGGGTTACCACCAGATTGAAATCCAGCCTCAAGATCGGTACAAGACCGCCTTCAAAATGCGGTATGTGCATTTTGAGTGGGTTGTGATGCCATTTGGACTTACCAATGCCCCGACAACCTTCCAAGCAGCCATGACAACGGAGTTCCGAGACTTGCTCGATCGTACCGTCCTCATCTACCTCGACGATATCTTCGTCTATAGTAGGACGCTTGACGAGCACCTCGTACACCTTCGTGTGGTGTTGGATCATTTGCGAGCAGCCAAGTACAAAGCAAACCGCGACAAGCGCGAATTTGCAAAACAAGAGCTTGCGTACTTAGGTCATTATGTGGCACCGAAAGGCATTTGTCCCTTAGCGGACAAGATCCAAGCCATCGTGGATTGGCTGGAACCCCGTTGCATGACGGACGTACGCTCTTTCATGGGTTTGGCTGGATACTATCAGCGCTTCGTCAAGTCTTACTCCAAAGTGGCAGCTCCTTTGTCGAGACTTCAGTCCCCGAAGGTACCATTCGAGTTCGACGACGCAGCTCGTGGCGCGTTCAATACATTGAAGGCGGCGATGCAAGACGCACCGGCCCTCCGTATCTATGACCCCACCCTACCCACCCAAGTGACTACGGATGCTTCCGGGTACGGTATTGGTGCGGTACTGGAACAATGCCACATGGATGGTTGGCACCCGGTCGAGTACTTCTCCCAAAAGGTGCCTCCCATCAACACTCTCGACGACGCTAGGAAGAAAGAGCTACTCGCGTTCGTCACTGTTCTCAAACGGTGGCGCCACTTTCTTCTCGGTCGTCGGCGTTTTAGATAGAACACGGACAACAATCCGTTGACCTTCTACAAAACGCAGGACACGGTCACTAGCATGATCGGTCGATGGATGTATTACATCGACCAATTAGACTTTGAGCCGTGCCACATTCCTGGTCCCGCCAATCGAGCAGCGGACGCCCTCTCACTTTGTGCCCTCGTGACTACGGCGTTCCAACTCGACGACGATCTGCAGCAGCATTTCGTCAAAGGCTACAAGTCTGATCCGACTTACTTTACGCTTTATGCGGAGCTCTCATCGGATCACCTGCCGGCTGGTCATTATCGTATCTCCGACGGGTTCCTACTCCTCCACACGAGAGGAAAGGACTTGTTAGTGGTGCCCCAAGATCGCATCTTACGAACTCGTCTTCTCGGCGAATTCCACGACGCATGACTTTTGACACACCTTGGCGTGACCTGCACATTGGCCCGCCTCCGCCAACGTTTTCAGTGGCCAGACGTTCTTCACGACGTCACGAGGTATATGGAGCCATGTGCAGTTTGCCATCGTAACAAAGGTAGATCTCAGGTCCCTTATGGCGAACTGAAACCGATGTCGATTCCTCGGAAACCTCGCCTCTCCATTGCTATGGATGTTACAGGCCCGTTCCCCTGCGATCGCCTCGGTCATGACGGCATTCTCACGGTCGTTGACCGTTTGAGCAAGTACGCTCGTTTTCTCCCATGCAAGTATCATGCTACAACTCCCGAGCTCGCCCGACTCTTGCACACCGGCTGGATCACATGCCACGGTGTTCCGGAAGACATTGTGAGCGACAGAGACACTCGATTCATGTCCGTCTTCTGGACTTCCCTCATGACGGAGTCCGGTTCGACTATGAAGTCGAGTTCCGCACGGCACCCGCAGACGGATGGACAGTCGAAACGAGCGCATCAAACCGCTCAAATGATGTTTCGTACACTCATGTGTGAATACATTAAGTGTTCCTGGATTTGTTCTGCAACGTGAGTTGTTCCACTGGACTACATTAGAAATACTCGCGTTATCGACTTGTGAAGTTTCTTATTATTGACGGGCTCATTCCATGTTACTCAAAAATAGTACATAACACATAGTAGTAAATTGTACGTAGTGGTACCTAGTAGTACATAGTAGTCCACAGTATATACCAGAGGAACTGTTAATCAATGAGTCGTTCGCTCAGAGACACTTAGAGTACAATGATCAAGTCAAGGGGCTGTCCCTCTTTTCTGAACATAGCAGGAAAAAAACAAAGGAATGAGAAGGGCAAGCTGACAGTCAATCCTACTGTAACATGGAGCAACCAATGCTGGTCAGGGATCTTTCGGCCAAACAGAAGGATGCTTGAGTGTATAAATAATGTATTTTACTATTCTGGGGGAATGATAACCGGATTGAAGCTCCCCAAAATGGATATGGAGTCGGGGCCATAAGGATGCAAGGCATAAGGCCCTTGGGCAGATGGAAAAATGGTCTGCGCCCGCTGCAAATGGCCTGCGTCCGGTTGTAACTGTCTGCGCCCTCGCTGTTGAAAATTTTCGGCAACACTTTCCCACGAAAGTGGGTAAATGGCCTGCCGCAAATCCGTTCCGCCAGTACCGCTGCCGATAGCCTTGACGTCCGCCTCTTGCCGTCAAAAAATTTCGGCAGCATTTCCCCACTAAAGTGGGAAAGTTTTCTGCTAAAGGTCCGCCCGCTGGTACCTGCCGTAGTCCAGTCCACCGGTACCTCCACTAGCATCGCCCTAACGTCCGTCGCTGCCGCAAAAAACCTCCATCAAATTAATAAAGTATGGGCCCTGGACAAAATCCAGGCCCAACGTATACTCCCGCCGTGCCGCCTTGGTCCCGCAGAGTCCCTAAGACCGCTCCACTGGACCAGCACCAGAAAGAGGGAAGTGGAGCAAAGTGCTCCCTACCCCGGCTATGGCTGCCCTGCTCCTCTCGCGCTCCACTTCAGACCTCCAACCTCCTCCCACGTTGCCTCTGGCAGCTCCTCCAGCAGCCCTACAACACTCAAGTGTGCTCGTCACACACTGGCAGCACGAGTGCTTTGTGTGGCAGCTGGGGACAACTGCTTGTTTTATAGTGGTTGAGGAGGGCTGGACGTCATTCCATCCCCCAGGCAAAGTCGCGGGCTCACAGTGAGCCCTTGATCTTGCCAAAATCCAGGGCTAACTGTGGCCGCACCATAACCACAGCCTTAGTGAGGGCAGTTTCCTTAACTGCCCTCATTTTCTTTTTCTTTTTTTTTCCCCAGCTATCTCGGAATTTCACGAGATAGTTGAGGTCCTGGAATTTCCAAAACTGCTTTTATTTTATTTTTATGATAAGGGGTTGGAGAGATACAACCCCTTTCAGTTTGATGTATCTGGACCCTTTTTCCAAGGCAGATACATCGGGGAAAAGACTGTACTTAGCCTTTTCCTTCATGACCCCTCAATTTCCAGGCTCCCTCTAAAAACGGGAGCCTGACAGTTACCTCTGGCAGCTTCTGCCAGAGGAAATAGCACCACGTGAGGACAAGTGTCTTCACACAAATAAAGAAGAAGCAAACAAAAAGAAAGGAAGAATTAAAACTAAATCTAACTGCACGCGCCTGGCCACTCTCTCGGCCAGGTTCATGCAGTTGCATGCAACAACCACGCTCATTTTCCTCTGCCCTCCCTTGAAAACGGGGAAGGCAGTTGGCAGGTTGGGAGGAGTAGGTCCTCCCCTCCAAACTCCCTTGTTTCCTCCATGTGCACTGTGGGTCGCGAGATCTCAAGATCTCACAGCCACAGTCATCTGTCCAAAACGAAGTGTGAGCCTTTGTGCTCCCACACAGTCTGAAAAGACTGTTGTTTTGTTTGCTTTCCCTCTTTTTTTTTTTTTTTTTTTTTTTTTTTTTTTTTTTTTTTTTTTNTTTTTTTTTTTTTTTTTTTTTTTTTTTTTTTTTTTTTTTTTTTTACAGTCCTTAGGTTGCTCATTCCAACCTCTCCCCGTTTTCCCTGTTAGCTGTGCCTCAACGATTATGAACGGGAGGGGGAACGAAGTGACACCAAAAAAGAAAAAAGAAAAAAGAAAAAAAAAAAAAAAACCATAACTTACGTGGAAACGACCTGGCGCCTTGAAAACGGGCGCCCGTTTCCTCCTTCCCAGGGACTGCAAGTCCCTCTCTGCTCTACGCGCGCCACTTGGCTCTTTAGTTGTAGTTCGTTTTTTTTTTGTTTTTTTTTTCCCGTTTTTACCTCGTGGGTCTGACCAATGGTCACTTCAGGTTGTGGAACACCCACGATCTCAGTCGCGCGATCTTCGTGATCGACGGTCAGAATTGACCGCACCGACAACATCCTAGGTGGCCAGCTCCGAAAGGAGCTAGCCCAGTAGCGCAGTCTCTCAGATTCGATCCCAACGTCTGTCGGGTGGAAGTCGTGGACTGTAACCTACTGGGCTAGCTCCTATCACGGGAGCTAGACCCGCGCCCCTTCTATGTGTAGGTGCAGCCCCCAGTAGGCCCAACCCACACTCAATAGGCCCAGCCTGCCTTGCCCAGTGCTTCCCCTGTGGATGGTTGCCCATCCACGGCTCAGAGATCACTCACGCGGGTAGGCCTCAGCCTCGACCTTTCGGCCCCCTGTCTCGAAGTCAATGACCGGGGCCCTGAATCTTCCTACCTCCCGTGTCGCGGCCCCATACCCGGCGCATCCCTCTTTTTAGCCTACTTAGCCTCTTTTTAGGTAGAATAGGTCTAACTTTAGCATTTCCACGTCTGCGTGCCTCTGCGGCCTCGACAAAAGCGGAGCACTACTAGTTATTGTCGTTACTCTCAGATGCCACAAGCGTCCACACTAAAGCTAAAAAACTTTTAGTCTCTCAATCATAGGTCAAGTCTGAATAACTTTTGGCATCTCATCAAATCCTTCAATTCAACGAAAAAGTCGGACAACGTCCGACATTGAAAATCCCCGGCAAATACCCTTGTCAGGGTATTTGCCCCGACAACGTGGGGCAGGGATGTAATAGACAATATTGGGTCCATTCATGTACCACCTGTTGGATGACCTCTATTGGATCTCTAAAAAGGAACTGCTGTGCAGCGCACCTCATGTTGTGAAAGCATACAAACGACAAATAGCTTTCGATGCTATTCCCAAATCTCCACGAAACTCATTGCTACTGAGTGCTCACGAAATCTCGTCGCTATGTTCGCTTACAATGCATTTGTCGGGGACTCAGAATAAGTTACTTGCTCGAAGGGAACTCACTCTTGAGAGGGGGGTAGTGTTAGGGCCTGCCAAACACGGATTGAGACACAACTGTGTTAGGACCTGCCAAACACGGATTGAGACACAACTGATTTATGAATTTTGCCAATGGAATGTTTGCCTTGCTGAGTTTCCCGCTTGTCGCTGATTTTTCTAAGTCTGAGTGTGTATTTGCTTGGTGGTCTTCGTGCCTGTCTGAGTGCTTGTCAGTTTGAGTGTGTGTGTGACCCGCAACGGTACATGTGTGTGTGGATGACCCAAAGGGCCAGTACTTACCTGTGGCCATGACATTGAGGGTTGCAGTGGGGGAAACACTCAAGTGGTTGGGAAAGAGGCCTGCGACAGTTGAAGCAGTGAAAAAACACTCAAGTAGCAGATAGGCCGGTACCACACCAAGAAGAGGTGGATGTGTCGGGTACTCGAGGTTGAGCAGAAGAAGACAAAGTTCGCATTTTTAAAGGCCCAGTAGTTGTAGACTAGGTCTAGGCGGGTACCAGTCCAACCAATCTGAGTCCAGGGCCCATACGGGCAATATCAGAGTCTGCAATGATGTTTTCCTCCGAATGGGAGGAGGTAGCGGTTGCTTGGAGGCCACGCGGCCTAGGAAGTCACTCGCCAAGAGGCAAGCAGGCCGCTATATCTCGAGGAGGAGCGAAGTGCTCCTCCTCATTCTGGGTGTGCAAGTTTGGCGACACACTGGTTGGAGCGCTGGCTGGAGCAGCGCTGCTGGGGAAGGAGCAAGGACAGGAGGAGGAGGAAGACAAGGACTAGGAAGGGGGAGCGCCAAAGGTACTTACTTGGCTATGGTGGATGCCATCTTCAATACCTTGGTGGACGCTGCATCTGGAAAGCCCCACTGGGGTAGAGCTGCACCAAGAAGCTTTTAGGCAAAGTCAAGCATGGCGACCTGAACAGGAGCAGCCATAGCTGCTTTGTGTTGTCCTTTGCACAACAGGACAATGCCCTGGTAGTCCGCCATAGCCTCGGTCTTGGAGGAAGAAGAAGAAGAAGGGTGGCCATGGCTATGGTGGACCTCATGTGATACCTGCAGTATAAGAGGGATTCGAACATTGATTCTAGTTCAACCATTCAACATTATTATTATTATTATTTCTTGTTTGAATAAGAGGGGAGGAGATCAAGAGGAGGAGAGTGGTTGGCAAAGAAGAAGGGAATCATCATTGGTCTACGCTGGTGTACATTCTTCTTTCTTTCTTCTTCTTTTTCTTCGTTCCCTTTCTCTCCTCATAAGTTCATTCATTTGTTTTTGCAATTGGACAACATTGTACTTTCTCATGAATGTGTACTTCGAAATTGGCCAGGATCATAACATTGGTATCAAAGCGGATTCTACTCGCTGGTGAGAGTTGACTTATCCCCCCTAACCCTAATCTAAGTGGTTAGGGCTGACCACTTAGGGTTAGGCTTGGTCCGAAGTGGGAAGTGGGGCAGCGTGGATTGGGGAAGCTTCCCCCAGCTGCTAGGTCGTGTTGGGTCCACACTAGACCTAACCAGGTTGATTGAGAGTGAGCTTGTGGTGGCGAGACACATCAAGAGGACTTCATGCGACAATTTGACAGAGGCGGCAGTGAGAGACACTCGCACCTGGAATCTGACCTAAGGGAGACACTTGGTGACTTAAGGGCCTCCCTCAACTAGGCGAGCTGGAGGGAGGTAGCCGTTCTGCGTCTACGAACTGCAAGTTGCTACTTTGTTCTTCAGCATCGGCGGGGGATCCAAAGTTGCACTTTGGTGTTGCAGTCAGACCCTCTTACATGATAGGACACTAGTGTAGAGGTAGCGATTAGGTTTAGGGAGACCTAATGAGGAAGGGGGGTGAGTTATACTTCATCTCATAGTCCGGGCCACTCAGGTAAGTGTCGTGGACCTAAGGGTTGCCCATGTGTGCGTGCATGGTATTGGTTGTCCTGTAGGAATATTTATGGGTCTCTTTCCTACTCCTTTGAAGTCTAGATTGTGTGCATTGGTGTGCAAACTACTTACTGATTTGATGGATGAAGATGAGTATCTTGCTTTGAATGCCATATCTTTCTACAGTGTTTTGTCTTTTCATTCTGAGCAGATGTAGCCTGTAGGTTCTCTCTGAAATGTTGAATTTCGCTTTTCAATATGGTAGAGGCAGAAAGTAGGACCTTGTGGTACTCTTCTTGGTTGGGACTTGGTTGCGACCTACGTGGGACCCATTGGGACTCAGTGGGACCAGGCCCAAACAAGAAGGGCCCCTTGAACCCAAATCTGTTGACGCAATGCGCTCTCTTTTCTGTCTGGAATCCGTTGTTTTCTATTGGTTAAAGCACTCGCTGCCGAGGGGATCTCGACTGAGATGTTTTGCGGACTGATGACGCACAATTCGATGCTTGACCCACACCTTATACACCACTCAATTCTCCATTGTTGTATGTCGTCATTTGTAGTCTGATTTTGTTGTACTTTGACAGTGTTGATCAGATAAGGCTCGAGGGGATCTCGTACTTGGTCTGACCGGACTAAAACGAGCAGTCAGAACTCTCTTCCGAATTTTTTTTTTTTTTTTTTTTTTTTGGTTGCTCTCTAGTCCAAATATTTTGCCGATCCGGCTAGGAGTTCTACCTTCTCTTCTGTGTTTTTCAGCCTCTTGCTTTTGCTGGAGTTCATTATATGCCCGTCTTGACTCGTGGACAAGAGAAAAGAGATAAGGATCCAATGGCAACTCGAGGATCTAGTAGTTCCAACATGACACCGCCCAAGCTTTTTGAGATTCTGAAGGCTCAAATGGATGCAGCGGATGGCGAGGATAAACCACTGTATCAGGCCCGCTACCAGACGGAACTGGCCAAAGAGGAGGAGGAAGATGCCAAGCAGAAAACCGCTATTGAAGGTTATGAGGCCATCTTTAAAACAATCTCAACCCAGTCTGATACAAAGGTAAAAAGGTATTTGGTCACATATGTACGTGTCCTTGTAGATTTTACTTGCTCGGTGAGCTCCCTAGTCTGAAGTCCCAATTACTCGACCAGGTGAGCCAGCTATGGACTTAGATGGCGGAAATGGCCAACGCGCACCATGACCAAATGCAACAAATGGCAAATCTGCATCAGGCCCAGATCTCTAACTCCCTTTCCTTGCTAACCATTATGTACTTGCAGCTCTCCATACTTCTTCTTCTTGTTCTTGTTCTTCTTTTTCGTTGAGCTTGGTTGCCAGTCTTTCAGGACTCGCAACAGGTGCGGATTCCGATGTTGCTACAAGTAAGAGCGCAGAAAATTCTGCATTTGTTGCAGCCCTGAGATTGAAACCAGCAATGGCTGGTCCCAGCTATAGCAGTCCATACATGGATAGAAAGGCGGTGATGATACCGTCCACGTACGATGGCAAGGAAGATGTTGAGTCCTGGATCAGCTCCTTGAGAGCTTACTTTGAGGTACAGGGCACTCAAAGCGTGAATCAGTCCTTGATCCTTGGGACAAACGTTGGGGCTGTCGTACGGGGCTTTCTAAAAGTCCAACCTATGCAAGTTGAGTATCCTAAGATCGATCTGACAGAGTGGCTTAAAGTCATCCCGGCCGCTACTCTCGAAGAGATACTAAATTGCACAGTATAAGGACCCACATGCGGCAGCAAGAGTAAGGATCCAACTTGATGTCCTCAAGCGCAGCAAGACGCAGGGCACCATGCACAAGTTGCAGTTGCATGTCAGCAAACTCGTTGCAACACCAGGGTTGGAATTGACAGTGCAATCGTGCTTGGATGTAGTAAGAGGCACGTTTCCCACCACTTTCACAAATTGCCTAGGTAGGGATTTCTTTGGTTATACTAACTGGTTTTCCTTTATGAAGGATGTAGTCAGTCTCGAGGCAGTAGACTCCGTTACCACATCAAGCAACAAAAAGACCTTGATCTGCGGGTGATTTCGTGACAACAACCGTCTTGCTGCGCTCGACTTGCTGGAGGCTGAAAGAGAGGCCGAAGCAGATGACCCCACTCTTGGCAGCAGCCAAGAACAAGACGCTGATACAACCTATTCTTCGACCCAAGAATCCGAGATCAATAAGGAAGAGGAAAATTTCAGTGCCTTCAAAAAGACTGCCCATGGTAAGGGAAACCAAAACCGGACCTCAGTAACGAACTTTGTCGCACTCCCTAAGGGAGTCAAAATCCCAGCCAATCCGGAGGACGCAAGTACTAAACCTTTTGACCTCCGGATCAGTGAGGCTGAATGGATGGCTACATTAAAGAAAGGAGGTTGCCTGCATTGCCAGAAAACTAATCATAAGATCCAAGGATGCTTTAGGCTGCAGGGTAACCTGAATCGGGCATAGAGAGTTCAGCACACTCTACGACAAGGGAGTTCGAACTGGTAATGGTAGTTCCCCCAAGGAACTTGGCACGGTCTAGCAGTCCTCCCTTGAAGACCCAACTTCTGCTGATTCCAAGGATAATGGTTGTCATGTTTTTTACGCTGAGCCTTGGGAGGAGTTTGAGAAGGTCGACTGTCACTATCACCTAGAGTGCCACGGTTCACTATTCTCATGGCAGGCCTACGATAATCCCCTTGGTCGCAGGTGACAGAGGTGCCTAACGGCCTCTTGGCAGGGCAGCTTGGGGACTCCGCAACCTGAGTTCGAGAGTAGGGCAACACGTTGCTTGAGACGAAGAAGCACCGAGCTCGGTATATGCCTTCCTGTGTGTGTGCGTGGTCGAGGATGTGTGACCTGTGCTTGTCCTCTGCTTGTGGGCGGGTTCACTTCGCTGCCAGGTGGGTTGAACCTGGTGCGTCCAGCCCCCTGACGGACTTCCCCCTCTAGCACAGTCCCTGATACGCCTCGCAACCTTTTATTTAGAAAAAGAAAGAAGTCTGCAACGTGGTTCCTATCTCCCACCGAGCCGCAGAGCCCAGAGTGAACACACCAATCCTTCACTGTGCTGCTTCCTGGAACCATGGGCTCAGTCACATAAAGTTCCACAAAGTCTGTCAGTGCTAAGTACGTTGTAGTACATAGTACAAAGTCCGTCAGTACACAGTACATACACAGTACACAGTCCGTCAGTACACAGTACCTACACAATACATAGTACATCAGCGCCTAGTGCATAGTCTGTCAGTCTATGGTTCCAACTAGAAGTGTAGCATAAGAGACATTCCAGTACGTTTTGTGGGACCATGGGCTCTGTCACAGCTGGTTCCACAATGGATTTCAGCCTATGGTTTTTACTAGAAGCCTAGTGTGAGGCAGGTTGCAGTTGGTTTTGTGGGTCCATGGGCTTTGTCGCAACTGGTTCCAGGCTACGGCTCCTACTAGAAGCGTAGTGTAAGACACAGGTTGCAGCTGGTTCTGTGGGACCATGAGCCTGTCACAGACGGTTCCACAAAGTCTGTCAGGCTATGGTTCCTACTAGAAGTTTAGTGTGAGAAACAGGTTGCAGTTGATTGAACTTGATTCTGTGGGACCATGGGCTCTGTCAAAGACGGTTCCACAAAGGCTAATCAGCAATGGGAGTGACATGGGCTTTTCACCCGAATAGAATGCCTGGTCATTATATCTGCATCTGATAGAAAAAATCTGCAGTCTGCAAGTTTAACCAGCTTGGCAGCTTCCCCTCTGTGTAGGGGTTTCTTTGGCACACCCTCTATTTGTAGGGGGATTGTGTAGGGGTTTTTGTGACACACCCTCTATCTCTAGGGGGTTTTGGCTGGTTCGAATTAATTGTTGATGGGAAAACGCTGTTGACTTTCTTGAGATTAGTAAAGAATAATAATTGAACCGGTGTTATGAACAATATGAAAGATTTTACATCGATCTGAGACTGGAAGTTGTGTGCGCATACCTTTTCCTCAAGCTCTTCTTCTGGCTTCATCTCAAGCATCTCTTTGACATTCCTCTCTGCACAAAAGCTCAGGGCGACAAATAAAAAATGTCCCAGGTCAGCTGGACCTTCCTTCTTCTTCCTTCCGACCCTACCCTTCACTTTTCGTTTGTTTCCTTCCTTTTTCTTTAAATACATCACAGGTGCTTGCAAGGAAAATGAGCAATGCGGATTATAGAAACCAAATTGCATCATCCCATTGAAAGCCAGAGAGTCATATTCTCGAACAGACAGCAGAATGCACCAAGATATACACCAAATAAGAGCAAAGCAATGAAATCAATTGACAATGTAAGCCCTCTTCTCGCCTCCACCATCAATGTTTCCAATGTCGCTCTCCTATGTGGAACTCGGCGCCCAGACTACAATCAGACAGCACCTAGACTAGCCTAACTTCTAATGATGTCAACAGGTCTTCATGAAGTGCAGCTGCCAGATGACGAATGAAGACTTCGGCTGAACCGACCCTCTCATCATCACCAGGTAAGATCTCTCTCTCTCTCTCTCTCTCTCTCTCTCTCTCTCTCTCTCTCTCTCACACACACACACACACACACACACACATAATCAGTTTTATGTTTGTCAGTCTTTTTTCTGTTGTCTGTTCTTCCCCTGATTTTTTCTACTTCCCCTGATTTTTTCTAACTTCTTTTGTGCGGCCAACTGAGCAGTGAGCACCCTTAAGTAGTGCCAAACAGTCGGTAATTACTCGTTTGGAGTGCCTACTGCACTCTTATGGGGGCTGCTCAGTTTGGGGTGTCTGTGTTGCCTGTCGGTGATGACGGATGTTCGTTGGAGTGACTCCTGGCTCAGTGGGTGATGGGAACCAACAGTCTGCGGGGTTCAATCGTGATGTGAGTAGGTCATGTGCTGCTTTGCTCCGTGTTGGATGTGTGGACATCCTCGTCTGCGCTCCGCCGCTGCCTTGCTGCCTGTCTCGCTTGCTTTGCGTGTGGTTCTTTGCAGGTTGATGTGTTCGCTGCGCGGTGTGGCCCTGTTGTTGGTGTTGCTTTGCGCTTCGCTGCTCTGCTGCCGTGCTGCTCATCTGTTCGTTGTGCCTTCCTTGCTTGTGGCTTGTGTGCCCTATAGGTTGGTTGCCTTGTTGCTGGTGCCTTGTGCTCCGCTCCACGGTTGCCCAGCTGCTGGTTCACTTGCCCTGTCGTCCCTGCAGTGTTGTTGCCTTGCTTGTGTTGCCTTGTGCTTCACTACACGGTTGCCGTGCTGCGTGCCATGTCGTTCCTTCCAGTCGTTTTTGGTGTTGTGCAGCCGTGCTGCCTCTACTGTGTTGCCTGGTGCTTCACAGGGTTGGACAGTCTGCCTTCAACAAGGGTCAAAGGGTTCATGACCCAAACCATCAAATACGAGGATTCTGCAGATTGTCGAGGGTTCAGCCTCCTGATGAGTTGGTGCAATTCCGACGAAACAATCTTGTTATCATCAGTTTTTCGGTCCTTCGACTTTCTTGGGACTTGTATTTTTTTTGGTTTGCATGCTTCCGTCGGTGCTACTTGTTTCTCAGCTCACTATCTTTGCCTCGTCCTATCGTGTTTTTGTGCCCGCCCGCCTCCCCGGTGCCCTCCAACCTAGGTGTTTTGTTGTTGCGTGTCGTTTATGTGCCTCGTACGTCTTCTCAGTGTGCATTACCTCCTGTTTGTTCTTCGCTGCCTCCTTCCCATGTGCTAGTCTGTTTGGCTTCAACAGTAGGGCACACACACACACACACACAAAAAAAAAAAAAAAAAAAAAAAAAAAA
>BFEA01000020.1:1253560-1277826 GCA_003427395.1 Chara braunii | reverse complement strand
AGTGCATAGTAGTACATAAGACCCCCCCGGGCGTGCCCGGGTGCCAATCTTCATAGGTATGTAGTACATAGTACATAGTACATAGTACATAGTACCTAGTGCATAGTAGTACATAATAGGACATAGCAGTACGTAGTAGTTCATAGGACATAGGACATAGTAATTTCACGGAGTGAATCCCATGGATATACATAGTACATTGCATATAATACAATACACAGTACATCATACATAGTAGTACATAGTATACAATACAACACATAGTACAGTGTACATAGTGGTACACGTACATAGTAGTACATACTAAACAATACAATACGTAGTACATCGTACATAGTAGTACATGTACACACTACATAGTAGTAGATGTACGTAGTAATACATGTACATAGTAATACATGTACATAGTACACAATACATAGTACATCGTACATAATACATAGTAGTACATGATTTCATGGAGTGAATCCCATGAATGTACATAGTACATAGTACACAGATAAGGAGGTATGTTTTTTGCTCTACCAAAGGGAAAACAAAAGAGATAGGGGAGGACAAGAATGCATTGTCTGGTCTTCTTTGGGACATAAGCAAGGTTAGTACATAATCATTCAAGTCCTTCAGAACATCTCGTAAAATTGGAACTTTGTAACAATAAAGAGAAGATTGGCATGGATCCTGCAAAACAGTGACACACACAACTTAAGAAATGGTCAATATGGAGGGAAAAGGACAAGCGAAAAAGTGAAAGGCAAATAATAATAATAATAATAATAATAATAATAATAATAATAATAATAATAATAATAAATAATAATAATAATAATAATAATAATAATATTATAATATATATACCGGGCAGTTCTATTTGACGATATATATATATATTATATACAGGGTTACCAGCCTGTACGTACGGAGGCCCCCGGGCCGACCTCAGTACGCTTAGGCGTTCGGGGCCCCTCCCCCTATGGGTTCAGGACCTGCAAAACCCCATTTCGGGGTCTGTTTTTTTTTTTTGTTGTTGTTGCAGATTACCTATTATACTGCGCACCTGGCCCTAAAATTTCATCATTATCTGCTTATTTAAAAAAAAAAAAAAAGATAAAATTCAATAAAGATAGAGGGGTTGAAAATTTTTCAAAACCTCCGATCTTACTCTTTTGCTCTTTAGTGAGTCTTTACCGTTTTCAACTTTTCATATATATTTTGCGAGGGTTTACCCCTCAGCATAAGGCTCTGGAGCAGGCGCGTGCCCGCCCTAAGTGAAGGCGGCCCCCCTGAACCTAAATGTGCCCTGAACTCGTCAATTTTTGCAAATCTTGGTGGGCGCCAGACAGTTGCCACACGCCAGTTGGTTACATCCGCTTTGCTCGTTAGAATCGGGAATATGCGTGAGCCTTCCAGGCTCTTCCAGCAACGTGGTCGAACAGGGAGCACCGCACGTTTGTGCCTGGGTGGTTGGGCATGCCTAACCAATTAGGTCCCAGGCCACTGTCTGAACGGGCCTGGGCGCAGACACTTTGGCCGAGACTGAAGCTACTGGAAACTCAGTCTCATGGGGCAAGCAAGTGGAATGTGCCCGCCACTTTCCATATAGGAAAGGTACGGGCTCCCGGATGGACATTCAGGCACTTGCATAGTTGAGTGGCAGCGCTGCTGAAGCAAGTGCTCGTGGGCTGTCTGCTTAAGGCTAGGGCCAAGTGTGTGTGCGCATGCGGTCGTGCGAGAGAGAGGGCGCTGCTGAGGGCAGTGCCATAGCCCAACCTTCATAGCCAGGCTGGGACATGGACATTGCAAGTGGAGGTGGTGGTGGTCTTCGTGTATGAGGGTGAAGACGTGGGTGTAGAAGTCGAGGGTGAGAGAGAGAGAGAGAGAGAGAGAGAGAGAGAGAGAGAGAGAGAGCTGAGGATGATGATGTGAGGGCACATACCTGGTCTTGGCGATGATCTACAGGGACGGCATCTTCATGTACTTCGGTTGTTGCTGCTGACGTCAACAGGTTGCATTGTCAATTCGTAGCTGTGTGAACGTAGTCTGGGCGCTGAGCGCCAAATAGGAGGAAGGGCTTTGGATACGTATATCGGTGGTGGCAAGAGTATGCTCTCATTGACATACGGATTCGGTGCTTTGGTTACCCGTTGGTGGAATATCAGTGCATTTCTGCTTTCTGGACAGCGTTGGACTTTCTGGCTTTCAATGTGATTTTTGCATTCTGGATTTTTGTCATTTCGCTCTCTCTCATTTTCCTTGCAATTTGGTATCGGAGCTGGCTCGAGCCCCTCCGCTGGCTCCTTCGGAATAGCTGTTTGGTGCTTCGCTGGAAATGGTAGGACAGTGATAACACTTGTGCATTGGGTTGTGATGGCGGCCCAGTGTCATGTGGGCGCGCCAGGAAGGCTATGTAGTGACATAGGGGTGCAGGCTGGATGATGAGAGCTCGCTGACATGGCAATTTAAGCTGAGGTGGAACTGCATTGTATTGTGGGTTGTGCCGAGGCATCGACCGATCATCATAAATGCACGTCATGTGACTGGTGAGAAATCTGTGGTTGGGGGCCGCATTATGAGGTATGTTGCTCCTTACCTTATCTACCCTCTTCGTGTCTTCTTACCGTGAGGAAGTGAGTTCTGTCTTGAGAGTCCTCTCATTGTAAGGTGTTGCGAGCGCTCAACCTTGAGAGTCAACATTCTTCCTGGGGAGCAAGCTGGTGGGAGACAGGCGTTGCCTCTGAAGGGCCCTGGACGAAGCACTCGGGTCACGATCACCATGCCAACCTGCCGGGACGAGTACACGCATGCTTTGCTGCTTGTCCTTTGGTTTGCTTGCCGTGTTGTAGAGGTCATGTCGGGCAGGCCAGCCCTACGAGGGAGAGACGAGTACCGAAACGTCCATAAAGAGACGCCAGCGGTGATACACGACTCGTCCTGTATGCGAGTATAAAAATAGCCAGTTTTGCATTGACTTGGGGCACAGGGGTGGGCCAATTGCACACCTTCAGACACGCCGTTGAACCAGAGCTTCAAGACGTCGACACAAAGTGACCACTCAAGAAGAATATAGGGGGAGGGAAGATTCCAGTAAACTGTTCGATTGTTAATTATTGTATAATTCCATTCTGCATGCACATCTGCAAATGATCTCATTTTTACTTTCGATTAGTTAGTTGTGACGGACTTTGCTAACAACTAACAAACGACTGCAGATAGAGTAGTTAATATTCTTGGCTGCATTGCAATCTGTTTCGGACTAGTCAAAAGTAGGATAAAATTGTTTGTGGGAATCTGAGATTATCTGCTGTTACCGCTTGGCTACTTTCTGACAAAGTTGGACATAACATTTATTTTATTTTATTTTAATCGATTGGATGCCATGCTGCGGTAGGTCCCACCGAGGGCACTAGTGCAGACTGCATGCCACGTATAGCTCATGAGTGGAGAAGACAGTGAGGTTAAAGAACTGGACCAAAGAGATAGGAGACTTACCCGTAGACTTGCACTCAGTCGGCCGATCACTTTCTTGGTGTGACAGTCGGGAGAGGAAACGAGACTGCGAAGAGAAGTTAGGGAGAGGGCCATATTGTAGAGGGCTAGGGCAGCAGCAGCCGACGCTGAGAGGGTACTAGCAGCAGCCACAGCAGCAGAAGCTAGAGCCATAGCAGAGGCAGCCATGTCTACCGTCTCTGCTATGTCACAAGCCTCTTCTCAGGCCACTTCGTCAGGTACCAGTTCGGGTATGTCAGGGTCTTCCACTAGTCAGTCTGTTGGCTTGCAGGTCAGCCAGCAGCCTCAACTGTCAGCAGAGGATTATGAGATCCAAGAAGCGGATGCTCTCCACAACGAGCTACAACGCCAGTTGCAGGATGTAGAGGAGAGAAGAGAAAGAGCTAGAATTAGAAAAGTTAGGCTAAGGTCAAGGGCAGAGAAGCTAGGCAAGTTAAATGAGTCGACTCTCGGCCCTATGGTTCTGTCCCTTCGGAACTCCTTGTTGAGTGTAGCCGAAGTGCAAGCCGTACAGCAGGAGATGTTGGCTGCACTGATAGTTGGTCAGAACTAGATTCTGACCACATTGCAGGCGCCTCGACCTCCGGTGAGGCAACCACGGTTTGCTGTAGTTCCCCATTTGGTTGCAGGTCCAGTGATGACAGTGCCGCCGACAGGGCAGTCCTTTTCCCCTCAGTTTGGCATGCCCCCATCAGGCGGATAGTAGCAGGTAGTAGTGGGGAGATTCCTGTATAGCCTTCTTCATTCACCCATTCAGTGGCTGCCGCTACAGGGCAGCCACACGTGCAGCAGCCTTTGCAACAAGGTCCGGCGCAGCAGCAGGTACCGCAACAGCAGCAAGTGCCGTTGCAGCAACAAGTGTCGCCGCAACGGCCTGTTCGACTGGTTTCTCAACCGATGCAGCAGGCACAGGGTGTTGTACAGCCCATGCAGTGGACACCCAAGATATCCTTGTTGAGTCCTGAACCCTTCTCCAGCAACAAGAAGAAGGACGACGACCTGGATACTTGGGTGAGGATTGTGCCTACGTATGTGAGGCACAAGCTCACTAGGACAAAGGAGGAAGTCATTGTCGCTGCATCCTTTCTAGAAGGATCTGCAGCTATGGTTGAATGGGCTAGTACAGCAGCAAGGCTACGGTCAGAACTTCAATGGATGGGCACAGACCAGATCATTGGAGGAGTTCATATGGCTGGTCTACCACAGGTGGCATGACCATCGAGGGGCTCAGAAGGCCACTGACTCGCTTGCAAGTGGCGAGTTCACGAGGTAACAAACATTGTAGAGCGACTAGTAGTTGTCCCGGGTGTGCGGTACGAACCAGTCCTCTTGACGACTTATTTGATATGTCTACCTACAAATGTCAAAAAAACGTTGGTCGGGGAAAAAAAAAAAAAAAAAAAAAAAAAAAAGTTGGCCGATGAGGCCTGCATCGACATGCATGACTTTGGTTCATTCAGCAAGAAAGCCTTAGACATCGAGGCTAGGGTTGGGAATGCCCAGTAGGGACCAGTAGATGGAAGAAAGAATAAGCTCCCTCAGGATTGGGAGTGCCCAGTAGGGACCAAAGTCACGTACCAGTTGTCCAAAAATAGCTTGATGACGTGGTCAGTCCTAGTTGTCTTGGGCATAGCCATTAGTCTAGCATACTTTGTGAATCTGTCCACAATGACAAAGATGTGACGCTTACTGCTCTTGCTGGTCACAAAGGTATCCATGAAATCCATAGACACACTTTGACCTGGACCAGCAGGGATGGGTAAGGGCTTGATAAGCCCAAGCGGTGCCTGCGTCTGTGGCTTGTCACGCTGACAAACCTGGCAAGTTTCCATATATTTCTTTGCATCATCCATCATTGTGGGCCACCAAAATTTATGCACTAAGTTTGTTGCTGTCGCTTTATAGCCAAAATGACCAGTTGCATCGTGACACTCTCCTAAAAATAGACTATGCAAAGACTCTCTGTTCGGTAAGCACAAGCGTTTATTCCCAGTCTTCTCAAGGAACAGCAGTCCGTCAACCAGCACAAACTCATCGGAAGTGGTGTTGTCTTTAGTTTCCAGTTTGCAAATGATCTCAGACATGACCGTATCTTCTTGATAGGCTTCCACCATGGACCGAGTTACATCGTCAGAAATTCCAAACTCAGTTACTAGCACGCCCAGATAGTCGGCCCTATGCGACAAGCATCAACCACTTTATTGTACTCCCCCTTCAGAGGATCAAGCTGAAAATCATACATATCTATGAGTTGAATCCAACTTTTAAGTGCATCGGAGAGCACATGCTGTGTCTTAGTCCAACGCAGAGTCTCATGGTCAAATCTCAGATAGAAGAATCTGCCGAGGTAATGTTTCCAGTGTACTAGCACTCTATAAAGTGGATAGAGCTCGCGTTCATACGTGGACATATCTAATTTATGAGATGGCATCTTTTTGCTCATATACTCGATCGGCCTTAACTTTTTCCCCTCCTTTTGCGCAAGGACCACTCGTATGCCATATTAGCTGGCGTCCGTGGTCACAATGAAGTGTTGCTCAGGATCTGGCAGTTTAAGAACTTCATAGTGTGTGAAGGCTGCTTCACACTCTTCTGTTCACTCCCAAGGGGTGTCAAGGCGTGTGAGGTCAGTTAGAGGGGAGGCTAATAGGCTATAGTACTATAGTTTTTAACAAAAGGACGATAGTGGCCTGTCATTCCCAAAAATGACCTCACCTCAGTCACAGACTGAGGTCTGGGCCAGTCACGTATGCTGGCCACTTTAGCATCATCCAGCCTCAACCCATCCGCGGAAATCTCATGACCCAGATACAAGATCTTGGTGCGACCAAATCCGCATTTCTCCAAGTTAACCTTGTACTAGTGTTGTTTTAGGCGCCCTAGCACTATCCTTACGAACTCAGCGTGCTCCTCTACTGTCCTCCTAAAGATAAGGATATCGTCGAGGTACACAACGATAAGCTTGTCTAAGTAGTCATGAAAGATCCGATTCATTGCGTACTGGAATGTCCCAGGAGCACTGCATAGACCAAAGAGCATCACCACAAACTCGTACGGACCCTACTTGGTCTGAAAAGCGGTTTTGTGCTGGTCCTCAGGTCTAATGGCAATCTGATGATATCCGGACTTCAAATCTATCTTTGTGAAGTACCGACATCCCTGCACTCTATCCAAGAGGTCGTCGATGCATGGTAGGGGCTCCACATTCTTAACGGTGATGGCATTGAGGCCCCTATAATCAATGCACACCCTTAGGGTACCCCCCTTCTTTGGGACAAATAGAATTCGCACACTGTAAGGGGAGGTACTAGGCCGAATCCAACCCTTCTCTGTGAGCTCCTTGAGCTGGCGGCGGAGCTCATCTAACTCCGCAGGAGACATCCTATAGATTCGTCCTCTAGGTACTTTGCTACCAGGGACAACTTCTATTGCATGGACAATCTCCCTTTCCACCACACCCCTAGACTCCTCGAAAAGGTCTGAATATTGTGCAACAATTGCCTCTATCTCTGGGGGGATTTTACGGCCTCCCCTTTCTCAGAGACAAAGACTAAGTACATGCCTTCCTCGCGATTTTGCTTGTAATAGTTATGGAAAGATGACGTGCACATGGAACCATAGTTCTCCACTAGTCTGCTAGCCTTAAACTTTTGCAGCCTAACGGTCCTTCCGTCTGGCAACTTGTGGATCATCACCTTCCTATCCCAATCAAACTGAGGTTTAGCCACCTCGAGGTAGTACATGTCTAGTAATATATCGAATGGCAGCTCGTCGCTAACGAGGAACGAGATTTTATGTCTCAGTTCCCCTCCTCCATAGGAGAAGGTGTAGACTACGTCCTTGACATAGTCCTTTACTACCATAGAGTGCTTGTTGGCTAAGGTAGATGCCAGAAATCTGCTAAGTTGTTGCACTTGGTCCCCTAAGCGCAGCCTATCCACACAAGCACGACTGATGAAGTTTCGCGTAGAACCTATATCTACAAAGGCACCAACCTTTCGGCCACCTACATTGACTTCTACCACGAAGCGTTCACCTTTTGGACCTTTGTTCAACATCGCCCAAGAGTCTCTAGGGTCTTTCTCTAACCACTTAGTCTCTAACTCCTCTAAGGACTCAGACACATTCATCGAACACAGAATCATTTGGTCCAGACCTGTCTGCGGGGCGATCAATGGGTCAATAACCTTGACCTTCGTCTGAAATGGAGAAGGTAAGGTTACCACTTCAGCACGAGTAAGAGCGGCTAATACTCCTACTGGCCTGAGGTGTTTCCCTGCGAAGTGCTTGCAGAAGCACCTCCAGATTTTTAAGATTCGACCGTCACTATTGAGGACGTGACCTTCGTGGCGACCCGTTTACTCTTGCACTTAGCCATGGTGTGACCATACTAACCACAGTTCAAGCAAGCGCCTCGTGTAACACGGTCTCGCCATACCTCGTACTCTAGACCAAGCTTTACCCATATGGGTGTTCTTTGGTCGTATTGACCCTTGGGTCGGCCGGCCTTTTGTTTTCCGCCCCCCTTAGCTTTTTCCCTGACAGGAGCGACCACTCCACCATTTGAAGTGTCTCCACCTCATCCAACTCTGTTACATCCCCAAGGTCGGAGAAGTCATCAATCTCAGTCGCTTTACCGTTATGGTCAACGAACATGAGGTTGCCCTTCCTCTTCCAATCTTCAGGAAGCTTCTTCTTTCTCCCACCTACCGGTCCCTGCTGGGCACTCCCAAGCCTAGCCTCAATGTCTAAGGCCTTCTTGCTGAAAGAAGCAAAGTCATGTACATCGATGGAGGCCTCATCGACCAACTTATTTTTAACATTTGTAGGCAGACATCGTAAAAAAGTTGTCAAGAGGACTTGTGGTTCGTACCGCACACCAGGGACAATGATCAGTCGCTCTACGACGTCTGTTACCTCGCGAACCATCTGATATGTTTTCGATCCGAGATTATCCACCGAGTCAGTGGCTTCCTGGGCCCCTTGAGGGTCATGCCACCTGCTATAGACTAACCGTACAAACTCCTCCAATGTTCTAGCTTATGCCCAACCATCGAAGTTTTGATCGTAGCCCTGCTGTTGTACTAACCCATTCAACCACCTGGCTGCAGATCCTTCTAGAAAGGACGCAATAACAATGACTTCCTCCTCTGTCCTAGTGAGTTTGTGCCTCACATAAGTTGGCACAGCTCTCACCCAGGTATCCAAATCCTCTTCCTTCTTCTTGTCGCCAGAGAAGGATTTAGGACTCAGCAAGGGTATCTTGGGTGTCCACTGCGTGCGTGGTACATCTCCTTGTGCCCGTGGCATCGGTTGTGAAACCAGTGGGAGAGGTCGCTGTAGCGGCAATTGCTGTTGTTGTTGCTGCTGCGGACCCTGTTGCAAAGGTTGTTGCACTTGTGGCTGCCTTGTAGCGGTAACCACCGGCTGGGGAAATGAAGAAGGATATACAAAAACCTGCCCTCTACTACCTGCTACTAAACCGCCTCATAGGGGCATGCCAAATTGAGGAGAAAAGTGTTGGCCTACCGGCTGTGGCGTCACAGTGGGACCTGCAACCGTAGGGGGAGCTACAGCATACTGTGGCTGTCTGACCTGAGGTCATGGCGCCCGTAGTGCAGCCAGAATCTGATTCTGACCAGCTATCAGTGCAGCCAACATCTCTTACTGCACAACTTGTACTTCGGCAACACTCAAAAGGGAGTTCCGAAGGGATCGCGTTACAGGATCGAGAGTTGATTCATCTATATTTTCTAGCTTGCCTAACTCCTCTCCCATTGCCTCTAGTCTGGCTTTTCTAAGTCTTGCTCTTTCTCTCCTACCTTCTACCTCCTGCAACTGGCGCGTAACTCTGTGTGGAGGGCATCCGCCTGTTGGATCTCATAATCCTCATCTGACATGGGCTGCTGCTGGCTGACCCGCAAGCAAGTAGACTGACTAACAAAAACATGGGAGACACCCTAACTGACATCTGACGAAGAGGCCTGAGATGAGGCCTGTGACATGGCAGAGGCGGTAGCCATGACTGCCTTGATGTTGGCACTAGCGTCTGCTGCTAGTGCCCTTTCGGCGTTGGCTGTTGCTTCCCTAGCCCTCTACAGTGTCGTCCTTTCTCTGGTTTCTCTCTGCAGTCTCCTTTCCTCTCCGTGTTCTAACACAAGGAAAGTGGTCGGGCGACTAAGTGCACGTCTCCGGGTAAGCGTCCTATCGTCTTGGTCTAGTCCCTCAACCTCACTGTCATCTCCACTCATGAGCTATGTGTGGCCTACGATCTGCACTAATGTCCTCACTAGGACCTACCGCAACATGGTATCCAACCAATTAAAATAAATAAATAAATAAATACCTCGTCCAATTTTGTCAGGAAGTAGTTAAGCGGTAATAGCAGATAATCTCATATTCCTACAAACAACTCTATTTCTACTTTTGACTAGTCTAAGACAAATTGCAATGCAGCAATGAATATATACTACCTATCTGCAACTGTCTGTCAGTTGTTAGTAGTGTCTGTCACAACTAACTAATCAAAAATAAAAATAAAATCATTTGTTGGGTTTGCATGCAGAATGAAAAATTTTCAATAATAACTAATTGAACTGTTTACGGGTATCCTCGCTCCCCTTGTATCCTTCTTTAGTAGTCACTTGATGTCGACGTCCTGAAGCTCTGGTTCAGCGGCGTGTCTGAAGGTGTGCAATCGGCCCACTCCTGTGCCCGGAAAATCGTATATGACCAGTCATGCCCCTTCTTTATCCTTGCGTGCAACGAGTCGTACATCCGGTGGATCTGGCTTATCAAGAGGCAGTTCAAGGACAGCCACCAAGATCCTCAAGAATTATTTAACGTCGCAGACAGGATGACGATCACAGCCAGTATTCAAATCGGATCCTGCCAGAAATATTTATAGAGGGTCTGGTGAGCGTCTCGTGTAGGACTGGTCAGTCCACGTTCCATCTATTGCACAACAAGCATAACCAAGGACAAGCAGCATTGCATGTGTGTACTAGTCCCAGTGGGTTGGCATGGTGACCGTTGCCGAGCTCATCGATCCCGCAGTGGGGCCCTTTCGGTCGCGTCACGTAGGATTTGGCAGGACTTGTCGCATAGAGCGTCTAGACGCTTCGGCCGAGTGCGCGAGTCGTACCTCTCACGAGCCCCTACAACAGGATAGGGGCACGTGAGGCACTGCTTACCTCCACCCGCGGGAGTTGTCACCATCCCATGGGTGGGTGTATCCTCGCCGAGCTACCGGACCACATGCGGAGGCTTTTCGTATGCAATCGCAGAGGTGGCCCGACCGAGGGCGTTTCTCGTTCATTGTAGCGTAGGGGGTACGAGCAGTTAACGCCCGAATCGGACCCACACACGAATCATCGCTCGAGGCGCTGATCTCTCGAGTGCAACCCTATGCCAGTCGACTAGGACGACCATTCTAACCACGCGATACACTTTCCAATGAAAATCCGTTCTTACTTGCAGTATCGCACCTAAGCCCTTTTTTTCTATCTGACCCGTAACTTTTCTTGGATCAGAATGCATCGACGTCACACACAAGACTTCGCATAAATAGGACGTTGCCTCACAAGTCTCCCTCACAATGGCAAGCCATGCATAAGTACATGAGCAGTTGCGATGATGGAGTACTATGTGGTGCCCATAAAGGTGCAGTCCCATCTGAGTCATGGGATCACTTTCGATGCTCACGCGTCGGTTGAAGCGCACGCCAGAAGGCTTAAGCCTTTAGCGAGCGCAAAGACGGTCTGAGCGCCCTGCCATCCTCTGCACCCTGCGGTACCCCAAATGGAGTAGGGTAAGATGGCGTCAAGGGTAGAAGGGAATTTTGAGTGGTGGTGAGTTGTCTGGCGCTCCACCAATAGTGAGCTAACCCTTCGGCCCGGAACCTTATCGTTCCACCAAAATAACTCTAAAACAAGGAAAAATCAAATCGTTGAACCCGCATAATCGTGTAAATTATTTATAGGCCTAACCTGTGCAAACTACGTGTGGATGTCGGTTAAGACATTCGCAATCAAAGAAAAGGCCTCGTTGCGCGTTGTTCCCTTAGCGAGAGTTCGACCCATAACCGCTTTCATGTGAGACTTTAAGTGTAGCCAGCACTCGAAAACATTTAAGAGGAACGCTCGGGTGAGGGAAGGCATAGTATTCAGTTGTGCGAACCCACGCGATTAACTATCATGGCGACGCTTCATGCGTTACCCACAATTGCTCGATCCCCTACGGGAGTTAGCGTTGCATACGACACTCAAGTGTCAAAGATGAGGTATTGTGAAGAAAATCTCCTTCGCGATATTGAACGATTGAAGGATAAGCCATTCGGCCCTTGCGGCGCTTCTGATCTTTAGGCAGAGCGTCGCGGTGGCCAACTCACATATGCTCAGCGCATAGGGGAAACTCATGCGTGTTGAGCTAGAACCTGGAATGTTTTGGACAAGGACCTCGAATTCCGGTTCTGGACTAACGCCCGACTAAAATAATTTAAATAGCAGGGACGCGCGCAGGCATCATCGTGGTGTTGAGAAGTTCATGCACGCGCCTTCTCATTTAGCTATCATAGCTACACTAAACAAGGGTGGTCCAAACAGTCAAACACGAGGGTGTGTGGCATCAGACGATCACTCTTACAACAATAATGTGGCTTGTCCATCCACATTCACACAATACTCAAACTATCACCAAGCTCAATCCAAAGATCTTTTATGCATACTTGCGATCACACACAATTCGAACAACAACATTGCACGCACTAAGGGAGCCAACTTCACCGTTTTTCTGCAAATCATACCTTGCCTTATGCACACAAATTCCAACCAATTTCCACCTCCTCATAATAAAAGTACTCAGTCCTTTAAAGAATGGCCATTAAGAAAGAAGTTTGGGTGAAAACCCCAAGAAAACATAGGAAAAAACTACAATGGTGAAGGCCTTAGGTTGAGATGCAGAAGCAGGTAAGTTGTGTTGCAACCGACCTGTTATCAAAAGATAACAGAAAAGTGACCCACTATAGGATCAGGCCGAACGATTCGAGCGTTCAATCAAAAGTGTGAACCTGAATTACAATACATGCCAAAAAAAGACCAAACGTGCTGCACTTTGTAGTATGACTCCTCTATTAACTTCTCTCCATACTTGCGGCGCATCCTATGCGCGCCAGTCGCGCACATGAGGCGCACTGCGCATTGCACACGTGGCGCGCGCACCTGGTGCGCCGCATGGGCAAACTTCGGGGTCAGGCCAAAAAAAAAAAGGTTGGGGAGGGGGTGAATAGAAGTTCCTACGCCCAACCCAAATTAGGACATTGCTTGCGCAAATGTTTTTCAGGGCCACGCTGCACTGTGTGTGTTGCCAGGCTTGTTGTACACAACTTCATGCTATCTTCAATGTATCTGAGTCCTTTCCGAGGTTCAATACAGTCATGATGAGGACGCGTCTGTGGAACCGTTGCTTTCCTTTTATTACACCTAGTTATAGAAAACGACAGAACTGATAGTTGTGTTTCCTTGGTGCTTTTGCTATTAAAAAAAAAAAAAGAACATCTGTGACAAGTTGGAAACCAACAACATGGAAACATGCAGCCGCTATACAAATGCACAAAAGGCAAAAAATATGGCGGTGTATCTTTCTATGTTATAGCGAAAGATTCATTCTGATTTTGCACAAATTGGAGAGTAGTCGAGTGAGGCCCTATTACAACTTACCTGCAACCAGAATTTATAGGCCTCTCTCAACTACATGCGTCTGTTGTAGTGCCTTTGTTACATGAGGACTGCAAGGGCCTTGCTCCACACATGCACAAAAGACAAAAAATATGGTGGTGTATCTTTCCATGTTCTAGCGAAAGATTCATTCTCATTTTGCACATTTGGAGAGTGGTGGAGCGAGGCCCCAAGCTACCGTTGTATGGCCCTCGCCCCACCACTCTCCAAATGTGCAAAATGAGAATGGATCTTCCGCTAAAACATGGGAAGATCCACTGCCATATTTTTGTCTTTTGTGCATGTGGAGAGCAGTGGAGTGAGGCCCTATCAGTGAACAGGCTGTAACTGTTTTCCAAACAAGACAAAAACAAATAAGAAAAAAAAAAGGAAAAGCAACGGGCCTATCGGGCTGAACAAAATGCCCTCCGTTGATAATTGGTAGTGTCCGTTGATACATGCATTTTGTTCGGTCCGATAGTGTCCAGAGAATGTCGTCGCAGCACATCAGACAAACGCTTGTATCAACGACATACTCACATACACACACACGAAAAAAAAGAAAAGAAAAAAAAGGCACATTCACAGGTGCGCGGGTATGGAGGTCATTCGGCCTTACTCCAGCGCGCTCGGTGCGCGCGGTGCGCACACATCACCCGTAAGCGCGTGGCACACGGCGCACCGCTTAAGTGCGCCGCAAGTATGCTTCTCTCCCTTTTTCCTCTAATTGATATCAAAAGTTATTGAGAATTTCGGGAGCATCTCCCCTGGACAGGGTGGAAAGCCAAATTTCTCCTACCAGAAAATAATATAACTCTCCAAATTCTAGAAAATTTTGGCAGCGCTTCTCGTAGGAAAAGTGTCTTTTCAAAATTTTCAGAAGCCCCAAAAATGACTAACTCTTTTAGATGGGTAAAAATTTTGGTAGCGCTTCCCGTCGGAAAAGGAGACTGCCAAGATTTACACAAAGCTGAATATGCAAAAAGCAAAGTACGACTATACTTTGGACTAACTTTTAACACTTACTTGATAGTCAGAACTGGATATAGTTTACACGATCCTTCTTTAAGGATGGTATCGTGAGCTAACACTAGTCTTAACTTCTAGTAAGGTTAATCCTACCTTATCCCAAGCTTCCCTCCCATCATCCATCTCACCTATCTATAGCTCCAACACTCAACGAGCATCTAAAGCGCCTAAGCTATCAAAGGAATACCCCAGAGATAAATCCCCAAAAAACACATACAAGTGAGTGCAGCAACATCTATCGCCAACCCTCAGGTTTCTTTCCAGATCACATAGTTCATTCATGTCTCTCGTTATTACCTCTTCACCCTTCCTTACATAAGACATAGGATCAGCCAACCCAACTTATGGATGTAAATGACCTGCCAATTATATGACTCGGCCACACCAACTTATGGTGCCCCAGCCGGGTAGAACAAGGTAAACATAAGGCATAAGACTATGCCACAGCATCCACACCAACTTATGATGTAACTAGTTTCTGCCTAAACGAGTGACATAAGACGTATGACCGGGCCGCACCAACTTATGGTGAGGTTGTCCAGCCTAAACATTCAGCATAAACAAAATAACTAAGCCACCTCAACTTATTAGAGGTCCAACCTTTGCCTGAACAACGACAAGAGGCATATAACTAGAACACACCAACTTATGGTGTGGTCAGTCGGCCCAAATGATGACATATAGCATAAACCAGACGACCCAACTTATGGGTAGTCCAGCCTGCATAGACATACAACATGCACCTATGACTGAACAACCCCCAACTTATGGGTTCGCCCTACTTCCGCAACACAACTACATTCAACAAGATAAACATAAGGCCTAGAACTATATCACACCAACTTATGGTGTGATTAGCTTCTGCCTAAACGATTGACATAAGGGGTATGACCGGGCTGCACCAACTTATGTTTGGGCTCGTTAACTTGAACTTTCGGCACACACAAATAACTGAGCCACCTCAACTCATGAGGGGTCGAGACTTTGCCTGAACAAACGACAACAGGCATATAACTAGAACACACCAACTTATGGTGTGGCTAGCCAGCCCAAACAATGACATGTAGCTTAGAGCTAGGCTACTCAACTTATGAGTAGTCTAACCTGCTTAGACAAGCAACAAGTGCGTATGACCGAACAACCCCCAACTTATGGGTTCGCCCAGCCTCCGCAACACAACCACATTCAATACGTAAGATCACAACTTGTTTCGCTCTTCAGATGAATGGTCGGGTCACTCCAACTTACGGAGATTCCCAACCAATCCTCAATTATGTTTAAAAAACTAGCCAAATTTTGTATTCTCTCTCTGCATCTTGTATTGTCATGGGCATAAGACCAGACTACCCAACTTATGAAAGAGTCAGCTTGCCCATAGTTACCTTCCAATTTTACACTCTGGATTTGATTTCCTTTCTGCTTTGTCTACTACTAGCTTACATGGCTAGATCTCTCAACTCATGGCGTCTAGCTTGCCAATGATAAATATGTATATCATATTTTATACTTCGGTTCCATTTACATTCACGGCTTATGACTTGGTCACACCAACTTATGGCGCGACTAACCTTTGTCTGTGTCCCCATCAAAAATAAGCATAGAACCGGACACACACACTTAGAATGTGTCCATCTCTTTCCAACAACAAAAGAAAGCAAGGATTCTGAGTACCCAACTCATGGGTCCCATCCTCCTGTTCAGAAACCCCAAGGAAAACATGCGACGGGGGTCACCGGGCCATCTAGCTTATGGAGCGTCCCAGCCTACAAAAGTCAAGCAAGCAGCCCAGCATACAAAAAAAAACATAGCACTAAGTCCACGCACTTAGAATGGACTCAACCATTGGTTGACCCGGTCAAACGCAAGCAAGTAACTTTCCTCCCACCTTCCCCCATTCATTATGTTTGAATCCCACAAGTAATCTAAATTAATCATACATACTTGTTATTTTAACCTTTTAGGTCAAGTCCTGAAATAAAAACAAACAAAAGTAAATAAAATTTTCAGTCATACCTTCAAACACATAGATAGAGAGTAGTATAGTTTAGGGGATGGGATCACACGCGTACACCGATCGTATACCTGAATGTTCCCTGCCTCCAAAATCCCGCCTGGGTTCCGGTGGAGCTCCCACAATCGGTGGACTGACCTATATGCATAGGGAGAGTCAGAGAACGAGCTGAGACAAAGAAATGAGAGTGTAGAATGTGAAGGCGGAGGAGGTGTGGACGAAGTCAAAGTAAGGAACGAAGGAAGCAAGCTGAGTATGAGCAAGTTGATGTGAAAGGAAGGGAAGAAGAGGACGATAGCGATAAGAGGGGAGGAGAGAATCAACGCGCTTAACTAGGCGTAGCAATGTGTCGAGGGGCAGTCGCGTGGGTAACAGGTGCGTCTTCAGGAGGGTTCACTCGTATTTTCCACAGGGTAAGGGAGCAGCATCGGGATTTCCGCTGGTGAAAGCGCTGATAGATGTTTGGGACTCCTTTGGTGCTCATGTTGCCACTGGTGTTCGCCATTGTCGGGACCGGTCGGTCCTGAGATAAGTCCTGAACCTCGAGAGATGGTACATGGCAGAATTGTGCACAACAGAGAAAACCAGAGGCAAGAGACTTAGAAAGGACGGAAAGCCAAAGACACAAGTACCGACACCCAGAGACCTAGAGAATGCCCTGGGCCGCCGGAACCACTGGACCAAGAAGAAACTAGCAAAATAGCGAGAGGCGAAGGGCCACCGGAAAATAGTAAAGGCGGTCTGTCTTCCCGAAGGAAGAAGGACCACTGAAAAAATTAATACCCTGGGCTGCGTGCCGCAGGAAGAAAAAAGTCATTGAGTTCGAGAAAATAATACGTAAGGCACCGACACGTGAGAATGTAGCTAGGGTCAAGAAGGCTACTGGGATGCGGCATAGGAAGAACCAAAGGGCCACGAGCCAAGTGAAGGGCCACGGTCGGAAAGACCGACACGCGCGAGGCATAAAAAAAAAAACTAGAAATGAGGCGGCCATGGGGAAGAAAGTGCCAAGAGAAACCAGGGCGCCGCAAGGGAAAGTGTCGTGGACCATAGGGGACCTAGTAAAAATAACGACATTTTGGGACCAAGTACCGGTGGAACCATCGGCAGGACAAGTGCCGGAGGGACCACCGGCAGGATAAGTGTCGGGGACTAGCACGGGACAAATGGCGGGGACATGCGATGTCCCAAGGCAAAGTCAGGAAGGGCCATGAGAAAATAAGCCAAAGGCGAGGTGTGCCGTCGAGATCAAAATCCAGACGGTCAAGAATATTGACACCACTAGTGCAAGCACTAGTGGAGGCAAACGGGAAGACAAAAATAGAAAGGAAAGCAAAAGACAAGCAAGAGAGGAGGCATGGCAGCAATCCGAAATATCTCGAACTAGCCACCTTGAGAAAAATGGAGCATAGAGGGGCTCCATGAGAAAAATAGGTTCCCGGGAGAAAATAGGAGCGAAGGAGACCGCAATTTGGAAGAAAGGAAGGCAAAAGGAGGCTCCCATGGGCATGGGGGAGCCTCAATTGCAGTCCGAGATATAACGGACTGCACCATGGGCATTGGGAGGGCCAAAACTAAGAGGAAGGGCCTACAAAATGCCTTAACAACTACTTGACACTTGGCGTGCTGCAAAAAGAAAGAAAAAGAAAAGAAAAGAAAAAGGTGGGGGAATAAGACAAAAGGAGAGAGAGGGAGTGAGTGAGTTGCCCGTCAGTAGGGAGTGCTACAAGTAGGGACTGACAGGTCTCTACTGTCCAAAAATGAAGGAAGGAGAAAAAAAAAAAAAAAAAAAAATGAAAAGAAAAAAGGAAGAGGCCTTAACAGTAAAAAACGGCAACTTGGGGAGATACATCCGTGACCAGATACATTCTGGAATATGACGGTTGCAAAGGACTTTGATTTTCTCTTGATTTTGTAGAGAAAAAAAAAAAATCAAGACCCCATGCAACCGAGATACAACGGATTGCATGAGGGAAAAAAACACATGTTTTAGGCGCATCCGAAGCCAAGATTGAGCCCGGATGCACTTGAAAATTAACCGCTTCATTTTCTTTCAGTTTTGGACAAGTTGTAGGGCAATAGGACAAGGAAATTGACCCCTACTGCAGTCCGAGTTACAACGGACTGCATGGGGAAGGGAAAACACATGTTTTAGATGCATCCGGAGCCAATATTGGGCCCGGATGCACTTGAAAATTGAACGCTTTATTTTCTTTCAGTTTGGGGAAAGTTGTAGGGCTATGGAAGTAGAATAATGACAACAGTTGCAGTTTGAGAAATAACGGACCGCATGAGGATGCCTAGGCCAAGGGAAAATGAACCATAGCAAGCCCAAGAGGCTAGAGAAGAGTGACTTCGGCATAAGGCAAATAGAGATGGTAAATGGCGACCGTGATATGAGGATCTCGTGGTCGGAAATAATCGGCGCACATGAGACACATGAGGAGGGAATATTGGAACTAACAGGGACAGGGAAGTCCCAAATAAAAGTGGGACACCACCGGGAGTGATGTCGGGGGCTAAATAAGCCCAAATAAAAATAGTTGAGAATTGGGACATGCGCCGACGGGACCACCGCCGGGACTAGAAAATGAAAGCGGCATGAGAGAATGACGGGGACTTGAGTAGTTCCAAGGAAACCATAAGCTAGCAAAAGAAGAAGAAGTGCGCAACAAGTAGCCCCGTCAAGATTAAAGATCCTGACGGTGGAAAATATTAGCCACTGTAAGTGAAAATTGAAAAAGCCTAAGGCGGGAGTGTTAGGAGGCAAGAATAAGAGAAAATGAGCAAAGGAGGGGCTGCCCAGCAGTCCGAGATATCTCGGACTAGCAAGGCACAAGAAAATAGAGCCTCAATGAGATCTATGCAGAAAATAAGCTGGCCAGGAAAAATCGGAGCACAAGGGGGCTCAAAATTGAGAAAACGGAGGCAAACGGGAGCCCCCATGAGCATGGGGGCTCCATTATTGCAATCCGAGTTACAACGGCCAACTGCTGGCCATGAATCTGGTCTTGAATGAGGTTCTAAGGCCTAGAAAGAGGGTGCACAACAGTTCGACACTTGTCACAACAAAAATAAAAGAAAAAGGGAGAGAAAATGAGAGAAAAAGGAGGGTGGATGAGACAAAGGGGAGAAAAGGGTGGAGGAGAATGTGTCGGTCAGTTGGGACCGCCGCAGTAGGGACTGGTATGTCCTTACTGTGACCTCATCCCTCCAGATTTTGTGGAGGGCAATTCGGATTGCAAAGGCAATATCTGAATTAAAAAGAGAATAATTAGGCAAAAATGCAAAAAGGAGTTCGCCGTTTTTTTTGGTGAGCCATGGATTTGAGAGATCTCATGGTGGAGAGCATATGGCCGTTTTTTGTGGGCCAGCTCAAACGGCCAACTCCGGAATGAGTTGGCAACCCAACATGGAAAGAAACAAAAGAAGGAAAATGCTGAGACTGTGCATTTGGCCCAAAAAGAAGGCCAGATGCACCAAAAACTAAAAAAGTGAGCATAGGGGCTCGAAATTGAAGCAAGGACCACTTGGGGGTAGCCTGGAATTATGCTGGCCTTAGATCTTAGCAAGACCCAAGACTGAGATTGCTCCGAGGAATGAGAAAATACCTCGGCCTACACAAACTGGGGTAGGAACAACAAAAAGCGAGAAAAAGGTATTTTCTTTCAAGTAGGGCTGCCCCCTGGCATTTGGACTCAAGGGGGCAGCATTTGAAGAATAAAAGGAGGCTGAAGGGGACCAAGAGGCAATCCGAGTTGGTACCAACCACTCGGATTGCATGCACTTGGCCAAAATGAGGCCCAGGTCCCCTTGGAGAGACCTAGTGGAAGGGTTTGGCCTTGGGGGTACCTCGGTTCCCTTGGAGGCAAATGGAGAGGCTCATGGGCTGACCTGTACTCCGGTTTCAGCCTACATAAGCTGAAGGAGCAGTCCACCACACTCACATTTGTATGAGGAGTGCCCATGCTGCCCAAGTGAGCTCATAGGAGCACTTCACTCACTTGGAGTGAGAGAGGGGGGGGACCGCTGCCAGTTGGGAACCTTGGAGGAGGTTGTGAGTTAGTTGGAGCTGCCATTATAGCTAGTGTGGGTAATGGCGACTCAAGGGGGTGGTCCGCCGTAGCCCCCAGGCTGTGGGAGAAATAGAGAGGCTAGAGAGAGTCTCATTAGCTCTCCTAGAGGGGAGGACTCCATAGCCCTAGTGATAGGAGCTTGTTACAATCAGGGAGGGACTGAGGAGGAGGAATGAGATAGGGCTTGAGGTAGAAGAGACTCATAGCCAAGTAAGGAGAAGCATCATCAAGATTGGTACTTCCAACTCCGAGATACTACAAGAGGTGAGTGGAAAGAAGGAGAAACTTCTTCTTCTCCTCCTCCTTTTTTTTTTTTTTTTTTTTTTTTTTTTTTTTTTTTTCTTCTTCTTCTTCTTCTTCTTCTCCTACTTCTCCATGTTTCCTCATCTACACCCCTTTTTATCTTCTTCCTCATCTTTCCAAAGCTTAGTACAGATAGTAGGAGGCTTTTCCACTAGTAATGGTCTTCCCACAGTAAATCGTTACTTCCTACTTTGTGTATGCATGCTTGAGAGTGAGTTACACTCTCTCTCTCATCTTGTTTTATCTCATTCTTTACTTGGGAGTAAATCGCTACTTGTATTCTTGCTCATTCTAGTGTTCTATTAATCTTGACCTCATGTATTGTCCAATTCTTCACTTCATAGCAAATCGTTACTTCCTACTTTGTGTATGCATGCTTGAGAGTGAGTTACACTCGCTCTCCCATCTTGTTTTGTCTCATTCTTCACTTGGGTGTAAATCACTACTTGTATTATTGCTCATTCTAGTGTTCTAGTAATCTTGAACTCATGCATTGTCCATTTCTTCACTTTATAGCAAATCGTTACTTCCTACTTTGTGTATTCATGCTTGAGAGTGAGTTACACTCATCCTTTTATCTTGTTTTGTCTCATTCTTCACTGAGTGTAAATCGCTACTTGTATTCTTGCTCATTCTAGTGTTCTAGTCATCCTGAACTCATGTGTCCATTTTTTCACTTTATAGCAAATCGTTACTTCCTACTTTGTGTATGCATGCTTGAGAGTGAGTTACACTCGCGCTCTCATCTTGTTTTGTCTCATTCTTCACTTGGGTGTAAATGGCTACTTGTATTCTTACTCGTTCTAGTGTTCTAGTCATCTTGGACTCATGCACTTTCCATTTCTTCACTTTATAGCAAATCGTTACTTCCTACTTTGTGCATGCATGCTTGGGAGTGAGTTACACTCATTCTCGCATCTTGTTTTGTCTGAATCTTCACTCGGGTGTAAATCGCAACTTGTATTCTTGATCAGTCTAGTATCCTAGTTATCTTGAACTCATGCTTTGTCCATTACTTCACTCCATGGTAAATTGCCACTTCCCACTTTCTGTGTGCATGCTTGGGAGTGAGTTCCGCTCACTCTCCCCTCATGGTTCGTCTGAATCTTCACTTAAGGGTAGATCGTGACTTTGTATTGATGTTCAGTCTAGTGTCATGAGTGTTGTAATCATTCCCCTGACCATGTATCTGTCTGAAGTTCAGTCTCACCCTCCCCCGTGCTCTATTTGAACTCCTCTTGTGCCCTTCATGCTCTAATCGAACACGGTAAATAGGGGTAGGAAAGAAAACTGTTTTTTTTTACTAGGACTGCTGTTGATGTTGTTGCTGTTCATAATAGTCTTGCTGCTGCTACTGATGCCTGGCCAAGCCCCTTGCTGCTGCCAAAAAATCGATGGCCAACCTCCTGAGCATAGGTCGGTCCGAAAAAGGGACTAAGGGGCCAGTGCGACCGGAAGGCATTTTTGCCAATTCCGCCAAACCAAGGATATGAGGGCTGGGACTTCTCAGACCTCATATCCTAGGCATAAACAGATGACCTGCAAAACCTGCAGGTCAATCTGAGTCCATTTTCCTCCAAAAACGAGAAATGGAATTTACCGAATTGTTCGCCTTGGGACTTGGATGACACCCGAAACGGGCAAGTAAGGGCAAGCGGCGACGGAATCACCCCCAATTTTATAGGGGGCTTCCATAGGGTACAGACAGAGAGCCCACCAAATTAGAACTGATTCTGACAATGTTTGGGGTAAGAAACGGAAGCTTGTATTTTTTGGTTCTCCCACCTTGTGCAAAAACGGCAAAAAACTGCAAAAATCTGCAAAATCTGCAAAATCTGCAAGTTTGCAAAATCTGCGTTTTTTGAAAGCTGTGTTTTTTGCAAGTCTGTATTTTCTGCATCTTGGCTGTAAGTCTAGTTGCTGCAAATCAGAACTCTTTGAAGTTCGGAGGTAGGGATAACTTAGAGGAGAGGAAATCAGACACTTAGAATAGGAAGAGATAGCGTACACCTCACATCTTCTTCCTCCTCCATCTTCTTCACCCATCCACCTTAGCCAACCGCTTCGCACCTTCTCCCTCCTCCATCTTCTTCACCCATCCACCATAGCCGACCACCTCACACCTTCTTCCTCCTCCGTCTTCTTCACCCATCCACCATAGCCAGCCGCCTCACCACATGTATCTGAGTGTCACCCCGTCAAGATTCACTCAGACCACAAGGCCTGTTCTATCCACACCAAACGGGTGAGTGCCTCTACCTCTCCTTAGACACTTTCTATGTTCGGTCCTTTGTCGTCTTCATCAAATTCGAACCATTTTCCCTCGTCTTCGTCGTGCCGTATTATAGCGCACCGAAGCAGCTCCGACTACAGTTTGTCAAAAAATTCTGCTAACGACAACCTGATACCATCAGGCCTGCTGCTCTAAATAGTGTCGGGTCACGCCAATTCTCTTAGAATCGTTCCAAAATTTGTGCATGTCCCGAAGGAGTTTGACCGAGGGACAGCCTTGAGACATTATCATTGACCCGACTGATTCCAGGTAATTCAGAATGATTTTATTCCGGCTGTCTGATTTTTGTGTTGGTTCGAGCTTGGATCTATATTTCTACAGCTCATGGGTGTACCAACTGAGCTGGGTCCTCTAGTCCTCACACCGCCCCGGAAACCGGCACCGGGACACACAAAAAAAAATATAAAATTTAAATAAACGAAGATAAAATAGTATGAATTGAAGTCAGGGGAGAAAAGAGGGACCTTTTGGTTCCTTGGTCCTGCCCGTCGGCCCTCGATCGGACTCCGCTGCAAAACCAAGGGGGATAGTCCCGCGGGACCCTCAACCCCTTAGTTTTTTTGCACGATGCTCCTTCGCTCCTCCGTTGCTGGCTGCTGGCTTTGATCCCCTTATCTGCAAGCTGAAAGTGGACTGTCGTAACCAATAGTGCTAGCCCAAGGCTGGGTGTGGGATGCTCAGACTTTATTATAAAGTCATCCGAATCATCCGATTCACGCCTAGGCCCATCGGACTGCACTTAGGATCACATCTTGGCCCATTGCCCACTTCTCTTGGCTGTTACGGGCTTGAAGGAGTCAGCCTTACCTGTAGACACTTACCATGTAGCACTACCGCCAAGGATTGCTGAATTCCCCAATCGGCTACCATTCCAAAAGTCGTACTTTTATCACCTTGACGTCGAAAACCCTGGCTTCCGTGCATACCGCACCGTACTTATGCTGACCTTCCCAAGGCTGCCGTCGGCTTCTACCGTCGGGCCGTCGTCGACCAAAATACAGTCAACCTAGGGGCTCACGTACTTCGCACAATGCGGACCCTAATGTCATCTACGGTAGGTCAATAGTATTCTCCTCTGATCACCATTCCCAAGTCTAATCTTAACTCCGACTATCGAACGCTACCGTCTTCCCCCGAACATAAGCTATGTATCCCCAGCGGCCGCGGTCACCGCGGGCATGACCGCGGCCCGCGGTCGGGGCCGTGGGGTCGCGGTCATGACCGCTGCGGGCGCGGTCGAAATCAGCACGCTGTGGCCAAGGGGAGGGGCATCCTGCCGATCGGGGTTGGGATTCCGATGGCGCGACCAGGACCCCACCCCCCCCCATTGAAAAAAA
>BFEA01000020.1:1200925-1219349 GCA_003427395.1 Chara braunii | reverse complement strand
CCCCCTTCCCCCTTCCCCCCCACTCGCTATCCCACATACCACACACAGTGCAAAATAGCAAAGCACAATAACCAAGTAAATACTACGACTGCAAATTCGCTATATTACCTACAATACAGTTACGAATAAGATCCCTCTAGTGTTATTACAATCCTAAAACACTGAAATCCTTACATTCCTACATCCCAGATATGATGACTAATAATCTCGAACCACTCCCATCGATATATTACCTTTGCCTTGCCATTAATCACCCCTCCTAGCCAACCCCCCACCTACTTCTCCGACGGAATTACCCACTAGTAATACGACCCCCCAACGTATCATTAGGAGAATTCTGTATGTTGGCTCTAGATTAGGCGAATCYGAAATTATAATCCTGATACGCTATGCCCTAAATGATACCWACRAMCATGCAACTCTAATAAKGCACGCTCTGCCCCAACAAGTCTTATTACCTATGAATGCTCCCTTGTCATCACAGATACGTTGTATAACCACTTAACGATTTATCATTATCATATAACAGGCAACTCGTTCTTAAGCATATTCCTTCTTTAATTAAAGATCAATAGGCTAACCTATAATATTAGCAGATTCCTACTCTAAGTAAGCTAAAGCTAACAATGACGGGCTTTCGGCAGATTATCAATGATGCCAGAAAGATGGTTTCCTCTTAAATTAAAATAACTGATTAAGTGTATGATTCATGAAAGGCTTGATTGATACACTAATTTATGGCAATGACGTTTTTCATGAAATATAAATACTTTCCCTCGCCTTGTTTGTTTCCCCCTTTTTTTTTAGTACTGCCATCCACTGATTAATGTTGATTTTCTTTTCTCTTTCTATTAACACC
Source organism: Chara braunii (assembly GCA_003427395.1). Lineage (NCBI taxonomy): Eukaryota > Viridiplantae > Streptophyta > Charophyceae > Charales > Characeae > Chara > Chara braunii. The sequence continues at coordinate 1,218,490 of BFEA01000020.1, read as the reverse complement.
CTCATATGGTTCCTTACACGCGATTGATCCATAGACAACCAATGAACGAAAATCAATTCAATCCACCTTTAGATTACACTTATTGTTGATAATTGCAGATTTGTTAGTAAAAATGTTAACACTATGAGAAGCGGTGATTTGAAAGTATTTTTGAGTTGTTTTAACTTTTCCTTCCCATGCACAATGTTATCGATCACATGAAAATAATATCCCTTGTGCTTATGGTATTTATAGACTTCCTCGACTCACGTATGCTCCCCGCCGTTTTGACGATTTCTTCTTGCGTGGTACTTCCTGTCAAGGTGACTGTTTTTTCGCGAGGACTTGCCTTTGGCGATTTTTTTAAGGTTTTTTTAAGGATGTTTGCTTGATTAAAATGAGATCTCGCATATACTCTTCACTGATTTTTTCCTCACTCGTATGCAAAGCGCTGCTTCGCCAGCCACTTAAGCACCCTTGTATGCTTCTTTACACACGACTCATCGTTAGACAATCTCTTAACGAAATGCCATTTTACTCAGTTTTGTTAAGTAATGATAACAACTGTTTTTTTGTCTCCGAAATAAGGAAAAAGAATGGTCATGATTGGATAGATCATCTAGTAAATCTGATAGCACTATGAGAAGCGATGTCTGTCAAATAGTTTTTCAAATATTTTGAGTTTCTGAAAATAATTAGTACATAAGATTTAGCCACTCCCTCCGACTAACAGTGTTATCGACCATCTGAAAATGATATCCTTGGTGATCATCACTGTTTTCTTTGCTACCTATCAGAGATGTTGTCTGCTTAGTAATTTTTTTCTTTCGCATATCTTCTGTTCTTCAATAAATCACGAAAAATTTCTCTTAGTAATAATTTCACTTGGCAATTGCTTCCTGCGTGGCATATAAATCGCTCCCCCCATTGCTACTCATCAAAGATGTTGTGTGCTCAGTAGCTTTGGACCCTTCGTATATTTTATGTTCTTCAATGAATCACGAAACTCTCCGAATACGCAAATGCTTATGATTCTCCGCAACCAATGGGATTTGTGGTGCTGAAGGGTATATAAATTTTCCAGAGGCAATCTTAGTAGGTACTAAAGCAAAAAAGTCTTATAGGTAATACAGGGTTAATCTTTATAACAAGGCAATGATACTAAAAAACAAACTATGACTGGACGTTAATCAGTAATACGAATAGATTTTGTAACACCACATGAAACGACATTAGGTAAAAAAGTTGGGGTCACTACAAGTGTGTCCTATGCACACATTAATCGCGATTTCCTGCTCGTCTTGTATAAAGATATCCCACTTGGTAAATATACAATTAATCACGCCTTCCGGCTCGTCTTATATAAAGACTAATAATATTACAGCCGACTTATGCTTAAGATTGACCATTCAAACGTCCACTCTCAACATTTCTGATTATCTATACACTTTGTCGCACCTTAATTCATAAATATTAGCACTACCATGTTTCCCCCCCCCCTCTGTCTGCACCCGTTGCCTTACCTTATATTCAAAACTGCTGATTGACGAATGACTAGGACTGCTACGGACATCCGAAAAACAGAATCACAGGCGGATTTTTTCCATATGAAACCAATGGCATAAAAAATGTAGTATAAATTAAACATACAATAAGGTAAGGATAATACGCCGCGATCTACTATGTATTAGCAATGTCATGCGTACGCTTGATCTTAGGTGATGTCATATAAAATACGCATATAGCATCGTTAATATGATGAATTTATCCTTGACCTTTTACCCGGATCATATACCGGATGGTTACAATAATACGCTAAATAAGTTTTCTCAAAACGATAGATAAGGACCCCCTGCTGAATGACGTTTATGGTCAATCCTCCCACACCACGTTACTCTTCTTCCCCACATTAAAACCCAGATCTCCCCTCCACCCCCATGTCTTCCCCAAAACCATCGTCCCGACCAAGCCCCGCTCCCTAGCATTTCGCCCTCGGACCTAGAAACGACCTCTTCTGCCATATATCACTACGGATATAAAAAAAAAAAAAAAAAAAAAAAATCAAAAAATAATATTAAAAAAAAAACAATGAAAAGTGTAAAAATTAAAAGATGCAATCACCCTAGACTTATTATACCTACTGTAACCTATGGATAATACTCCTCGTTTTAAGTAATAACCAGGGTTTTATAATTCCGTTCGCTGTGCCCTTGCACATGAGGTAATGAACGATGCATGCGCATCCTCGATTTTTTAAGAACAATTACCATAAAGCCGCCTGAAACTAACCTATGTAAAAAATAAGGTAAAAATAAAATAAAAAATAAAATAAAAGAAAATAAAATAATAAATAAAAAATAAAAAATAAAAAATAAAAAATAAAAAATAAAAATAAATAAATAAATAAATAATAATTAAAAAATTAAAAAATCCAAACTTATATAATTCCCAAAACTAAACACAATAATAGATACTGATTAAATGACGTCCTTTTTTTATGCATCACGACGCGAGAACTTGCTATTATATTTTATGCACGCACACAGACATATACATGTACGTATAAAATCGACCACAACAGTTCAACCCAAAAAAACAAATGACCAACTTAGATTGAAAGCACACACTCACATACGATATTCATTCTGTCCCCCGCAAACCCCACCCCCCCCAAAAAATCTTGCGCAAAAAAGTTACACAAAAGTATTCTTCTGTCAACAACCAGATCCGATTATCATGCGAACTTAAAACTCATAAACCTCCTAGACCCAATCACTCCAATATTAGGTGTCAAGGCACCAGTAAACCGTTGAAAATACGACCGTTTTGCGCATTTCGAGCCACACCGGGTAATGAGTAATACCTCGTCACAAGACTATGAGCTCCGAAAGCCTAACGATGTACTTAAAACCACCCCTTTCATCCCCATAGCAACAAAACCTTCAATCCCGTTGGCACTCTGAAGCATAGATCGCAAACACTGGCAAGATCCAAAACAACGCGTCCGATGATCAAAATGCACAATTGTTACCAACACTACCAGTCATAACCATCCCCCATGCGTAACAGTCCACGCATACCCCGCCGCTCCTGCAAAGGTGCTTGGAGAACTGTTTCCCACTCAACAAAATCCACCTACTTGTCCCCATGCTCCTGTAGCAAGTCACTTGTTACCAACTCTACCATCTTCTCGACCACATCAACACCACTACTTGGGGCCGCATTAGGAACATCTCCAGAAACCTCGGTCACAAAAACGGTAACCTCGCACAATAAGTCTTCCCAGTACCCCAACCCTACGCACAACTCAAGTGCCAACACCCCGTTTGCCATTACCCGATAGTGGCGAATAGACGAATCCGCAACCCGATTGCTATACCTAAAATCCAACCCCTTCCCATCACCGCGACGATGACGCAGCTCATGAACCACTATCACCCAACCACACACTTCCCCGACACAAGTAGTTACAATATCCATGACTCTTTGCACACCAATCCTGCAAAGATACGTGCCACAAACCCCCCCCCCACCAAAAAAAAACCCCGCTGGTCCTCGCACCCACCTCGCCAAATACAAACCAGGATACACGTGAGTACACGCACCAAAAAGCAATCCCGCCCAGAACTAAGATACCAACTCTCTCCCTACGACTTCCCTGCTAACAGCCGGTAACATAAGGATTACAAGACAACCAAGTTTTTCAGACTTATGGCAATCTGTACAACCATCCCCACCGCCCCCCCCCAAAATGCGTAACGTCACACACTCCCCTCTTATTGATACTATCACATCCCTCACAGCTATGATCATCACACCGGCAAAGAAGCCTGAAGCCGCGACAGCCTGAACTAAAACGCCAGCAACGATCCACATAATCTCCAACCCAAGAACACAGCTATTTATAGCGGCTCACACCTAATAAAAAGAGCAACAATTTTTTTTTCGCCCCCCCCAAAAAAACAACTAAAAGTAAATGCGGCTACTCCATAGCACAGCAATTAACAAAAAAAGGTACCCCTCCGCCGCTAAGTAATTAATAGCTAGCCGTACCCGCCGCCCACCCGATCACTTCCTAGGACACCATCGCCCCAAAATAATAACACTATTGAAACAAAACATAATACCATATGAGACTTAGCAAGCCTGGTAAAAAAACCGGTCAGTACTCCTTCCCTAGAAACTTAACGAAGCAATCTACGACCAAATATTACCGATAATACTTGTTGCTATGAACCACTTACCCCCCTAAAAACTTTCTTCTGATCATATAATAATAAATAAAAAAAATACAAGCAAGGTTAGTATACTGTTGAATAGTCTTCCGATAAGTACAATCCATGCCACAACCATTTGACCTACACGAACCCCTGGAACTTTACTCAATGAATGCCATAAATTTTAAATAATTACCGTGACGTAGCACTCCGCAGTTGTACCCTGCAAGAAAGTAACCCCCCAACTACATTCTTAATCGAAGTAAGCCCACACCACTTACCCTTAGTAATAACCCATCACTTCCTTAGATATCATTCCCATAAAATAAAAATGTTAAATAAAATCATGGTAAAAAAAAAAATATATAAAAAAAATAAAAATAAAAAATAAAAAATAAAAAATAAAAAATAAAAAATAAAAAATAAAAATAAAAATATAAAAAAATAAACAATATAAAATAAAATAAAATAAAATAAAAAATATAAAATAAAATATATAAAAAATAAAAAATAAACCAAATAAATAAAATAGAAAATTTAATTTAAAAAAAAAAGAAAAAAAAAAAAAGATAAAAAGTAAATAAATACTCCTGGGATCACACAATAAGCAACCAAGCAAGAACTCTCTGCCCTGACAACAAAGTACCCTAGATAAATTCCCTGATATGCTGTAGCTACGCACCAATACTACTACCTTGAACTATGCATGATAGTACAACAAAAAATAAAAAATAAAATAAAAAATAAAAAAATAAAAAATAAAAAATAAAGATTAAATCTACAAGCTATACAGGTAAGCTACTCATATAACGACTCTGTGACTAACTAAACACCTCTGAATATGCCCGGACCGAGACCCGGGAACATTAGAGACGATACCACAGAACACCCCAGCACCATTGCACAACAAGAAACACAGGAAGATTGCTAACCCCATTATCTGATTCGTTTGTGCAGGATCAAGACAGTATCCAAATGGGATGGCATCCAGAACTGGTCACATTTTTAGACTGTTCTCCATGCTCAAACCTCCCATCGTACACTGTCAGATAGCCATGCTGGCTATCCCTGCCGAAGTACTGCTGAAGGTACATGAAGCTACCAACGGACAGRCCCCCTTCYTGATTGAGAACTTGTCTTTCARTGATTGGGMGRCCCTGGTTGCCGTCATGCAAACMAGACCCCAGGAASTACCTGACAAGATCAAAGAGCTCGYTGCGAATATCCTAGAGGTGTGCAGGAAGTCAGCCATTGAGAACAGAGAAATTGGCCTCATCATCGCCAAGGCCGAAAAGGTCATTCTCGACCTCCACGRCTATGACACCTCACATCTGGACACCGCAKGACRKATCTCCACTAGCGATCCTGGTGACACATTCACCAATACATATATCAGCAGCATCGCTCTCACTCCTGCAAAACTAGAATACTTCCAAAAGAAGGAGGCGATTCGAACGGAGTCTGCCCACATCGACATGTCCACTCCAGCTAGAGGCACGAACCACAAATTCGCAAAGAGCAGCTCGTTCTTACCGCTAGCTTCAAGCACCKGGACGGAGAAGGAGGTACAGCGAGTCCACAACCGCCTATGGAAGCAGGACTCCTTCAACTACACGGCAMCTATCAGTGTCGATGCATACATSGCACTGGCAGGGCTGACCAATGCAGAMATAGACAACTGCCGCACCGCTGCCCGGAATGCGACTATACACTTTCCTACCGGAAGGGCCGGCCTTGATGCAGATTTCCCTCCGATTTCCAATTTGGAGAAGGGGAAATGTACCAAGAAGCCATTGTTGCACCAGAAGGGGATTCCGAAATTCCCAGCAGACCTACAAGAACTGAAGAAGCTGTGGAATGCGGGGAGACCCTTTCTCAAGAGCCCCTGTCTCGGATGCGAGATCAATTTCACATGGCTGGACCACATGATCTGGTATGTCATCGGCAACCTTAACAAGCTGGACCCGCAAGCACCTTCCGACAAGATCAGGATGTTAGAATTCCAAGCACTGCTACGAACTTCTTGGAAGAAGTCGATCATGGCGTAGATCACGTTCATCTTCATGCGGGAATACATGATGAAGATCCTGCACCTCATCACTGAGAACAAAGCCATCACTGCCGAAGAGATCATCAGCTTTGAAGATTTCAAGGATGTGCCGTTTGTTCGAAAGTTCACAGCTGCACTGCTCCCCAACGCGGAAGGACTGCTTGCACAAGCTTCGACAAGAAGAGGAGATGTATTTGATGCTGAAGACAACTCGCTACGCAGATGTCGACAGATGCGACTTGGCACCCCACGTGCTGACTTCCCCATCACTTGCACACCACCCACTCACACCCCACAGCAGATACACACACCAAGAACCGACGCATCAGCAACTAGCACACCAACACAACCCACTGCTTCCCCCACCCCATGCTCCCGAGCACGTACGGAAACCACTGAGATACCGCGTACCTCACCACCACAACGCAGATTGTCCGAACATCGCACCCACGCACCCGACACCCGACCGCACCACGCTGGGCAGCCAGCTTCTGCACCCGCACAACAGAACAACCACAGCATGCCACTAAGGCCGCATGACCCTCCGCAAAACACAAACCCCCGCCACCAACTGATCGCAAACACACACGCTTGTGCACAAGCGCTCCCCCACCTTGCAGTCCCAAACCAGCTCCCTATAACCACACAAACTGCACCGCAACAGCAAAGCAATGCATTCACTTTTGTCGCAGAACAGCTTGCTGCCAGAAACACCCCGCCACTCACCTCGAACACTGGCCCATTGGAACCATCCTTGACCGCGCAAAGAAACACCAATGCTGAAACCGACTGTCCTGCCAGAAGCACGCCCTTGACCTTTACATTCCATAACAATGCCACCACTACCATCCCCATCGTACCTAATGCCGACACTGGCGATGAAAGGATGGCACGACGGAGAGAGCAGCTGCTGAGTATCGCTATGAATCCCCCACCTACGCCTGTTAAAAGGAACCCCCGAAGAGGAAACAAGACTTGCAAAGGACTTCAGCTGCAAAATGGCAAACAGAAGACCAAACAAACCAGACGGAACAAACCACTATATGACCAACGCCAACCTGACAGGCACGATATCCTCTACGCCCAAACACTGCGACTTAATGCCGCAAATGGTCTCCAGACATCCCCTGCACCCCCATTTGCACAACAGCACACTACCACCCCTAATAAACTACCTGTCACCTCCGTAGTATCACGAGAAGCAGCCACAACAGCCATCCCTCCCAGACACACTTGGAGCCTCCACGGAGAAACTCTCTTGCACCAATGGACACACGGAAACACTAACGCAACCATACCAGCACAAGGTGAAGTACATACGAACCTTGAATTCATCCTGGTCAGCAGCAACGAAGACAATGACGGGGACAGGGCTCAACACCCTATCACAATCAGCTCTCCGTCGCCGGACACTCCACTGTGACCCAGTTCTGCAATCGCAGCTCTCAAATACAACTACGGTGCAAGCAGCGCTGACTCCTCGCTTCTTCGAGCCTACAGCGACCTCACGGCACCCGAAACTGAATGTGCATCTTCAGAGGACTCATGGAAGAGAGTCTGTCGCAGACTCAGCCCTGATTATCAGTTTGGCAAGACAAATATCGCTARAAGCTAAAGGCTGACCCCCTCTTCTTTTGCTCCCTGGTACAGACAACTGTACCAATGAGCACACGTTTTTTTCATAGTTTTGATCCACGAGTCAATTGGTGGTTAAGTTTCTGACATACTGGTTTAGGATTAAAAGAGGGAATAGCTTCAGCTTTTGGGCTGTAGCGAGGTATATAGAAGTCTGAGTGCTAGAGCCAGGATAAATTTTTTGTCCCTTAGATTGAACAACTATATATGCCTACTTTCTGAGGAACAAGGCCCCCTTTTTTTGCCATCATGATGTTTTCTCATCTTCCAAAAGAAACACTGTTTTTCCCCCCTCTTTTTTATCTCCAAACCCTGTCGGCTATGCAGTAACAATTGTACAAATGTGACATATGGTTAAACCTCACCCTTTAAATCTCGGATACACTCCCCACGACAAAAAAAAAMCAACCTCACTAAATGCCTGTGAGATTCAATGCTTACCTACCAACCATGTAAGTCCTGTACCCCGATATAAAACAAACCTATACCTTGAAAGCTATACAGGAAAACCTGTCGAAGACTTACGGAATTTAAAACCCATGATAGCACCAGAACCATGTTGAACCCCTGTTGAAAATATAACACTCAACCCCCTGGCTGACCCCCGAACAGTTTACCTCACCCCCCCGGGGGCACACACCACCGACAGTGGCACAAATACTACAGACAAAATATTACAAAAAAATAATAAAAAACCTCAGAGCGAACCCAAAACTACTAGACCTCCACTACATACTTCAAACTCCTTATTCGTCCCTAAAACCTCGCCTCAACTTGATCCGGTTCATGCCTATAGGACCCTTACAGTGAAACTTGTGCCATGGTGGATCCCGGATGTACTTCTAGCCTGTAAATAACAACCACAGACTAAGCATAGAAAAATATCCTGCGCTTGAATCCCATCCGTTATTAAACCCAAAACCCTACACCTTTCGCTTCACTTGGTACAATAAACCCAACCCCAAATAGATACTCTCATAATTCAGATTCTTCTTGAAAGTAGATAAAACCCCCTAAAAAAGTATTGGTGAAATGTTCTGTGTGCAGGTGCATCGGCTATACACCATGGAAGACGGAAGACTCGGATGGAAAGCCAACAAGAAAAATGACAAAATTATAATCCCTTGCCACTACCCAAATCAAATGATGGATAAATTAAGTTTAAAAGAATCTTCGAAAATTCCTAGAGAAACATAATCCCCACGCATTACCCCTTCTAGCCAAATGCACCTTCTCCTGGACGTATAACGACCACATCGTTAAATCCCTATACAAACCCGCCGCCGTTTTCAGAGATTTTGAACTCATGGACTGGCTGAACCAGACTCAAGCCACCTGCTTTTGTCAGCACCAAAGATATGTCAGTTTTACTTGTCCACTGGAACTCACACCCCAAGGTGTTGCCACCCATGTGATCACCCTGGATCTAGACATAATCACAAACAAAGAACTCCGAAAAATGGTTGGTTGTGGACTAAACCATATCCCCCCACAAACTCCCAAACTATCAGATATCCTGTCTGCCGCACAACAAGTTTGGAACAACCTCACAGCAGTTCTGGACAGATATGGAGTCCCACTCTTAGATAACCACATACAAGAAGCTTGCAAAAAATTTACTAACACCGTTCTACACAACACTGCAAACTACAAGCAACACAAGGAAGTCTGTATGCACGACCATGCAATCAAACACGAATGTGACTTTCTTACCAAACACTTCAACATCTCTGGGGCCGACAAAGCCCCGAACACAGCAGTAGTTAGCTGCGTTAACATGGTAAGGCATCTCGGCCTACACAGGCTCTCCAGTGCAGATTTTGAACCATGTTCGATCACGCCAAATGAATTATTAAATAAACTACAAGAAAAACTGAGCAAGATATTTCCAGACATCCCAACCGGAAAAAGGGTACTACCCTACCTATTTGCCATATATAAGAAACACAAAAATTCTTTCTGATGGTAGACCAATGCTTCCGACATCATCTCCTCCCCCTTGGCCGACCTTGCCGCTGTCATTCTCAAAGCACTAATTAAAGAAGTAAAAGCATACTGTGGAAACCTCACACAACAGACACTCGCTGAAACTAACCTGAAGGTACCCTACTGGTGGCCCATTGATTCGACAACCGACTACGTCTATAATATACCTGCCCAGGCAACTGCAATATTTACTGCTGACATAACAAGATGTTACGAAACTATACCTACAGATGATAGCCCTGATGGCTTACCCAATGCAATTCAGTTCTTTACTAGATTGGYCTTTCAACAKGCAAAAAYAATCATTGGACCAAGGGTACAACTWGCATTCAGATTTTACAGCAAAKRTGAGGAGCTTACCCCCACCYGCGATTGGTTTGAGCATCCCYYMAACGGATACCTCTYGCTGACYGATAAGATGGTTAATGCCATCAACTGCTGGCTCATCTCCAACKCCTACACCTCCCTTGGCAACAAAATMTGGAAACAGAMCTTGGGCATCCCCMTGGGRGTCAKTTGYTCTCCGRTTTGATGTAACATTTACTTCTTTAAATACGAATATAAATTCATGAAAAAAATAACCCATAAAGCTAACAAGCACCTCCAGTATTTATTCCAACATGTCTTTCGCTACTTCGATGACTTTCACATTCTCAACAACCCAAGAATAAATGAATTCCTCAACCCAGAAATCACTAGCCCAAGGAGTAAATATTACCTATACCCTCTGCGATTAATCACCCTCAATGAACAAACCTCTGAGAAAATAGAAAACAACGGCAAACTCATCGGGACCAAGGCTAACTTTCTAAACACTACCGTTCAAATCACTAACACACTAACTGGTCAATACAAAACATACAAATATGACAAAAGAAAAGAATTAAACTTTTCCATTACCAGGTTTATCCAAGCACACTGCAACAGACCACTACAGCAATCCCTTAACCTAATTATACCCCAAATCATCACAATCATGATAGTCGAAACATATTCACAACACGCAGCCAGCGAAATTGGTGAAACTATTAACTGTCTGACGCGAAACGGCTCCTCAAAACACAGACTCATAGGGATCGTTAAAAAAATTCTCCTTCATCCAGAAGAATACAAGCCATTCATCTGTTGCCCACAGACAGTGCTCCGATTCCTTCAAAGAAACAGTGATAGGTAAACTGAAAATACGGCAAAAAAAGCAAAACCAATTCAATTTACTCCTTATCAGTAACGCACCACCAATCTTCACTAACAAAATTGGGATCCTCGCCCAACTATAAATCAAAGAACATCCATACAAAATCTACAATCAGGAAAGCTACCAACCACATCACCAAACCACCACAACAACACTAATAATGCGCTGACAACGCTACAAAAAAAGCAATACAAACATACCAAAGATACTATTGGCATGGTGTGATGTATATGTGTGTGTAAGCCAAAAGATATTGTTGGCTTGGTTCGGATGGAGGACCTACCCTGGTTGGGATAGGTCCTTAACCCCATGTTTTAAACATAAGCGCGACCTACCCCACCCGGACCTCCATCACGAGGGAACGGGGAGGGACACACACACACACACACACACACACATACACACACTCACACACACACACACATATTCACTATAGAAATAATTATTATTAAAAAAATAATAATATAGTAATAATAATATAATCAAGTTTTTTTTTTTTAAATAATAAAAAAAAATATAAATAATAATAATAATTTACATAAAAAATTAAAATTTAAAGATAATTAACAAAAATAAAATTAAAATTAGAAATTAAAAAATAAAAATATATAAAAAAATAAATTATAAGTTAAAAAATTAAAATTAAAAAAATAAAAAAGATAAAAATATTATTTTATAAAAATAAAAATGGAAAGACTAAAATAAAAGCAAAAATAAAAGCAAATAGAACTTTAAACGTTTCAATATAGTATTAAGGAAAATTTAGCAGCAAAATAGCCAAGTAATACTATCATAAGGCAAAGTTGGTCTCGTTCACTCGAACATAACGCATATGAGTTGTAAACAAATGCAGCGCACGGTATGCGTTGTATTCGTTTACAACGCATATGCCTTATGTTCTATGAATCCCCCGCGGTCATGACCGCGGGGTCAATCTCGGCCCGCGGTCTGGATCCCGACCGCCGAGGTCGGCTGCGGGCGAGGGCCGCGATCCCGATTTTGGAACACTTTTTTTCCTATTAAATAAATACCCAAAAAAAAAAAAAAAAGGGTTGTAGGGTTTGAAGAGACCTGCAAGTGTATATTTTTTGTTTTGGATTATGAAGTGTTTTTTCATTTTAAAAAAATACAAAACCAAAAAACAAGTATTTAAATCAAAAGAAACATAATTAAAAAAAAGAAAAAATTTTATTTTTCATGTGTGTGTGTGTGTGTGTGTGTGTGTGTGTGTGGGTGGGGGGGGGGGCACGTGCTGGGGGGAAGGGCGACCCCTTCCCCACCAATCAATCAATCAATCAATCAATCAATCAAAGAAAAAAAAAAAGTAATAAAAATGAAACAGCGGGTTCGACCCGCCCGTGTTTGTGTGTGTGTGTACGTGTGTGTCTGTGTGTGGGGGGGGGGTTGTGTACGCAACACGACCATCCCACATAATATGGGAACCCTGTGGCGTAGCGCACAGAGTACCCATTAGATGTTAGTCTGCACATTATGCAAAGTGTCACGATCATCATCCATTATTATTAGTTGAAAAGGGAAAGAAGAGGGGGCAACCGTGGGGTATTTTTAGGAGCAAGGTATAGTTAGTGTTAGTTGGTTAGGTGTTAGGAGAGGGACAAGTCCCAACCGTAGGGGGGGTGCACGCCCTAAAGCGCGTTTTTCGCATCTTAGCACCCATAGCAGCTCATCAGAGGGATTACCTTAGTAACGACTCCAGTTAGCATATGGGTTGGGTGGGAGGAGAGAGGGATATGAGTGAAGGTGGGGTATAAGGTAATGCAACAGGGTTTTCTATTAGCGATCCATACCTGAGGAGTCATGGTAGGTGCGGCTCCGGAATCAATTGCCGCCATTGCTCGTAGCGAGTCTCGTGCAGCGCGGAGTTAGGTAGCTCGCACACCAACAGGGTGGACAGATCACCGTACACGAGTTGTAGCTTGCTCAGATACGGGATTAGCTGTGAAGTTGCATACCCGTGTGTAGGGAGAGTAGGAGGATGGGCGCAGCAGGAGGTCTTAGTGGCAAGATTCTGAGGATAGGTCGCAAGTGCCAAGCATCGCAAGTCTGCGAATATCAGTTCCCATTTGCATTGTGCGTGTATTGCGAGCCATATATTCTGAAGTACGCCATGCGGACACTGTACGCTCTTGGCCTTGTGGGGATGGAGTAGGAGATAGGAATAAGCGAGGCTTCAATTTGGTAGGGTCAGGAATGGTTTTTTCGTGGGAGGGGGGGAAAAGGGTGGTGGATATCTTTTCTGAGCTGGTATGTGTATAGGCGGAAGAAATGAGGACATTTGCATGCATATGGGAGGATATTGCTTCATACATGGGTCGTGGGGGGTGGGAGTATGTACGGGATGGGTCATCTGCTTATCGTATTTGTTGTCGGGAAGCAGGAGCTTCTTCCGTGCTTGTTTTTTATTGCAGCAGCATGTGCAAGGTGTGGGTTCTTTTGTCGTTTCGGGAGGTGGACTGGCTAGGGGTCGGGTCCAAGCTGAGTAGGCTTAGTTTTGGACCACTGCTGGGAGCCTTAGAGCCTTGGCAAAATGATAAACGTAAAGTAGCGATGCACCTTTCCATGTTCTGGGTCGAGTTTCATTCCTTTTCCCTACATGGGCCCTTGCTCCACTCCTCAGCAAATGTGCAAAATGCGAATGAATCCTCCACTAGACAGTGTACAAATACAACCCCTTTCTTTTTTGTCTCGGTGACCTTGGTAGTGCAGCGAGACCTTTGTGAGTGGCTTTCTTATTTTTCCTCTTTCTTGGTTGCGCCACATTCTTGGTTGTAAGAAGTGCCACTTTCTTGGCTTTCAGAAGCGCCTTCGTGCACCGAGAGAGAGAGAGAGAGAGAGAGAGAGAGAGAGAGACAGAGAGAGAGATCCCTGCAGCGCATGTCAATGACCTGGAGGGCATTTTCTTGCTTGAAGAAGAGCATAGGGGGCACAGAGAGAGAGAGAGAAAGAGAGAGAGAGAGAGAGAGAGAGAGAGAGAGAGAGAGAGAGAACCCTGCAGCGCGTGTCAATGACCTGAAGGGCAGTTTCTTGCTTGAAGAAGAGCATAGAGCACACACAGAGAGAGAGAGAGAGAGAGAGAGAGAGAGAGAGAGAGAGAGAGAGAGAGAGAGAGAGAGCATGGGCAGTGATCTGTGATTACGGGCCTGCACGGGCCTGTCCCGTTCACCAGGGCAAAAACGAAGCAGGCGTTGACCTTCGGGGGGGGGGAAAAAGGTTATATTTGAATACAACAATTTTATGTTCGTGAAATTCAAATATAACGCATATGCATATTATTTTAATAGAAGGCATATGCATTACATTGGAAGTGCCCTTGTATTTGAAGAAAATGGCTTAACTTTCCAAAAACCCATTTTTTTTGAAAACTCGAATACAATGCATATGCGTTATGTTCGGGGGAAGACGGTAGTCTCGACGCGAATGCACTTAGTGCATGCGCAATACTATTCAACATCGCACCCCTTCCCTCGCTCGCGCTACTAAGGCGCGGGTGTCGTTTACACGACAAGTTCATTATATAACCAGACGTTTGCCTAAAACCCATACGTGCCCTCAAAGCGCACGCCCACACACTCTCTAATCCAATCAAGTGCACACTTGCCATTCCCAACTTATGAGAGTTGGTTGTGGTCACGCAGAAATGGGACACTCTCTCGGATACCATAAAAAATGTATCTTCTGTGAGAGGCAAAAATGTGCACAAATACCCTTGTAAGGGTATTCTTGCCGACACTGTGACCCGAGTGCTTCATCCAGAGCCTTTCAGAGGCAACGTCCGTCTCCCACTGGCATGCTTCGTGGAAGAATGTCGACTCTCAAGGTTGAGCGCTCGCGACACCTCACAATGAGAGGACTCTCAAGACATAACCCACTTCCTCACGATAAGAGTAACGAGGAGATAAGGTAAGGAGCAACGTACCTCATAATGCTTGCCCCAACCACAAATTTCTCACCAGTAACCTGACGTGCATTTATGATGACCGATCGACGCCTTGGCACAACCCACAATGCAATGTAGTTCCACCTCGACTTAAATTGCCACGTCAGCAAGCTCTCATCATCCAACATGCACCCCTATGTTGCCACATAGCCTTCCTGGCGCGCCCACACGACACTAAGCCGCCACTCGCCAACGCTCAAGCGTTATCAGTGCCCCACCATTTACCAGCGAAGCACCAAACAGCTATTGCGAAGGCTGCCAGTAGAGCAGTTCGAACCAGCTCTGATACGGAAGGAAAATGAGCAATAGCGAAATGACGGATTCCAGATTGCAAAATCACATTGAAAGTCAGGAAGTCCTACACTGTCCAGAAAGCAGAATTGCGCCGATATTACACCAATGGAGAAACAAAACATTGAATCCGAGTGTCAATGAGAGCATACTCTCACCATCACGAACATAAGTATCCAGAGCCCTTCTCCTACTTGGCGCTCGGCGCCCAGACTACTATCACGCAGCTACTACCAGCCTACGAATTGACAATGCAACTATTGACAATGCAACTATTGACGTCAGCAGCAGAACCGAAGTACATGAAGATGTCGACCATTGTAGACTATTGCCAAGACCAGGTACGTGCCCTCACATCCTCATCCCCATCTCTCTCTCTCTCTCTCTCTCTCTCTCTCTCTCTCTCTCTCTCTCGTCTTCTCTACCCACGTCTCCTTCCCATACACGAAGACCACCACCACCTCTACTAACCTTCTCCAAGCCCAGCCCGACTTTGGCTGGCTATGGTGTTGCCCACAGCAGCGCCCTGCGTCTGCACTACCGCACGCGCGCACGCACTCTCACCATACACTAGCGCAGCAGCCCGCGAACGCTAGCTCCAGCAGCGCTACCGCATCAGGATGTAAGTGCCAGAATGAATCCCCTCGCGCCCGACCCTTTCTTATGGTAAGGCATGCCCAACCACCCAGGTGCAGTAGCATGTGAGACCGAGTTGCCAGTAGCTTCAATCTCGAATTGGTAAGGCATGCCCAACCACCCAGGTGCAAGCGGGCGATACTCCCTGCTTCGACCACGTTGCTGGAAGAGCCTAGAAGGCTCACGAATATTGTGAATTCTCACGAGCAAGGCGGGTGTAACCAACTGGCGCGTGACTACTGTCTGGCGCCGACCAAGATTTGCAAAAATTGACAAGTTCATAGGCCCGCCTTCACTTAGAGCGGGTACGTGCCTGATGCAGGGCCTTATGAGGTTATGCCGAGGGATCAAGCCCTCGCATTACACCCCTATACGAAAATTTTGCCTCCTACCAACGGCCGGTACATCTGCCAGCGACCGGTACCTGACCAAGGACTGATGATGTCCGTGACCCAAAAAGAAAAAAAAACAAGGGAGAGAGCGCAGCTCCTAACGGGCTGTGAACAGCCCCTTGTTTGTTGTCCTCTTCTCCCTCTCTGCTTACGGTTTACCGGGAAGCTCTGTTTAACTATATATTGTCACAGAACTATTGACTAAGAGCGTAAGCACGTGGAGTAGAAGAATAAATAAGCTGAGCGAAGAAAAGAAAAATGAATGGACAGACAGACAATGAGACAGACAAACTAGAATGACACAAAACAGTGTCCTCTTATTCTTTGGTTCACTATATTCTTATTTCTTTCAGTGTTTTACAAAAAAAATATAAAAAAAAATAAAAAATTGAACAAAGGATAAAAATAAAAAACAAAGGCACATTGAAATCATTCAGTTTCTCAGTCTTCTTAACGCCTCCTCCACCGTGCCTCTAACGTACAAGGCTCGCCACGTTGGTGAAGTTGAGCGCGAGCTGCCGCCATCCCCGTATGCCATAACAGCCAACTTGCACGTATGGGAAAGAGGCAGAGTTCAGGAAGAGGTGTTAAACACAAGGAAGAGAGGAGCAAAAAAGGAAAACCGATAGGGAGAGGGGAGAAAAAATAGAAAAAGGTGACACAAACATCTTCTTTCTTTTACTGCATTCTTCTTTCTTTCACAATTTTGCAGTTTTGGTGAAGAGTCTACCACGTTCGCTTCTCAGCTCACCTGCACTTCCTTCTTCATTTTTCATTCTCATTTTCACCCTTCGGACTTTTTCCTTGAGGGTGTTAGGGTGCAGGGTTTGACTATAGATATATAGATATATAGATAAAGATATATGTATAACCCCACCCCCGCTTCGGGGGGGAGGCGTGGATGAGCACATACATAAATAAAAGAAGCTGCTTGTTTTGTTGTGGCGGCTGCGTTGACTTTTTTGGGTGAGTTGCATTCTTAGCTCAGTTGGATAGAGCAACGACCTTATGTGTGTGTATATATATATATATACATGCTGTGCCTCTAGTGCCAGCGGCGTGTCTGGAGTGTATTTTTTGGCTGTGACAAACCTTTCTTTGTTTCGTGGATGTTTTGCTGGCTTGTGATGGGGTGTGAACCGACAGTCTGTAGAGTTTTTCATCTGGTGTGGGTGAGTGATAGTCTACTTTGATTTTGGTTAAGGTAGATTATCATTTACAGTGTA
>BFEA01000020.1:1181616-1191934 GCA_003427395.1 Chara braunii | reverse complement strand
AAGTATGGCCCTCAAGTACGGCGCGCTCCTCGCGCACAGTTGCAGAACACTCAAATATGGCCCTCAAGTACGACGCGCTCTCTGCGCACAGTTGCGAAATACTTAAGTATGGCCCTCAAGTACGGCGCGCTCCTCGCGCACAGTTGCAGAACACTCAAATATGGCCCGCAAATACGGCGCGCTCACTGCGCACAGTTGCGAAATACTCAAGAATGACCCTCAAGTACAGTGTGCACACTGCACACTGTTGCAAACTGCGAAGTGCCCTGATATGGCCTTCAAGTACAGTGTGCTTACCATGCACAGTTGCGAACTGCGAAGTGCCCCGATATGGCCCTCTAGTACAGTGTGCTCACTGCGCACTGTTGCGAACTGCGAAGTGCCTTGATATGGCCCTTAAGTACAGTGTGCACACTGCACAATGTTGCAAACTGCGAAGTACCGTGATATGGCTCTCAAGTACAGTGCGCTCACTGCGCAATGTTGCGACTTCGCATTGTTGCGAACTGCGAAGTGCCCAGTGTGGCCACACTGTCATTCGATGCGGCTCAAAAGTCGGTCTGATGATTGTACAGGCAATCTCAAAATCGATCTGGTTCTCAGGGTAACTGCGCCGACAGTCTCAAAATTGGCCAGATACTCAAGGTAACTGCACTGACAGTTTCAAAAATCGGCCAGATGCTCAGGGAAACTGCGCCGGCAGTCTCAAAGTCGGCTTGGCACTCAGTGGGACTGCTCTGGCAGTCTCAAAATCGGCTTGGTACTCAGTGAGACTGCA
Source organism: Chara braunii (assembly GCA_003427395.1). NCBI lineage: Eukaryota > Viridiplantae > Streptophyta > Charophyceae > Charales > Characeae > Chara > Chara braunii. Next base: position 1,191,156 of record BFEA01000020.1, on the reverse strand, counting down.
CTGGCAGTCTCAAAATTGGCTTGGTACTCAGCGCGACTGCGTTGTCAGTCTCAATATCGGCTTGGTACTTAATGCGACTGCGCTGGCAGTCTCAAAATCGGCTTGGTACTCAGTGCGACCGCACTGGCAGGCTCAAAATCGGCTTGGTACTCAGTGCCACTACACTGGCAGGCTCAAAATTGACTTGGTACTTAGTGCCACTGCACTGGCAGGCTCAAAATCGACTTGGTACTCAGTGCCATTGCACTGGCAGGCTCAAAATCGGCTCGATACTCAATGCCACTGCGCTGGCAGTCTCAAAATTGACTTGGTACTCAGTATAACTGCGAAGGTACAGCCTTAACTCAGGGTCATTAAAACCGAGTTTTGCCGTCCTTTTGCGCAGTGTCGCACTTAAGTTCAAGCGCGCACAGTCGCAGACAACTCAAAGATCATCAAAGCGGAGATTACAATTTAAGTGCGAAGTTTCGTACTTCATCAGAAAAAAAAGACTTGGTTTGCAGATTGGGTGCGCAGTGTCACACTAGAATTCACGTGCGCACAGTCGCATCATATTCTATTTATGCTCACACCGAAGAGCAATATACTCAGTTTGAGTGCTTCGCAACCAATCATCATACTCTATTCAAGTGCCTACTGGCACGGTCGATTATTCATGTTCAAATGCTCAGTAGCCCAGCCAATCATTACGTGACACTGATCATGTAACCAAGGTACAACACTCTGGTTCAGAGGCAATACTGTGCGCTGCGCACAGTCTTGGATCAGCCTACAGATACAGTGCACGTGGGTATACGATACTGAGTCAACCCTCAATTACAACATGTGAGCTCACAACTCATGGCCAGTCATCAGGTGCAGTGCTCATCGGTGCTCAACTCAAGGTCAACCCTCAGATGCAGCGAGTGAACACACAATTCATGATCAATCAACAACTCAAGCATGGTGCGCACAGATCAGATATGACATGTACACAACCCATGGAGACGGTTGAAAAGGAAGAGGGAGAGAGAGAGAGAAGAGAGAGAAGAGAAGATGAGAGAAGAGAAAGGATGAGAAAGGGAAAGTGAGGGGCCAGTCTTGCCCCTCCCTTTTCCTTATGCTTTCCCTGGCTTGCCTCCTGCTTCGTGCTCCTCTCATGCTCCTACAGGCAAGTCACTGTTCTCTGGCTCGTGCCTTCCGCCCCTTGCCGTTCCGCCAAGGCTGTAGCGCTCCCGCAGGTGAGGGTTCTCTCACAGTCTGATCCGTGCCACGTGTGTCACGCATGCTGATCTGTCCGACCCGCCCCGTCTGGGTGACGTGGCCTCTCTTTTATAATAGAGAGGCCAGGTGATCAGGGCTGAGTGTTGCAGTACCATGGTCGGGGCTGTGGTCAAACTCTTACTGTGTCTTGAATAAGTTTCTTTTCTGCGCCGACCCGACGAGTGGTGATGTTTACCCTATCCTGGCCATTGCCTTTTAAGATAAAATTGGCCAGTGGTCCCCGTCCCCTTGGCTGGTCCCAAACAATCTTGGCTATCGGCTCTGCTTCTACGACAGCTATTTCGAAGTTATTCAAGAGGATGACGGCTCGCCGCATCCCTCCTGGCGAGTTCTAGTTGATGCGCTCTCCCCTGGGTCCGAGGATCTCGCCTTTGAAGGACCTACTACACCTCTGCCGCTCAATGTCGTGATCGAGTCTCGGACAGACCTGTACGAAATGCCCGATCATGGTGCAATACTTGCATTGTTCGTTGGTTGGATCCCTTCTGCCAAACCCCCGGTTTGCTACGGCTGCCGGAACCACGGCCTCTTGGGGCGGGAGGGCGGGTCTTGACACTTGCGCCTGCATTACTAACAGCGCATTTTCCATTCTGTCCATCTTGCTATCAACCCCGTGCACTCGTTCGTGCAGGCTCTCTATCCCCTTCTTGACCTTATCCCCTGTCTTCCCGGTCAGATCTATGACCTCCCCTTCCTTAAGTAGGGCTAGCGTCTCAGTAACCACTGTCTTTTCCGCAAGGTCCGTTACGGTGCTGAAATCCACATCTCTCGTATATTCGAACTTACTGGTCTGCTGGTATGCTGACAAAATCTTATCCTTATCAAACTCGGAGAACTGCCTGAGGAAGTATTTACTCATTGTGCGGTCCGTTACCCCGGGAATTCGCAGAGCCACTAACGTGAACTCCCTCAGGAAATCGTTGTAGGTCGCATAATTTTTCCTCTGGACTGCGGCTAATTCTGCCTCTGTTGCTATTTTTTCTGCCTTCAGGTATTTTCTCATCATCTCATTCCTGGTCTCTTTCCAGGATCCACTAAAGGCGACGATGGCCATAATGTCTCTTCCCAAACTTAGCGATACGTGCTGTCCTAGGTGCTCCATCTTTTCCTCTTCCGTCCATTTCAGTAAGGCTGCTAGGTTCTCATAGTCTATTAGAAACTCTGTAATGTTGGCCCCATCGAACGTGAGTTTCTTTTTTGCATCTGCGAGATACCCCTGGTTCTTGTTCAGTGTCCTGTTGAGGGTGGCGACTACTTTCTTGAGACCGTCTTCGGAGCCACCCGCTTCCCCGGCTGCACTGGCTCCTTCCCCTTCCTTGCTTTCCCTCTGCTTCTCCCTGGTTTTCGGTGTTCCCTCTGGGTCGAACCATCCTAGCACTCTCTCCCTAAGGCTCCAAAGTCCGTCACACGCCCCTGTTACTTTCGGCGTGGCGGGTAGTCTGCTAGTGCCGCTGTCAATGGCGGGTGGGGTCATAGCGTTTTCCGTTCCTTCCGCCGGGGGGTCGCTCTTGTCCTTCCCCTTCTTACTAGGCGTTCCTTTGTAACTATCATCCTTCCCCTCATACCTAGCCTCGTTCTGACCGGCCCTGCGTCCCTCACGTGACCCTGCGTCCTGGAGGTCCTCCTCATCCCCGACCATCATCTGCTCGATAAGTCTTGCCTTAAATTCTGCGGTCCGCTTCTCTATCTCTGTCAGTTTATGACTAGTATCAAAGACTTTCGTCTTTTTAGGGGTGGCTCCTGCTGATTTTCGAGGACTTGTTCTCATATCGTTTCCCCCTTCCCTGTTTTCCTGAAGTCCCCTTTTGCTACCCTCAGCTTTCCCTGAGCTTTCTCCAATAGAGGCGTCCTTTCCATCTTCTCGGGTCCCCTCCAGTTTGGCTGACTCTCGATCCCTGGCTGATCCCTCGTTTCGTTCCCCATTCCCATTCGTGCCCTAATTCCCTCCGCTCTGCTGGTCATCGATCCCTTCCTCCGTCGCCATTTCTTTACCTAGCCTGCATATGGGAAAAAAAAATAAAAAATTGCGAAAAGGCGGCCGATTGTTCATAATTGCCCTAGTCCCGTCCCTAAAACCCACCTATTCCCATGTTTCGCGTCTTACATTAATCAATACGACTCTTCTGACTTTTCTCTCCCGGGACGTCCTTCAGGTTTTCTTCTACCGGAGCCTTGTCGCCGCTGCTTTGGCGTTTCATTACTGCCACGCTTTGATTCTTGGGGCGGTACCTGAGCCCAGCAGCTTTCCTATCGGGGATGGCCTTTTCGGCTTATTGGCATCCAGGTGCCCCAGAATCTTTGGGGCGGGTGGTCTTCCTAGTTCCTCCCTGCCGCATCATTGGGTCGATCGAAACTCCAACCACTGCCTTTCTTTTGCTGATGGCTGCCTACTTATCTTAGTACCTATTCTTTATTTCCCTACTTCTCCCTGGCACGTTTTTCTCATGCTGGTCCCTCAGGTCTGCCCTGCTCATCCGGTTCCTCGAACAGGTCAGCAAACCCGGCAAGGTAATTTTCCCCCATCTCTATTTCCCTGATAATTATTGGTTCATATTCTTCAAACGACAGGTGGGGCAATCCGAATATCAAGATCTCGAGTAATTCGAGTAGTTCCCAGGCCTGGTTTCCCCAGAACGGCCCATGTCTGACCGACACGTCGTAGAACATGCCCGTTGTTTGTGGCCGGAAGAGGTGGATCCAGACCAGGGTCGAGTCCACCAAATCCCTTGCCCTCTTGAGACTGCCGAATACCAGGTCTACCATGAAGCGAGGTACTCGGCACCTCAGCCCGGTCATTGGGGCCTTAAACTCTCTCCAACCTCCTATCTCCACCCGAGTCCTTAACCCCACATTCCTTCTTCCTCGCACTTCCTGGCCTACCCGGTTTAGTACTCTAGTAGCCCTCTGGAAGATTGGCAACAACCCATGCCCTAGTGCCAACTCCGTCCCTAACATGTGCCACCCGAGCTCTGGCAAGTATACGGTCCCCGTCACCCTAAGATCGGTGTACAGATCGTCCCCCGATCCTCTATTAATTCTCATACCTTCCCACAAACATTCCACCATCATGAACGTCTGACCTCTTCCCAGGATCACGGCTCTCCACTCGGTATCCAATCCTTGAATCGCGTAGCCTGCTGGGAGCGACACCTCCCATCCACCTTCGTTTTCCGTGGGTGGTCGCGGGTGCATAGGTCGTCGCGACATCCGCGCACGTCTCATTGCCATTTCCGACTTAGAAGACCCCTGCACAGTTTTAAACAGCACGCAAATTTACTTATTCCCCTTGGTCTTCGATTTTCTGCCCGGACAACTCCCCGATTCCTAGCCTGACACTTCTTTTCCCCTTCTATTTCTTTCCCCTCTCCTTGGCCCTATTACCGACCTGTCCCCTCCTCCGTCTGCTCATATAATCGGTACAGATCATCTACGTACGCCATTCCTTGGTTTATCTTCCGTTGGACGACGCCCCACAGGACCTCACTTCCCACGACCGAAACCCTCGGCCTGGTACTAAACACAGCACGCAGTTGCGCAGCACCTCGTACTTTTGCTCTCCGCTGAACGGCCCCATTTCTAAGAAGGCCCGGTAGTATTCTCGATGTACCATCGCCTCTTCATATGCGAGGCTTGCGAGATCGGCTACTGCTTGTCTAACAAGTTCCAAACCGCCCAGTTTTTCCAGCAAGAAGGGTGGCAGCCTCATTCGTACACTTTCACTAGGCAATTCAAAACTCCCAACCATGGCTACCCTAAGGTCCGCTGTTGCATCGTCAACCCCCGGATCTGCGAACTCAGATCCCGCTTGCCATACGAACTGCCATGCCCCTTCAAACATGCTCAACGGGTCTTCTCCTGATGCCAGCCGAACTCCGAACTCCCTCCATCCATTTTTCGACACATACAACCACCCTTTTGCGCGCATGTGCCCCCGTGGGTCTGGGTTCCGTTCCCCATTCTCGGCCGCACGCCACTCAACTTTCGTCACTAAGTAAACCATATTTTCCGCAAGCTCGATCCCGACCCAATCTGCCACCCGGTGCCAGCCTTCACTTGCTGCCGACAAGCTAACCTCTACTCCACCCGGTACTTCCCTAGGCGGTTGAATGCCCAAAGGGTGTTCCTCAAGCAACGTTCTTCTTCGCGCCATCGCACACTCGCCTCTGTTCTCCTGGCCCGTGATCCGCACTGAACCCTACAATGGCCAGACATCCCATTCCCTTATCTTAGCAATTTTTTCCATATTCGTCTGGCCCCACGGCTTTCCGGCGCTTAATCGAACCACAGTACCTCGAACAGTTTGAACACATCATCCACATAACAAGGTTTTGCCGCTACCTCACGGCAGATTATGGCCTTTCTAGTTTCCGGGGCCACCTTCTGTCGGTCATTCCTTTCAATATCCAAAATGATAAGGACCTCCCAGACTCTGTTGTCGTGGAAGGGTCCGTATTTCAAGGATGTCCTATAGAATTCCTCTGCCAGCCAAGTGCAATTCACATGTATTCGCTTCATCGTGCCGGCTACCTCTAATACATGATCGAAACCCCCAAACCAGTCTGCCACGAATTCGGGTACCCAGGTCTTGATTCGGGCGTCGGGCGGTTTAAATTCCTTCCATCCTCCCGTCACGACGCTACTGCTAACCGTATCCCATTCTTTATTAGCAAAACTTTCCCCCGCCTGCCGAGCCCTTGCCTCAGCTTCCCCTAAAAGCCACATCGGGTTCTGTCTTGCAGCGAGCGTCGTGCATAACAGGTGCTAGCCCTGTTCCGAAAGAACAATCGTCCCAGCTGATTCCACCCTTCCTTCCGCAATCCCTCTCATCCTTCCTCTTCCCTCAACGGATTCCACATACGCTCTATCCAAAGGTAGGTACCTGGGCCTCATTTTGGCCAGGTACATGCAGTCCGAGAGGCCGGTACCTCCTCAGACTACCCCTTGGCCTACCCCGGCCTCTTCTTACTTCAAAAAGTGCTGCCTTTTGGGTTACCCATCCCCAAAATGCAGCCTTTACTGAGGATTGAGGGCCTAGAGGCCCATTTTTCATCTTTTTCTTAGTCTAGGCCTCTTTTGAGTAGGCCGTTGCATTTTCCAAGTGGCGGCTTCAATCTCAGCCTTGGATCTGGCCGAGATCCATGGTCCTCATCATTCCGAGCCACTCCCAAGCTCCCCTTGCCCCAAATTTGAGCCTTTACTTCAACTTTCCCTTTTTTTTATGTACCAAGCCCATCCCTTGGGCCAAATTCGCAGTTTTGCCTTGCTTCTCTCTTTGTTTTCCCTCCCGTTTGCTGCCAACTCATTCCGGAGCTAGCCGTTTTGTGTCAGCCCACAAAAAACGGCTAGATCTCCTCCTCCACAACATCAAGGCTCAGATCTAAGGCCCAAAAATGAGCCGACCAACTCACATCAGTTTTTTTCCTTATTTTCGCTGCTTAAATTCAGATACTGCAGAGATAATGCCCCAAGGGCCTTATCTCTGCAATCCGGACTGCACTCCTAGGATCTAGGAGGGATGAGGTCATCATTGGGGCCTGCCCATCCCTACTGCTGCAGTCCCAACCTGGCGGCGCATTTTCCTCCACTCATTCCTCCTCCTTTGTCTCATTCTCCCCCTTTCTCTCACTTTTTTCTCTCCCTCCCTCTTTTATTGCTGTAGGGACAAGTGTCCAACAACTATTTCTCCTCTTTCTGGCTGTTGGACTTCACCCAAGGTCTGTTTTTATGGTCGGCACATGGCCGTTGCACCTCGGACTGCAGTAGTGGCACCCCCAAGGCCAAAGGGGGCTCCTTTTGTTGCTGCCATTTCCGGTTTCGGTACCCTCCCTTGCTCCGATTTTCTCCAGCCACCTTTTTCTCCACGTGGAGCCCTCAGAACTTCGTTTTTCTTGGCCTGGCTGGTCCAGAATAACCCGGACTGCTGGTCGGCCCCCCTTGCCGACGCTATTCCCTTTTTTCTTCCCCTCGACGCTCTCCGTCCGCGCTTGTCGTGACGACACTTAGTATTCGTCCGGCCACCCGGCCCAGACGGTGCCGCCTGCAGGTGCCGTCCCTTTGGCATTTATTTTTACCGTTAGCATATTTTAATCTGGTTTCTCCTGGGACCTCCCAGGTTCTCCCCATCTTTCCCGTGTCGCGCCTGCCTCTTCCGTTCCGGCGATAGTTTTTCCCGTTGGCGTTCGACTCCTCATTTTCTTATTATTTTCCTAGTCCATTCTCTTTTCCTGTTGCCGTCCCGGACGGTGGCCTGTTTCCTTTTTGGATCGTCACGCGTCCCCACTTGTTCAGACGTCCCTAGTTCCGCCAACAGCTCCTGGCGCTGGTCCCGCTGGTACCTGTCCCGTCCCGTCGGTGGTTCCGCCGGCCCATACTCATCTACTTAGTCCCCCGCGGTCCTCGTTACTGGTCCCACTGTAGTACCATACTTTTTGCTTGGTCCTACGCGGTCCCTGACGCTTTGTCCCGTCGGCACTACATCTTTTCTTGATGCCCTGTGGCCCCCGACACTTTGTCCCGCCGGTGCCACATCTTTTCTTGGTTCCTTTGACGTCCTCCCTTCTTGCGGTGATCTCTGCTCCCCGTCCCTCTCGCGTCTTGCGCGCTGTTCCCTTCCGGATGCCGGCTCCCACTTATCATGCAGCCTCCTTGGTCCGTCCACCGTCGTGTTGCATCCACGCCTTGCGCCCTGTCTAGCTGCTTTCTCCTCATGCTAATACTAATTCTCCGGCGTCCCTCCTCCGTTCTCGGGGAAGGGGGTCGCCTTTGTCATTCTCTCTCCCAGTCCTTTGCTGCCCCCTGCCTAGACCGTTTTCTCTCTAGTGTGGTGGTCCTAACGACCCTGGGCAGCCTCCCACCTCCTACCGTCTATGCTCATGCTTCCGAACTTTCCAGCATTCCTGCCTCCGGTTTTCTCTGTCGTGCACAAATTGGCCATATGCAGTCTCTCGAGTGACGGGAAATCATTCGGGACTCACCAGTCCCGACACCGGTAGATGAACAGTCAGTCCCACGCTAAAAATAGCGTGGGACTGTGCTAATTTTAGAACGGGACTGGCGCAGGCCTAGTCCCCGGTAGACGAACAGTCAGTCCCACGCTAAAAATAGTGAGGGGCTGTGCTAATTTTAGAACGGGACTGGTGCAGGCCCGACTTTGGGAGACGAACAGTCAGTCCTGTGCTAAAAATAGCACATGACCCTATCTTAATTACTTGGGCCTGGCTGTTCATCTATATGACTATTTAGGGCTGTCCCTTTTCTGGCCAAATTATGCGGCCAAGTCGGTCCGGTCCCAACCGGTCAAACTTGAATATCTCACTAACCCTTGGTCCGTTTCAGGTGCCGTTTGGACCGGACCCCACTAATTGGCCCATTGCGGTCGCGTCGGTCCAGTCCAATGGGGGCAATTCAGGTCTTCGGTGAACCGTACCACCGCGCCGTCTTTTCTTCAATTTCGGCCTTGGGGAAATGTAATCGATGCGTTAGGGTCCAGCTTGACCATGACCGTGGACGTCCCTAGGCGCAGTTTTGACGCAGTGCGGGGGTTGACCGTGGCGAGTCAATTTCCGCTGCTGCGCCGCATCGTTTTCCGACACCGGTCGCTGCTTGAAGGCCGGGCCCCGGTACTGTCGCAATGACACAAATGGTATTTCGAACGAAAACTGAAAAAAAAAAAAAAAATACAAAAACAAAGAAAACACAGAAAAGAATGGGACTTTTGGAAGATCTCTTAGGAATGGGAGTGGATGGGACGCTGGACCCGGTTTCCAGTTTAAGCCTATGCTGGGTAATGCCCCCAGCCCCCTCTCTGGATTGTTTGTTGAGGGATTCCCGGCCTCATCCTCGGTTTATAATGGAATTTTAGTTCTTCCACAAAAAAAAAAAAAAAAAGATCTGGCAAAAAAAAAAAGACGGACGGGAGGGAGGGAGCGAGGGAGGGAGGGAGGGAGAAAGAGAGAGAGAGATGAAAAAGGGAGTGCATCTTCTCGCGGCAGCGGGAAGATTCATTCCCGTTTTCCACACTTTAGAAGATAGATAGATAGATAGATAGATAGATAGATAGATAGATAGATAGATAGATAGATAGATAGATAGAGAGAGAGAGAGAGAGGCGGCGACGGAGAGAGAGAGGGGCGGCGAGTTCGCCGCGGCCCTCCGTGCATGTCGCCTCGCCTCTCTTTCTCTCTCTCACAGACACATGCCTGCGTGAATCTTCGAGGGAACGCGGGAAGATTCACGCACGTGTGTGTGTGTGTGTGTGTGTGTGTGTGTGTGTGTGTG
>BFEA01000020.1:1132823-1163917 GCA_003427395.1 Chara braunii | reverse complement strand
CCTCCCTCCATCACTCTTCCTCCCTCCCTCACTCCCTTCCTTCCTTCCTTCCTTTCCTCCCTCCGTCCCTTTGTTATGTGCTCGACTGGTTCACAATCCAAAACCACATTCAAATGTTCCCATATACATCTGCAGTGACAGGCAGACCGGGGAGAGCAGATTCACACCATAGCCATGAAGATTGCACAGCGGAAGCCAAATACAGGTACAAAATTGAGAGAAAATGTTTTCAATCAATTATTTATTAATCCCCCTGCTCTCCTCCCACTCAATCGAGTACCATCTTGAGTCTCAACCACGAATGAATTTCCCCCTTCGATCAACCCCCAAACAGAATCCCCAATGAAGTATCAATAATAGTCTCCACCCTCCCAATCCACTCACGAACACAGGTCTGACGCTCAACTCTCTCAACAGCAGCAGCGCCCATTCACCTAGTGCCTGTCAGTGATAGGCGCTGATCTGGCAAGAGCCAGATACTTATGCAGCAGCGCCCTGAACCACCATGAAGAAGAAGATGAGCTCCACGAAGATGGCTGCCTGCGCTATGGCAGCAACCACACAGCAAAGGCCACTCGATGAAGCAGCGGCCAGCTTCAAACCTCCAAAACAGCACCGTGATGAAGAGGAATACCAGCGCCAGGGAGACTTCTACCAGCGCGGCCTTCAAAGGACAGGCCAGCTCCAGCTATGGCCGCATGTGCCTGAAGAAGACGATGATGCTGAACGCTGGAAATAGAGCAGGCCAATAATCCTCATCGCAACCGCACGACTAAATTTCCAGACTTGACAAGTTCCTTCTGGGTAAACCACAGATCCTCTATGTGAGGTGGGAAGCGGAACTTCACAAGGTATGTGCAGTTGGGGCCTGTGGCCCACTGATCCTCTATGCTCTCCACTTTATATCCCTTTCTAGGGATAAGAGGTCCAAATTGCAGTGTTCTTCCAGGGAATGCATCAGCAGGAGTGGAAAGGCATCAGTTGCAAGGCATGGAATACTGGATACAGTGGATAGGTCCTGATATGAGGGGGTACAACAAGCACATAGGAAGGTCCAAATGGATTTCACCCCACAGTATTGACCACCTACCATGGGTCATAGTATACAGGCAACCAAATGTCTTGCTCGTCAGTTAGTTCAGATCTTTTCACTCAGACCCAGTGACCTGCCTGTATAGTAGAGGGAGAACGATGCTCGTTAGCCTATTCGATCATCCTCTTCTGGGCCTTAAACATGTTAGTTCTAGCCTTCTCTAGGTCTTTCTCATAACTCTTGGTGAATTCTGCAGTCCCAGGAGTTAGTTTAGGCTTAGCCTTGTCAATGAGATGATCAAAAGGTTGTCAAGGCTCTCTGGCCAAGTGTAGCCTATATGGTGTAAAGAATGTAGTGTTGTGAACACACGTGTTATACATCAGTTGTCTGTGACAAATGTTTGTCCCAGTCCTACTGATCAGGTGTGATCATAGGACTGAAACAAGACTTGGTTTATCACTTCAACTTGTCCATTGGCTTCAGGATGTCTACCAAGGTCATGTCTAGCCTAGAAAGAAGGTAGTCTTTGGGTAAAGGCTGTTATTCATCGCTGCAAAATCTAGGGTCTCTGTCACTAACAATAGAGGTTTGGCACCCGTGGACATTAACCCACCTCTCAGCAAACAAATCTTTGTGCAAAGGTACTCAGGCCTTAGAAGGTAAGGGGATAAACTCAACAAACTTAGACAAATGCTCAGTACAGACCATGACCTATCTCATACCCTAGATGTAGTCTTGTGTAAGGACCTGCCCAAACACGGGTGGAGAACACAACTGCTTTCTGAGTATTGCTGCTCTAGAATGAATGTCGTGCTGAGATTCCCGATTTCTGCTTAGTTTTCTAAGCGTGTGTGTGTGCATGCTGGCTAGGCTGCATGCCAGTCTGAGTGTTTGTCGGCTTGAGTGTGTGTGTGACCCGCAAGGGTACTTGCTTGCTTGGATGGCCCATAGGGCTGGTACTTACCTGTGGCCATGACATTGAGGGTTGCAGCAGGGAAAACACTCAAGTAGCAGGAGTAGGTCTGCGCCACTTAGAGCAGCGGGGAAAAACACTCAAGTAGCTGGTAGGCTGGTACCACTCAAGTAGCAGTAGATGTGTCAGGGACTAGAGGCAAAGCAGAAGAATAGAAAAGTTTGAATTTTTAGAGGCCCAGTAGTTGTAGGTTAGGTCTAGGCGGGTACCAGTCCAAGTAGTCTGAGTCTAGGGCCTGTACGGGCCATATCAGAGTCTGCAATGATGTTTCCCCTCGAAATGGAGTGGCTACCGGTTGCTTGGTTGTCGTGCGACCTGAAAGTCACCGCCCAAGAGGCAAGTTGGCCGCTATATCTCCAAGAGGAGCGAAGTGCTTCTCATTTACTGCATGCAAGTTTGGACGTCGCGCTGCTGGAGTGCTAGAGGAGTAGTGCTAGTGTGCAACGTTGTGTTGGGAAGAACGGTGCCTAACTCCCCACCTTAGCTATGGTGGAGGAGCTCAGGCTGGAGGAGGAGGAAAAAGGGACTAGGAGAGAGGAGCGCCAGGGGTGCTTACCTGGCTATGGTGGACGCCATCTTCATCACCTTGGTGGGCGCTGCATCTGCAAACCCATCGTTGGGGTAGAGTGGCATCAAGAAGCTTCGAGACAGAGTCAGGCATGATGGTCTGAGTAGGAGCAGCCATAGTTGCTTTGTGTTGTCTTTTCTATGTAGGGCAATGCCCTAGTAGTCCGACATAGCCTCGACCTTCATGAAGAGGAAGGAGAAGGGTGGTCATGGCTATGGTGGACCTCATGTTGTGCCTGCAGTAGAAGAGGGATTCAAACATTGATTCTGGTTCGGCCATTTATCATCATTAGTATTATTATTATTTATTGTTTGAATAAAGAGGGGAGGAGAAAAGGAGGAGGAGATTGGTTGGCGAGAGGAATGGGAATTATCATTGGTCTTCGATGTTGTACATCTTTTTCATCTTCTTTCTTTCTTCTTCTTCTTCTTCTTTCTCTCTCCATCCTCTTAAGCTCATTCATTTATTTTTGCAATTGGTCGGCATTGTGATTTCCCGTGAATTTGTACTTTGAAATTGGCCAGGATCATGACATTGGTATCAGACAGGATTCTACTTGTTGGCGAGAGTTGACTTTCCCGCTTCAACCCTAACCTAAGTGGAGGGCTACAACTCAGGGTTAGGGCTGGCAAGTTGAGGGAAGTGGGGCACCGTGGTTAAGAGAAGCTGCCCCCACCTGGTTAGGTCGGGTTAGGTCGACACTAGACCTTACCAGGGTGCTTGAGAGTAAGTTTGGGGTGGCGAGACACTTCGAGAAGACCGTGCGATAATTTGTGAGAGGGGACAGGGAGAGGCACTCGCACCTGGAATCTGACCTAAGGGAGACACTTGGCAACTTTAGGGCTTCCCAAGCAAGCGAGCTTGAGGGAAGTAGCCATTCTGCATCGACGGACTACAAGTTGCTACTTTGATGTTCAGCATTGGTGGATGATCCAGTGTTGCACTTTGGTGTTGGAGTCAGACCCTCATAGTAGATATGACACTAGTGTAGGGGTAGCGCTAAAGGGGTCAGGAGGACCATAGGAAAGGGGGTTGAGTTCTACTTCATCTCAAAGCTCTGACCACCCTGGTAATTGTTGTGTGCCTATGAGATCCCCATGTGTGTGTGTGCATGGTAGTGATTGTCCTGCTGGGATAACACTGGGTTTCTTTTCCTACTTCTTTGTGGTCTTGATTGTCCGTTTGGGTATGCAAACTACTTTCTCACCTGATGGATAGAGAGACGAAGTATCTTGCTCTGAACGCCATTTGTCTTTTTATCTCTAAACGACTTTAGTTCGTAGGTTCTCTCTAAAGTTGAAATTCGTTTTCCGGTTCGCTAGAGGCGGAAAGTAGGTCCATGCGGGACTCCACTTGGTTGGGACTCAGTCACGGCCTCCATGGGACCCTAAGGGTACCCAGTGGGGCTGAGCCCAAGCAAGAAGGGTCCCTTTGACCCAGATTTGTTTGACGTTAGATCATTCTTTTCCTGTCTAGGATGCAGAGTTTTATTCCTTGGTTAAAGCACTCGCTACCGACGGGAACTTGGCTGAGACGTTTTCTGTACTTTAACCGCGCAGTTCGTGGCTTGACTCGCACCTTATACACCACTCAATTCTCCATTGATGCATGTCGTTACTCGTTGTCTGAATTTGTTGTACATTCACAAAACTGATCAGATTGGGCTCGAGGGGATCTCGTACCTGGTTTTATCAGGCTGAGACGCTGGATCATAACTCTCATTGGATTTTTTTTTAATTTATTTTTTTAATTTTGGTTGCTCTCTAGTCCAATCGTATTGCCGCTCCGACTAGAAGTTCTACCTTTTTTTCTTTGTGCTTTTCGGTCTGTTTCTTTTTCTGAGTTCATATTTTGATGCCCGTGGAGACTCGTGGACAAAAAGAGGAAAGAGAGAGAAGGGAGAGGGAGAACACTCATCTTGAGGGACTTGCTTAGTCCTTTCCCGTAATGCCTGTTGAGAACCCTGGTAGTTCGAACATGGCAACGGTATAGGCCTTTGTAGCCTTGAAGGCCCAATTGGACGTGGCCAACGAAGAGGACAAAACGTTGTTCCAAGTCCTCCATGACAAGGCACTGGCAAAGGAAGAGAAGGAAGAGGAGGAAAAGCGAAAAACCGCTATAACGGACCACGAGACTGTTTTCAAAACAGCCCCCTCTTGGTCGGACTCTGAGGTCAAGAAAGACCTGGTCATATACGTACGTGCTCTTATAGACTGTTATTTGCTCAATGAACTTCCTGGTCAGGTGTCCAAATCATATGACCAGATGAGTAAACTGCAGACGCAGATTGCGGATATGGCCAAAGAGCATAGTGATCAGATGCGGCAGATGGCAAATCTGCATCAGACCCAGATTCCTAATTTTTTTCCTCTACTTCCTGCCTCCAATGCTGCTAACCAGTTTATCCTTGCTCCTCTCTATGTCTCTTATTCTTGTTTTTCTCTTAGTATGGTTCAATCGGGACCTGCAGTAGGTGCAGACCCCGCTGTTACTGCAACAAGTGACAACACATGGATTTCTGCAATTGCTACAACCTCAAATTCAGACACATCATTCGCTGGTCCCAGCTACAACAGTCCCAATGTGGATAGTAAATCGGTGCAGATACCGTTAAAGCACAGCGGAAAGGAAGACGCAGAGTCCTGGATCAACTCCATGAGAACCTACTTCAAGGTATTGGGAACTCAACTAATGAGCCAACACTTGATCACGGGGACAAACGTCGAGCCCGCCATATGGGGCTTCTTAGAAGTCTTGGCTATCCAAGTTGGGTACACTAAGATTAATCTGACGCAGTGGCTTAAAGCCACACTTGTGACCACACTTGAAGTGATCCTGATTAAGCAATACAAAGACCCACATACTGTTGCAAGGATCAGGAACAAGCTTCACAATCTCAAGCGCAGAAAGTGGTCAGCCACCATGTTATCTTTTATTATACTGCATAAATTGCATTCATAAAGTTACATAGATTATTTTTTTATATAGATTATTAGATTCTTTTTTTTTTGAATTATGAATATTCATTAAAAAGATAAATTTAAAATAAGAACACATACTGCAAGGAAAAATGAGCAACAGCGAAATGACATTTCATATTGCAAAATCGCATTGAAAGCCAGGAAGTCCGACACTGCCCGAAAAGCAGAATTGCACCGATATTACACCAATGGAAAACCAAAACACTGAATCCAAGTGTCAATGAGAGCATACTCTTGCCATCACCAACATAAGTATCCAGAGCCCTTTCTCCTACTTGGCGCTCAACGCCCAGACAACAATCACACAACTACTACCAGCCTACGAATTGACAATGAAACTATTGACGTCAATAGCAGAACCGAAGTACTTGAAGATGTCGACCCTTGTCGACTATCGCCAAGACCAGGTACGTGCCCTCACATCATCATCTTCATCTCTCTCTCTCTCTCTCTCTCTCTCTCTCTCTCTCTCTCTCTCTCTCTCTCTCTCTCTCTCTCTCTCTCTCTCTCTCTNCTCTCTCTCTCTCTCTCTCTCTCTCTCTCTCTCTCTCTCTCTCTCTCTCTCTCTCTCTCTCTCTCTCTCTCTCTCGTCTTCTCTACCCACGTCTTATCCCTCATGCACGAAGACCACCACTACCCCTTGCTGGAACCCAAGCGCAACCAGCTATGGAAGTTGGGCTATGGCGCTGTCCTCGGCTGTGCCCTGCCTTACACGACCGCACATGAACGAACACCTTGCCCAATGCCCGTTCGAGCAGTCTTGCCACAAACTTGCAAGTGCCTGAATGCGCTCCCTGGTGCCCGCCCCTTTCCTATATGGAAAGTGGCGGGTGCTTTGCCTTGCCCCCGTCACGTGAGACCGAGTTTCCAGTAGCTTCAGTCTCGGCCAAAGTGTCTGCGCCCAGGCCCGTTCAGACCGTGGCCTGGGACCGAATTGGTTAGGCAAGCCCAACCACTTAGGCACGAACGTGCAATGTCCCCTGCATTGGCCACGTTGAGAATGGTCTGGAAGGCTCATGAATCTTTCCCATTCTCATGTGGAGGGCGGATGTAACCAACTAGTGCGTGACAACTGTCTGGCGCCGACCAAGATTTGCAAAAATTGACGAGTTCAGAGGCCCGCGTTCACTTAGGGCGGGCATGTGCCTAATGCAGGGCCTTCTACTGTTATGCCGAGGGATCAAACCCTTGCACTCCCTCCTCCTTTACTTCGATTGTCCTTTGAGAAGTCATTACACAAAAGGCAACTTCCCTTTCAAACTTCGTTCATAACTTGTGATGACTTGGGGAGCAGTCTTCATCAATTCCTCTCCAGTGAACCGTCGATCTTCGTTAGGATCCGCATGATGTATGAAACATACTCGATACGGCATCTGCGGTTTCGGAGGGCGTCACCTGCCTGGAGGCTTGGGTACTGACATCAGCTTGTGCTCCATGGTGTCATCAATGTCCACATGTACGTCCATGGTTGGGGGCAGCATCGATCTCTTGGAGGGAAACTGATCAGTGACAGAGAAAGATGCCAACTTTGATGCACTGAAGACAGGGTGGGTACGTAGGTGTCCAAAGATGCGAATGACATATGACGGCCCATTTGGTTCACAAGCGGTTATCGGGTAGCTGAAAATTCAGGAATGAAAATTATGAAGTGAGAGTTTTGGGCAGTCTGAAAATCCTGAATGGTCCTGAAGTGGTGAAAGGTCCGAAGACCCTGAAAACCACCTGTTTAGGCAGGTTGCATCCTGAAGTGGTGAAGGCCTTGAAGGGTGTCCTGAAGTGGTCAAGTGAGAGTTTTGGGCAGTCTGAAAATCCTGAATGGTCCTGAAGTGGTGGAAGGTCCGAAGACCATGAAAACCACCCTTCACCACTTGAGGATGCAGCCTGCAGGTAGTTTTCAGGGTCTTCGGAGCTTTCACCACTTTAGGACCATTCAAGATTTTCAGACATGAATGGTCCTGAAGTGGTGAAAGGTCCGAAGACCCTGAAAACCACCTGTTTAGGCAGGCTGCATCCTGAAGTGGTGAAGGGTGTCTTGAAGTGGTGATGAAAAATACGACTGTTGTTAACCTTCTGGTTGATCTCCTAATATATCAAGAATTTCCCGGGGGCCAAAGTACTGTGGCATTAGTTTACGTGAGATTCCTAATTCCTGCCCCAACTCAGATGACTTTACCCAGACTCGTTCGCCTACTTGAAACTCAGATGGTCGTCTGTGTTTGTTCTCAGATGCAACCATGGCATCTTGAGCTTTCCTCATGTGCTTTACAGCCTGCTGTAGCATCTGTTCATACTTGACAGCAAACTCTATGCTGTCAGGGGCTCCAGTTGGCTGATTTTCAGGCAACAGGAAGTCTAATGCAGATTTGGGCTTCCAACCAAGATGCAGTTGGCTGGGAGTCAACCA
The DNA here is from genome assembly GCA_003427395.1 of Chara braunii. Lineage (NCBI taxonomy): Eukaryota > Viridiplantae > Streptophyta > Charophyceae > Charales > Characeae > Chara > Chara braunii. Next base: position 1,155,958 of record BFEA01000020.1, on the reverse strand, counting down.
AGGCCAAGTCAAGCAACTATTAATGGCTGCTACATTGCAGCTCACATCATCAATTGTCCTAAGTGAGCTGCGGAAGCGCTGCTGGTTGCTTGTGCGACCTCACAGCTTGGGTTGTGCGCTGAGCGGCACACCAGTTAGGGTAGAGGAACTAGAAGGCAGCCATAACTGCCATAGCTGAAGTGCAGTTGAAGCAGAGTGGATGTATCCAGAGTTGCAATGCTAGTAGTATCAGAGAGAGAGAGAGAGAGAGAGAGAGAGAGAGAGAGAGAGAGAGAGAGAGAGAGAGAGAGAGAGAGAGAGAGAGAGAGAGAGAGAAGAGCAAGAGCCAGAGCGATAGAAGTATTGAGAGAGCAACCAGAGAGAGGGAGAGTGAGGGAGCAGGAAAGTCAGTCCACTAACAAAACAGGTCTGACACTCAACAACAGCAGCACCCATTCCCCTAGTGACCGTCAGTGATAGGCGCCGATCTGGCAGGAGCCAGATACTTATGCAGCAAGGCCCTGAACCACCATGAAGAAGAAGATGAGCTTCCATGAAGGCAAAGACGCCTGCCTGCACTATGGCAGCAACCACACAGCAAAGGCCGCTTGATGAAGCAGCGGCCGACTTCAAACCTCCAAAACAGCTCGGTGATGAAGAGGAATACCAGCGCCAGGGAGACCTTTACTGGCGGGGCCTTCAAAGGACAGGCCAGCTCCAGCTATGGCCTACTGTGCCTGAAGAAGACGATGATGCTGAACGCGGGAAATAGCGCAGCCCAATTCCCCCCGTTGCATCTCCAAAAAGAACGGGAAAAGAACCCGCCGATCCCTACTTCTACCCGACATCCTAGTGCTAGCACTCAGGAACTGCCTACCGACCTATCTGACCGTCCAAGCAGCAAACATCTATGGTTTGTCTGCCTACATGCATCTAAACAGAAACATAAACTAGAGGGGGAGCGAATCTACTGCAAGGCAAAAGAGGGCCTACGGGCCTACCGAGTTTCTACAAAGCGGAGAAGGACAAAAACGACTTAAGCTACGTGAGCATGGAAAAGTCCACCACGGGACAGGTAGTGGGATCAAGCCCCCACAGTACTCAAAACAGCAGAACCACACTTTTCTTTCTTTCTTTCTTTTTTGTTTTTTTGTTTTTTTATTTTTTTATTATTTTTTTTCTGTTTTTGTTTTTGTTTTTGTTTTTGTTTTAGTTTTAGTTTTAGTTTTTGTTTTTGTTTTCGTTTTTGTTTTTGTTTTTGTTGTGTGGTCGTGCAATTACAAGCCATTGAGCCCTCAGCTAGGATACAGCCCGCTGAAACTGCAATTCAATGCACCTTCCTCCCTTCCTCCCTCTACCCCCCTCTCCCTTCCCTCGTCCCTTCCTCCCTTCCTCCCTTCCTCCCTTCCTCTCTCCGTCCCTCCCTCTCTCCTCCCTCACTTCCTTCTTCCCTCCCTCCCTCCCTCCCTCCCTTCCTTCCTTCCTTCCTTCCTCCCTCCCTCCCTCCCTCCCTCCCTCCCTTCCTTCCTTCCTTCCTCCCTCCCTCCATCCCTTCCTCCCTTCCTCCCTTCCTCCCTTCATTTCACCCTTCATTTCACCCTTCATTTCTTCCTTCTCATCCTTCCTTCCCACCCTTCCTTCCCACCCTTCCACCCTCCCTTCTACCCTTCCAGCTTTCTTCCCTTTCCTTTCATTCTGCCCTTCTTCCACCCTTATGTCCTTCCTCGTTTGTGTCTTTTGCCCTTCTTTTTTGCTCTCTGCCCTTCCTTCCATGCGCTCTTTTGCCCTTCCGTCTCAACCTCTCCTCTGCCTTCACCTTCACCTTCTTTCCCCCCCTTTCTTCCTTCCGCTCTGTCAGTCCTGCTCCTTCCTTCCTACTACCCTCACTTTCACTGCCCCCTCCTTCCTTCCCCCTCTGATTTCTTGACCTCCGAGGAGAAAAGGGTGTGAGGGGTGGCAGAGGGATAGAAGGGACCAATGGGAAGGAAGAGGGTAAGGGTGGAGGAAAAGGAAGGAGAGAAAGGCAAATCAAGAAGGTGTGAGAGGAGGTGAGAGAGGAGGTGAGAGAGAAGAAAGGGAGGGGGGATAGGAGGGAAGGAAGGGGCAGAGAGGAAGGACGACGAGCAAGGGGAAGAGAAGAGGGTGAAGGAGGAAGGGGGAGATGAGAGTGGAAGGAAAGTGACGAGGATGGGAGGAAAGAAAGAGGAAAAGAAGAACAGAGTTGAGGAATGGGAGGGAGAAACAGAGGGAAGAGAGGCCGCGGCGAAAGGTGGGAGAGGAAGAGGAGGGGAGGAATGGAAAGAGCAAGTGGAGGGAGAGAGGGGAGGGGAAGAAGGGAGGGGAAGAAGGGGAGGGAAGGAAGAGGAGAATTAGAAGAGAAGGGAATAACGGGGAAGAGACAAGGGAATGGAGAAGAGGAACGGAGAGGCAACGAGGATTGGAAGGAAGAAGGAGGAAGGGGAAAGAAAAGGAAGGAAGCAGATAAAGGGAATGGATGAAAGGGACAAAGAATAGGGAAGGCAGAAAGCGAAACAAGGGAGGGGATTAAGGGAGGGAGGAGGAAGGGGGAGGGGAAGAAAGGACGTGAGGAAAGGAAGTGATTGGGAGAAAGAAGGGAGGGAGAAAAGGTGCAGGAAGGAAGGGGAGACGGGAGGAAGGAAAGAAAGCAAGGGAAAAAGTGAGGAAGGACAGGAGGAAGGAAGGAGGGGAGGAAGGCAGGGAAGGAAGGGAGAGACATAATGGAGGGGGAAATGAATGTGGGGAAGCAAAGGAGAGAAGGGAGTGGTAGGAGGGAAGGGGGAGGGGGGAAGGGGGAGAGGAGTTAAGAAAGAGAAAGGAGGGAGGGGGACGAAAGGGATAGAGAAGAGATAGGGGCACGAGGGAAGTCGGGGAGGAAGGGAGAGGAGAAGCGGAGGGCAGGAACAGGTAGAGAGGAAGGCGTCAGAGGAGGGGACTGCAGGAAGGAGTGTAGTAGGATAGTGGAATAGGAGAGGGAAGGGAGACTAGGAAAGGAGGAACAAGACAAGGAAAGTTGAAGGAGGGAAAGGAGAAGGAACCGAAGGGGAGGAAAGGAGGTGCAAGCGGAGGTGAGGAAGGGAAGGGAGTAAGGAACATTAGGGAAGGAGAGACGGGAGAGAGAGGGGGATGCGAGAGGGAAACAGATTGGTTAAGGGAGAAGGTACAGGGGAGAGGGGAATGAAGGAGGGAAGGGGAGTAGGAAAGGAATAGGGGAGAGGAAAGGAGATGAGGGACAGAGGGAGGAAGTGAAGGGAGAGAAAAAAGAGAGAGAAGAGAGAGGAGGAGGAAAGGCACGAAGGAAGAGAAAGAAGGAACAGTAAGGGACGAAAAAAAATGTGGTAACACTGGGAAGGAAGGAGAATGAGAAATAGCAGCGTAGTCCTTCGCGACATCCGTTAAAATTGGAAACATACAGAGAAGATTAGCTTGGCCCCTGCGCAAGGGTGACATGCATTAATCAAGAAATGGTCCAAAAAAAGAAAGTAAGAAAGAAAAAAGGAGAAAAATTGAAAAAAAAAGAGGAAAATTGCAGCATAGAAGGAGAAGAGAAGGAGACCATCAAATAGGGGCGAGAAGGGGAGGTATGGCAGGAATATGGGTGAGGAAGGAAACGGAAGAAAACAAATAACAGGAGAAAGAAAAAGAAGGTAGAGAAGGAACATAGGAAAGGAGGACAAAGGGAGGGAGGAAATTTAGGATGGGAAGGAAGGGAGGGAGAGGAGAAAGTGTGGAAGGAGGGAAAGGAACGGAGAGAGGGAAGCGCGGAAAGGAGAGGAAAACGGGAGGTGGGAAAGTGTGGAAGGAGCGAAAGAGAGAACATGAAGAAAGACATGGAGAAGGAAGCAAAGAGGGACGGAAGTGAGGACTGAGGAGAGGACTGAAGGACAAGAAAGATGAAGAAAGGAGCGGAGGCACAGATGAACAAAAGGACAATGGAACTAAGAAAGAAAAGAAGAAAGAGAGGAGAGAAATATGGTTCTGCTGGTTGCAGTATGACTGTATTTGTCTCCATGCAGAGGAGCATCAGAAGGCTGTATTAACTAACCTCAAGCAGGTTGATTATTGTCACTTCATGGTACAGAACCAGGTACCTGAGGGATCAATGCATGGCATTTGCAATTTTGCATCAGGTAATGAAAGATAGAAATAAACTGGAATGGTGCACAAATGACTTGTCTCTGTTTTTGCAAACAACCATCTTTATGAGCTTACAGAAAGGGGAAAGACCCTCTAGGTGTGTACAGAGCTGTGATTTAATGAACGTGGTTGAACCACCAGTACCTCTGAGCCGCTTCTCCCCGAAGCGAAAAATAATTCAACCAGCATAGGTGCATTTTCTTTACTTTTCTTTTGCCTGGCGTCAATGGCCATTGGGGTCTAGTTGTTATGTGCTCGATTGATTCACAATCCAAATCCGCACTGAAATGTTCCCATACACATCTGCGATGACAGGCAGACTGGGGAGAGAAGATTCACACCACAGCCATGGAGAGATATTGCACAGTGGAAGCAGAAACCAGATACAAAAATTGAGAGAAAATGTTTTCAATCAATTTATTTATAATCCCCCTGCTCTCCTGCCTCTCAATCAAGTACACCCCTGAAGAATCTCAGCCATGAATTGCTTTCCCCATTCGATCAACACCAACACAAACTTCAACAAACTATCAGCAAACTTCCTCTCCCTTCCAGCAACTCACGAGCGCAGGTCTGGGGCACACGTCAGCAGCGCCCAATCCTCTAGTGGCAGTCAGCCACAGGCGCTGATCTGGCAAGGGCCAGATACGTAATCAGCAGCACCATGAACCACCATGAAGAAGAAGATGGACTTTGATGAAGAATATGATGGCTGCCTTGGTATGGCCGCAGCCAATAACCATGAGCCACTTGATGAAGTAGCGGCTGTCTCCAAACCCCCAAACAGCTCTGCGATGGACGAGGTCACTCAGCGCCAGGAGGAAACAATCTCCTGCGCTCCTGTCGAAGAGACGGGCAAGCCCCAGCTATGGCTGCCCATCTACCACGAGGAACAGCTGCTATGCGCTGCAGAATAGCGCCACCAAAATTAACGCAGCCGTTCGCCGACATCGACTCCAGACGAGATGTGAAACGAACTCGTAAAAAGCCGGCCCCTCCCTACTTCTACCCGACACCCTGTACCTAGCACACAGCAACTGCCTACGGACTTATCTGAGTGTTTACGGTTTCTCTGCCTATATGCATCTAAACAGAAACATAGACTAGAGGGGGACCGAGTCTACTGCAAGGCAAAAGAGAGCCTATGGGCCTACTGAGTTGCTACAAAGCAGAAAACGACAAAACAACCTGGCCTAATGGTCTAAGGCATGACAAAAGAGGAGTCCCAGCAAGTGACAGGTCCCGGGATGAAGACCTAGACGACTCAAAATTATGAAAAACACCCTAACTAGTGTACAGCCCGCTTGGCAAAACTGCAATGCATGGCATTCCTACCCTCCAGGGGAGCGAGGACCCCGAGCTAGGAGTGTCCATGAGGAGACCGTCTGAGCAATTGCCGTTTCTGTTCAGCCTCGTAGAACTGCATGACTGAATTTGCAGACTTGAGAAGCTCTTTCCTTGTGAACCAGCGGTCCTCTGTGCGAGGTTGGAACAAGAACTTCACAAGGTATTCACAGTTGGGGCCCATGCCCCACTGATCCTCTATGCTCTCAACTTCATATCCCTTTTTAGGGATGGGAGGTTCAAACTGCGGTGGCCTTTCAGGAAATGCATCAACAGGGGTGAAAGACAGCAGTTTTGAGGCATGGAACACCGGATGGGTTCTGATATGGGGGGGTACAACAAGCACATAGGAAGGTCCAAATGGATCTGGCCCCACATTATCAAGCATTTCTTGATATGGTGAGGAATGTGTCCTCAGGTGACCCTAGACAACCTGCATATGTTCTGGACTGTGGCCCCCGGCAAGCCTCGTGCCCGCCCTAAGTGAAGTCGGGCCTGAATATCCATGAGAGGTCCTTATCTCAACATTTTCCAATGAGGGTCTCAGACAGTTGCTGCACGCCAGTTGGTTTAAGTGCAACCTGGGCCTCACCCTGGGCTCTTCCAGAAGAAGCAGCTGGCCCAGGCAGTTGAGCCCAGGACGCGGGTGGTTGCGCCCTGGGCACACGCAGTGTGACACCGGCACATCACGAAGTGGCCACGGGCCAATGAGAATGCAGCATTGCCGTCACATCTGCTCCGCGGGCCAATGCATACACAGCAAATATTCAGGGCCTGGAAAATCGTGGGTGTGCCCAACTGCAAAGGGCCCAGGGCCTCAACTGTAGAGATGGGCCTGGGCGCAGACACTGGGGCCCGACCGGAAGCTACTGGAAACTTCCACGGCCAGGCCCAGACACTGCAGCAGCAGCTGTGACTCCCATATAGGGAGGAGGCCGGCCAGTGTTCGATATTCTGGCCTGGGCAGGCATTGCGGACATGCTGCTGCGATAGGCCATAAGTGTCTGCATGCGCTGACGCTGGCTGGGGCGCGTGCGGGCGCTGAGTGGTGTGGAGCGCTGCAGGGCAGCGGGGCGCCAAGTGGCCATAGCTGGGCTGCAAGGGCGCAGGCCGGTGGAGGCGACAGTGGTCTTCATGAAGGAGGCGCAGGTGTGGGTGGTCAAGGGGTGATGAGGGGAGTCGAGAGTACGTACCTGGTGTATGTGGGAGGTCGGCATTGGTGTTGACGTGTACATTGGTCTTCAAAGTTGAAGTGAGCCTGTTGCATTAATGTAGATAGGATAGGTAGGACGCGTAGAGTAGGCTGGGCGCTGGGCGCCAGAACGTAGGAGCAACATTGAATACTGCGTTGGTGTGGCCTGAGGGCTTGGACATTGGCTCACGAGTTCATTGTATCGCTCTTATTCGGATGGAATCTTGATGCATTTTAGCTCTCTGCTTGTCACATGACTATTTGGACTTCTGCGTGATTTTGCAACTTGGTTTTCTGGATATCGCTCTCGCTCATATTCCTTGATATTTGGTATCGGAACTGGTTCGAGATCGTCTCATCTGCCGCTGGCGACATTGTTACTTGGTGCGCTGACGATGCTTCTGTGCAGTAAGGATACATTGGCGCTGGCTTAATTATGCGACATCTGTTTGTTTTTTTTATGTTTGTATTATGAGCCTGCATAGTTTGTTTGCAAAAGTTTCGACGACATTGCTTGTAGTGATGCGGAGAAAAACCCTGAATTTTGGGCCTTCCATTAACCGCGTGTCAATTGGTGAGAAATTTGTGGTTGGGGACAGCTATCTCCAGGTACGTTGTTCCTTACCTTATCTTCCCTCTCAATCCCTTCTTACCGTGAGGAAGTGAGTCCAACCTTGAGTGTCCTCTTTTGACAAAGGAGTCGTGAGCGCTCTACCTTGAGAGACGACATTCTTCCCAATGGTGCATTTGGCAGGAGAGGGCGGTGCCTCTAAAGGGCCCTGGTCGAAGCACGCGTCACGGTCACCATGCCAACCTATGGGCTTAGTACACGCAGGCCATGCTGCTTTGTCCTTTAAGGCTCTTTTCTGCGTTGATAGAGGGATCGTGGATTGACCAGTCCTATGCAGACACTTACCAGACCGTCTATTAACATTTACGGCGGGGTTCTGAACTGTTCACTGGTTGTGATCGTCGTCCTGTCTGCAACGTTAAATAATTCCTAAGGACCTTGGGGGTTGTCCTTAAACTGCCTCTTGATCAGCCAGATCAGTCAGACGTAAGGCTCGTTGCACGCGAGGATAAAGAAAGGGCAGTACTGGTCATAAGTGAGTTCCTTGGCACAGGGGTGGGCCATTAATGCACATCTTAGACACCATTGCTTGATGATGAGGGCAGGTACGTTGGATACGGGGGAAGGGAGGTACCAATTGATGCTCACCTGTTAATCACAAGCATACCCATTGTGCATACATCTGCTCACATGATTTATTTTTATTTTTTATTAGTTAGTGGACAGACTGCTAACACCTAACAGACAACCTAAATTAGTACTTAGTGTTCTACCATAGCCAGTTCTGATCAAAGTTGTTGTGAGTGAAACTAATCAGAGTAGGAATAGATCATGTGCACAGTTGGTGTTGTTGTTGGTGAAACCGCTTGAACAGTAGCCCAGGTGACTTGCCAAATATTATTTTATTTTTATCTATTTTTCAACTTGGTCAGACACATGTTGTGGTAGGCTCCAGTGAGGGCACTAGTGCAGACAGTGTCTGCCTAGCTGATGAGTGGACCAGGCAGTGGTGAGGGTAGATCTGTAGGAAGAAGGGTGACACATCAAGAGTCCATTAGGATTCCAATCGTGCACCAAGCTTTACCACCTGAGGAAGAGAGGGTTATACGACGGGAAGTAGTAGTTGAACGTTTGCAGAGGGCTAGAGAAGCGGCAGCAGCAGCCGAGCAATTGCTAGGAGCGGCAACAACCACTGCAGCAGCTATGGCTACTTCCGCTGCTTCCTCCAGTCAGCGGAGCATAAGCATGGTGACCAGTTCAAATGCCACATCCAACTCAGTGGGAACAAGCAGTTCTTCTTGTTAGATGGCGGGCTTGCAGTACAGCTCGCCACCTCCTTGTACTAGCGAGGCCATTGAACTCTAGCAAGTGGAGTTGCCGCTTAAGGTTAGAGAAGGAACTTAGAGAAGCTACTGAAAGAGAAACAAAGATTAGAACTAGGAAAGCTAGACTAGAGAATAGGCGGGCAACCAAAGTTGTTGTAGAAACGTTAGATGACGTTGTAATTGATAATAACACGAAGATTCTCAAGGCAGGTTTCCTGTCCATGCATGCATACATGGACAGCAAACAGGATGCTATCCAGGATACTCTTGACCAAATACTGAGCATCATGCAGGGAATGGGAAGGGATTTCCCATCTCCAACGTGTGGGCCTAGTTTCCGACCTCCAGTTTTCCCATCACCGGTTTCCTCGTCGGTGGTTACAAGTCCCACTATGTCTCAATTTAGTAGTTCACCAAGCGGTACTTCAGCAGCAACAGCACAAGTTGTTGCTTCTTCATCTTCTGGTCCAGCGGCTGGTGCTACACAACAGCCGGTCCCACCAGTGGGACAACAGCAGCCTTGGTATCCCAAGACTCCTTTGAAACCACCCTCAACCTTCTCAGGTGATAAGAAGGATGAGGCTCTTGACACTTAGTTGAGAACGGCCCCAGTCTGGGTCAGGGCGAAGAGGACGCTGTTAGAGGAAGAGGTGATCACTGCCACCTTGTATCTTGAGGGTTCGGCAACGTGATGGCTAGATGGTTTAGTAGCCTCGAAAGGGTTAGGCAGGCGCATGAACGATTGGGCTAAGACCCATACTTTAGAGAGCTTTATGGAATTGATAGAAACGCGATGGCACAACCAGCAGCAGGCCCAACAGGCCACTTACGCGTTGACCCGGCTTGATACTAAGAAGTACAAGTTCACTTGTAAGCTTACCTCTGTCGTGGAGCGGCTCATTGTCGTCCCCAGCGTGCGCTATGATCCGCAAGTCCTCATCATCATGTATTTCACACAGACGTTAAGAACTTGCTGGTCAATGAGGCCAGCATTGAATATCGTACTCTAGGCTCCTTCAGCAACAAGGCCCTAGACTTAAAGGCTAGGCTAGGAGGAGCCCAACAACCCTCTACAGATGGGAGGAAGAAGAAGAGTCCACAAGAGTGGAAAAAGAAAGGTAATCGATTGATGATGGTTGATTCCGAAGGGAACCAAACTAAGATCGATGATTATTCTGACTTAGTGGACGAAACAGAGTTTGAGGACAAGGATAGTGCTGAGGGTAGCAACCACGCCTCTCTTGTACAGGTTACGGTTGGCGGTCGCGGCAAGGACGGTCAACAAAAGAGTTAGGGGCAAACCCAGAACTCAAACAAGGTACCAGCTTGGGTGAAGGCGGGTCTGGAACACGATGTGTGGCGAGTCCGCTATTGGCGAGGAGCTTGCATCAACTGCGGCGAGTACGGCCATCAGCAGTTTAGATGCAAGAACGTGAAGGTATCGCAGAGGATACCTCCCAAAGGTGGTTTTGAGAATTTTTCTTCCCATAGTGGAGCTTCTACGAGTTCCAATTCGGCCCAAAGGTGGTTTTGGGAATTTTTCTTCCCATAGTGGAGCTTCTACGAGTTCCAATTCGGGAAACACATCGGGCCAGTAGAAGCTGTAGCTGCTTCTGCTCCTGATGAAGTGGGCGATGTACCCTCCCCACTTCAAGAGTTGGCCGAAGCTATTGACTCTTTAGTCACCCCGCAGACGCATCCTGGCCTAACGATACTATGTTTGTTAGATGTGTCTGAAGCCTTAGAGGGCTTACAAAGTGAGTGGTCGGCAAGGGACCCTCGTGAGTCTTGGGTGGCACTAAGTAGAGGTCCTAGAGAGGAGCACTTCGTTGTGGAAGTCGGTGTAGGTGGCATCAAATGTGGTGCCTTCGTAGACATTGGCTTCACGCGAAACTTCATAAGTCGTGACTACGTTGAGAGACTGCGCCTAGAGGACCGGGTGCAGCGCTTGGGTAGATCAGTAGCCTCTACTCTAGCCAACAAAGAGCGCATGGTTGTTGATGACTACGTCAAGGATGTAGTCTGCACCTTGTATTATGGAGGTGGGGAACTTAATCATAAGATTTCATTCATAGTTAGCGACGACTTGCCTTTTGACATGTTGTTAGGTATGTACTACCTCGAGGTTGCAAAGCCCCAGTTTGACTAGGATCGAAAGGTGCTTAAGCATGTACTATCGGAAGGGAGGACAGTCAAACTCGCAAAGTGCAAAGCTAGCAGTCTGATAGACACTTACGGGTGTATGTGTGCAACAATATTTTATAATTATTATAAACAAAACCAAGAAGAGGGTATGTACTTGGTTTTTGTCTTTGAGAAAGAGGAGGTCGTTAAAACACCCCTAGAGGTAGAAAATGTCGTCGCAAAGTACCCTGATTTGTTTGAGGAGCCTTCAGGAGTTGTAGAAAGGAAGGTTGTCCATCCCATAGAGATACTTTCAGGGAGCAAGATACCCAAAGGAAGGATGTATAGGATGGCACCGACCGAGTTAGACAAACTTAGGCGACAACTGAAAGAGCTCATAGAGAAGGGTTGGATACGGCTGAGCACCTCCCCCTTCAGCTCACCAATCCAGTTCTACTAAAGATAAGTATGTCGTCGAGATACATGACGATGAACTTATCTAAGTAGTCATGGAATATCCTATTCATGGCGTGCTGGAATGTACCCGACCCATTGCGAAGGCCAAAGGGCATCGCCACAAACTCGTACAGACCGTACCTGGTCTAAAATGCAGTTTTGTGTTGGTCCTCTGGTCTGATGGCAATTGGATGGTAGCCGAATTTTAAGTCTATCTTAGTAAAGTACTTACATCCCTGCACCCTATCCAGAGGGTCGTCGATGCGCGGTAGAGGCCCTGCGTTCACCCACATTCTTGACGAGTACCATCATTACGTCCGATACCAACTTCTTTTTTGTGACCATGCTTTGGAAAGCAGGAAGACTTATACAACAAAACAACAATGATGAGTCAAAACCAGACTTGTGACAACTTAATTGATTTCAATTCAGATTTTTCATCTTTTAGTTTGACAATCTAATCTTTGAACTTGATTTCTGGGTCGGCTTCCTCGTGCCAATCCATACCCAGAATCAAATCAAAAGGTAGATTTTTCCTACCTCGTGCAATATGTGCTTACCTTCCTTTGTTTGAAAATAACACTTAACGCAGTCGACAGACTGAAAGACAGTAATGATACTTTGATCGACTTACATAAACGTGATAGATCTCCGTACGTCCAACACTCTCTTCCCTACGTGCAACTTCCAAATTACCTTCTCGGAGATGTAGGACCGCATAGATGTAGGATCCAATAAAGCACTAACTCGTGTTAACGCAATCTCAATGTCTGCAATCATTAGTTCACCCTCACTCCTTGCTTTCTTAGCCCATGAACTTGGCAAGGCAATCAATTCACAACCAAGTTCATCAAGGGAATCACCAAGTGAGACATAATACAAAACTTTTTCAGGGTGGTCTGGGTGATGGGCCGAAGAAGAGTCATCCTTTGTCATGCGAGCTGGAGGGTTGAAATGGATTTGTGACGCCTTACCTCTATCCAAACCTTCCAGCTCAGTAGGAGTTGATGCTACTCTTACCGGCTGCTCCCTTTTGGGTTCCGGATCAAAGGACACAACGCAATCATTTGTCCCTCAGTGCCGCATTTCAGGCACTCCCGATTCTATTCTGCTATTTCTCTTGGGAAAGGCCCAACTTCTCCCACATGCGAGGATGCTTGGGAAAGTAGAGTGACCTCTTCTTCTTAAATCCTCCATTCATGGTGCCTCCCTTGTTGGCCATCATGACGGTGACGTCACCCTTCCCTAACTCACTGTCAACACTGGTTTCACCCTCGTTTTTTTCGAGGGGGCATTTTTCCATGGTTTCATCATTGAAAACGACAAAAGTGTGATCCTGTAGTTTCTGCTTCCACAACTTGTTTCCTGTTCCCAAACCCACTTGATTGCCTACCCTTTACAACGCCCACATACGTTCCTTTTACATGTGCGGTCATCTACTCCCTCTAGAAAGCGAGGTCCCCAAATGACGGATAATTATATTTTCGAGATTTAGCTTCTGCCCCAAGCTATCCGCGGATGGGTTCTGGCAATGCGCGAGAGTAGATATACAGTACATGGTTGTCCAATAGGTTCAGTCCGGGTACCTGCAATAGACAGTCCACTTTAAGTGACGGGGTCTCGACGCTAGAGCAATGTTTCTGTCCAATGGTGGTGAACTCATCAAAGGTCTTGTCGGTTGTGGTCTCCTCCAAGAATCTCTCCTTAATTTTCTGGAGAAATTCACGGAGTGTCATGGTTTTCGCCCACTCACCAATGTCCTCAAAGTCAACAGCGTTGGTCTCAAACAAGACTCATTCCTTAGCTATTTCTCCTAGACAGGAAGTGGAGAAAGGCTACTTGGCTATCTTCAACCACGGGACTGGTCCCAGAGTAAGTCTGAATTTTGGCAATCCACAACAACAAATGTTCTCCCTTCTTTCCATTGTAGGTAAATGGCGATTCCATATGTTGCTTATCTTTCCTTTTCGGCTTCTCCCCTCCTTTTTCTTTCTTTGAGGGTTCCTTTTTGGAAGGTTCGAGTTCTTTGGGGTCACGGGTCTTAATGACATCCTTCATCAGTTTCTCTTGAGGTTCTTGATTTTCCTCTTCTCCCTCTTGTTGCACCACCTTGTTTCTTACCTTTCACTAATTTGGTCAACGTCTGAAGTTATGCGGTGACATTGTCGATTTTGGTTTCGAGGTGTGCAAGGTAGGCCATCATACTCTGCATCATGCACGCCAAGTCAGTTTTCGAACCAACAGTATTTTTTGAATTTTTCTGCTTTTTTTCTTCTACTTTCCTTGCCTACTGCTCTTTCTCTTTCCGTTCTCTCTGATAGGCTTCCTTTTTCTTCATTTCTGCCTTTAATGCAGCTTGCAGTTGCTTGATTGTATAATCCATTATTTCTTCGTTCAGTTCAGATTCTTCCTTCTTTTCACTCGGTTCTCTCCCTTCCCTTCCTCCTTGACTTCTTGACTAGCTATCTTTGCAAACTTCTCGGCGACAAAATAATCGAGAGTCATTCATCCTCACTCGATAATCGGTTGTACTCGACCGCTTGTTTCCAGCATCTGAACAACAGTTTCAGCTGTAGACAATTTGTCCTCTGCAGCACGCTGATCGAACTGGCTGCGTACATGCTGCTCAGCTTCTGGACCAACATCGTGCAGTTCTGCGAGCAACTGGCGAAGACGGCCCATCATCTGTTTCCGTTTTTCTTTTATTTTTCCCACGGTTCCTTATCACCTCTTCTTCTTGATCGGCGAAGAAAGTGATAGAGATAGGGAAGACGAGTAGAGGGATGAATATTGTCAAGATGGATGCACACAAGCAACTCCAGAGGTAAGTCGTCTTCCCAAGTGAGAATGCCGCACAATAAACTTATAAAAGCAGTTATAAATTCCACGGCCTCACTACAAACGAATTTTCAATTCGCATAGCAAGAAATAAAGAAGTAAAGAATTAATTACAGGATCGGAATTTCCACTATTCTATGTCTATTGTCTGCTGATATTCTGTCCGATGATGTTTTCCTAAGATCTGTGCAGGTTCCGTGACCACGGCCAGTGAGATGAAGACAATCACAACAATGGTGAGTCTGCAAGCATCCACAAGACAGCCCACGACAGGTAAGTAAAGCAATCAATCAACAACACATCGTTCTCCCTCGCTGTCTTCTTGCAGATAGCTGTGTGACCAGACAAATGCCCTGGCGTGTGGCACTACAACATAATCTTGTGTTGTCCGCCCGCCAGGCCACACATGTGCAAGGATCTATCCACACCAGTCTTTCTTCAGCTCGACAGTGTGTCGCGTCAGGACTGCCACATGTCCCACTCTAGAAAAGCCTGTGTGACACGTCAGCAAGACAGGTACCACTTTAGCATCGATGGCCAATTAGAACGTATCAGTGATGGAGATGTAGCCAAAACACATCAGAAGTAATGCACTGACCAACGCGTATATGCTCACTGGAATGTCGATTGGTATCTCCCGCGTCAACCTGGATCTGCTGCTGCTTGGAAAAGTGCCACGTCATCAGATGTACGTCGTTGTTTTTTGGAGTGTGCCACGTCAGCACCTCGGTGCACTGCCCCTTTGATAGGCAGCGGGCTACGTCAGCAAGGTACACATCAAGAAGTGGGTAGTGCGGTTGTGCTGGGAAGCCTGCCACGTCCGCAAACCTTCGCCAGCATCAGTGCCGTCCACGTCAGCAGTTTCCGGTCTTCCACGTCAGCATCCCCCAGTGCGCAGCTAAGTTTCGAGCAGCGATGCATGGATGAGGCCGTGCTTCTTCCTTATGGCCAACTCATCATGTCCACGTTATTATCATCATCATCATAATCATAATCATAATCATCGAAATCTTGGTCGTGCAAAATATCAAGACCAGCGCACGATATCGAAACTAGTGCTCGGTCTCAGCAGATAGCGAGGTAAGGAAGATAATGCTCTGATACCAAATTGTAATGAACCCAGTCAGATGAGGAGCTCACAAATGACGAGATACAAGTCTGTCACAGCGCGATGTCAATGTCTCCAAAGTCGTTCATGAAACCATACTCGTCATACATGTCTCCAAATGTCTCGAAACCAGAGAAGAGAATGAGGAGAAGGGTCGATGAGACAGAGAGGGGGAGGAGAGTTCCCACACGAAATATCATAGCAGGATCCCACATGAGCCCTCTTCCTCCTCGGGCATTCCCTTCCCAACTCACCACGTCAGCAGTACAGTTCTTCCCTGGCAATCTCTGACATATACAACGAGCAGGGCACAGCAGGGCGCCCATCCTCTTGCCACGTTAGCAGCAGCGAAGGGGGATGGCACACGTCTCCTTTTTGAAGACAATCAGCAAAGCACACGCGTAGTTACACGTACGTCCAGTAAGCTTCACCTTCTCCCTCATACCAATCTCACAGTCCAGATCCTCCTCCTCCTCCTCGCCCTCACTCCCATCAGTATGCAATCAATGTGGCTATGGTCATGTGGCCCACGTCATCAATAATCACCCACAAGGCTGGCGCCGCACACAGAGAATGGCGCCAGCATGAAGCTCCCCAATCTCGCGTCGTCGCACTAGCATCAAGCCAGCGTCAAGCAGAAAGCACAAGACTGAATGATCTCAGGCAGGGGCTGGGTCAACTTATGATAGTGACTCACATTGACCAGCCTCTGGTCTCCTGGGTACGATGGTCCAGATCTGTAGGCAGCCGACGGCCTGGATATCGTACAGTTGCACATTTCCCACGTGTCCCACTTGGACCAGATTCTTTTGGATACTTGCAGACATGTGATGTGTATCCATCTACAGCCGAGGCTGACCAGCGGGTTGAATATGACTTCTAGGCCTGGGTTCCGGAGCTCGGGTTGACCGCTGACTTTCCCAGGATCAACTGCTTCACATAGGGCCTCTGAAGGCCAGTTTTGACCTTGCCCTGAGTACCCATGACATCAGGCCTTCGTCCAGGCTTTAACAGGACTTAGGTCGTGACTTTTGACCCGGTTTTGGGCCCTTGACCTAACGTGACGACCCCGCAGCCCACGATTATTGCAGATTTGAGTTGAGTTATTGCAGTATCAATCAATCAATCAATCAATCAATCAATCAATCAATCAATCAATTGATCAACCAATCACAATCAATCAATCAAATATGTATGTGTGTCAAAAACAAAAGAAAAAAAAGGAACCTTTTTGGCTTGTTTTTGTGTTGTAATGACCCGCCAAAACACAGAGAGAGAACACTGCTGCTGGGTTTTGCCACTGGAATGTATGCCGTGCTGAGATTCCCACATTCTGCTGAGTTTTCTAAGTCTGGGTGTCTGCGTGCCCGCTGGTCTGCGTGCCTGTCTGAGTGCTTGTCGGCCTGAGTCTGTGTGTGACCCACAAGGGTACTTGTTCGTTTGGAGGTCCCGCAGGGCCGGTACTTACCTGTGGCCATGACTTTGAAGGTTGCAGCGGGGAAAACGCTCAAGTAGCAGGGGTAGGCCCACAACACTTAGAGCAGCGGGGAAAACCCTCAAGTTGCAGGCAGGTCGGTACTACTCAAGTAGTGGTAGATGTGTTGGGTACTCGAGGCCGAGCAGAAGATGACAAAAAGTTGCCATTTTTAGAGGCCCAGTAGTGGTAGGCTAGAGGTAGGCCGGTACCAGTCCAAGTAACCTAAGTCCAGGGCCTATACGGACAGTATTAGCACCTGCAATGATGTTTCCCTCCGAAAGGGAGGAGGTACCGGTTGCTTGGAGACCGCGCGGCCTGGAAGTCACCGCCCAAGAGGCAAGTAGGCCACTATATCTTCTGGAGGAGCGAGTAGCTCCTCATTTGCGGTGTGCAAGGTTGGGCGACATACTGTTTGAGCGGGCGCTGTGTCTCGAAGTGCTGCCTGGGAGCACGAAGGAGAGCTGGGCGCTCAGCTTGGCTATGACGAGCAGCCCAGCTTGAGGAGGAGGACGAAGGGGGCGAAGGAGGAGAGTGCTGAGGCTACCTGGCTATGGTGCACACTATCTTCATCACCTTGTTAGGCGCTGCCATCTGGAAGGCCCCAGTGGGGGTAGTGCCGCACCAAGGAAGCTTCGAGGCAGAGTAAGGCATGGCGGCCTAAAGAGCAGTGACCAGAGCTGCTTTAAGTTGTCTTTTGCACAGGAGGGCAGAGCCCTTAGTAGTCCACCATAGCCTTGGTATGTGAAAGGAAGATGAGGGGGGAAGCCA
This sequence comes from Chara braunii, assembly GCA_003427395.1. Classification (NCBI taxonomy): domain Eukaryota; kingdom Viridiplantae; phylum Streptophyta; class Charophyceae; order Charales; family Characeae; genus Chara; species Chara braunii. The sequence continues at coordinate 1,138,621 of BFEA01000020.1, read as the reverse complement.
TGACTATGGTGGACCTATTGTTGTGCTGGCAGTAAGAGGGAACTTCGGATATTGATTTTGGTTCAACCACTCATTGTTGTGCTGTGAGAAGAATAAGATGGCGAAGACAAGGAGGAGGAGGAAGGTGGAGAGAGAAGGGGGATTTGTCATTGGTCTTGGTGGTGTACATCTTCATTTTCTTCTTCTTCTTCTTCTTCTTCTTCTTCTTCTTCTTCTTCTTCTTTCTCTCTTCTTCTTTGGTCTCTATCTTTTTGCAAGTGCTTTCATTTCTTTCGCAATTGGGTGGCATTGTCTTTCCTTGTGAATTTGCATTTCCGAAATGACCAGGATCATACATTTGGTATTGGAGCGGACTTACTTGTTGGTGAGAGGTTAGGCACCCTAACCGTAATTCTGAGTTACTTAGGGCTAACTAACCTCGGATTAGGGTTGGAGGTTAGGTTAAGAGGGGCAGCGAGGTGATGTGGATGCTGCCCCACCTGGTTAGGTCATGTTGGATCGACAGCAGACCTGACCAGGTTGTTTGAGTGAATGCTTGGGGTGGCGCTACCGTATGGAGCAACGCGAGTTGGAGGAGTTGAGAAGACAGATTGATGACTTGATTGATCGTAGACTCGGATGGATATAGTGAGTCTGAGTTCAGTGCACCTGTCCTTTTTGTGCCCAAGAAAGGAGGCAAACTTTGGATGTTCATCGACTATCGTGGCCTAAACTGTATCACCAGAAAAAACACTTATCCCTTGCCACACATAAATGACTTGCTGGATGCTGCAGGTGGGTGCAAGGTTTTCTCCAAGATCGACCTCAAGTCCGGCTACCACCAGATTGAAGTTGATCTGACTGACCAACACAAAACCTTATTCAAAATGTGCGATGGGTTGTACGAGTTTATTGTTATGCTCTTCGATCTCACAAATGCACCAGCTACATTTCAGTGCCGCATGGACAAGGTTTTCCACCATCAGCTTAGCAGGTTTGTTGTCGTTTATCTCTACGACATCCTAATTTTCAGCAAGTCCATAGAAGAGCACCTCAAGCACCTTCAGGGAGTTTTGCAGATCCACAAGGATGTGAAGCTGCATCTCAACTTAGAAAAATCCGAGTTTGGGAGGGATAGTATCATCTATCTCGGGTACCGGTTGTCCGTTGCCAAGATTAAGGTCATATGGAACTGACCTCAACCGACGAATGTACTCGAACTGAGTTCCTTTCTCGGTTTGGCTTCATATTACCGGAAGTTTGTGCCAATTTTTTCTGTCATTGCTCACCCACTCTTGAGATTAACAAGCAAGAATGTCACTTATGTGCGGTGTGAGAAGTGTGAAGTTGGGTTCCACACTTTGAAGGAAGCTTTGGTGAGTCATCCTATGCTCCGCATTGCAGACCCCAACCTCACATTCGTAGTCACTACGGATGCGAGTCAGTATGGGATAAGCGCAGTGCTGCAACAAGATGATGGTGATGGCTTGCGTTCGCTCGAATATTACAGCAAACGCATGCCCAGCCACAAGGTAGCTACCTCCTCATACATGTGTGAGCTCTATGCCTTGCGAGAGGCATTGACACATTGGAAACACTACCTCTTGGGTCACGACTTTAAGGTCTATTCAGATCATCAGACCTTGCAGTGGATCACATCACAAACTGATCTTTCTCTGACGTTGACCCGCTGGTTGCATGATATTGTCGTATATAATTTTGAATTGAAGCACAAGAAAGACTGTTATAATCGTGTCGATGATGATTTGTCTCATCATCCTGAGTTTTTGACTTTCCTTGTGAACTTTATAACCTTCAGAAGAAACTGAAGGAGGATCTGGTCGAGCACACTGCCAATGATCTGGACCTCGGTCCCATCCTTGAGCATATCAAGGCTGACTCTAGCAGCCAACCTGATTTTCACGAATGGGAGGGTCTGTTATTTCGACGCTATGGTAAGTTCGACTGTTTGTGTGTACCTAACCATGAGCCTCTCCGAAATCATTTCTTGGATTTAGCTCACGGTCGGTGTGCACACTTTGGCTTCGAAAAGATTTATGCGAGTCTTACAACAGTTTGATTGGCAGAGAATGCATCTGCTCATAATTTTATCACTGAATGTCAAGTTTGCCAAAGAACCAAGGTCCATAGGCATAAGCACTACGGCTTGTTGAAACCCCTCCCCATTCCTGATGGACCCGGTGAGTCGGTTTCCATTGACTTTACGGACATGGGGAAGATAAGTGAGGGAGGACATTCACAAGTCATAGTCATTGTGGATCATTTTTCCAAAATTTTGAACTTGATCCCGTTACCACCTCATGCACCGACTGAGTTTGTGATGGAAGAGTCTCTCCAGCAGTACATTCTGTTGTATGGCCCTCCCGACACCTCTCAGATCTATGATGTTACACTGAAGAAGACATTTGGTCGACACCCCAAAGCCAATGGGTTGGTTGAGGAAATCAACCATACCGTCATTCAACTTCTCCGCGCTCTGATTGTTCCGGATCAGAACATGTGGGACAAGGAGTTACACAAAGTGAAGGGGTTGTACAACAACTTCATTCACTCTGCAACTAGCGTGACACCGAATCAGCCGCAATACGGTTGACAAATCCCCTCGGTCACCTGGTCTGCTGCCCGGCATGCCTAGTTACAATGCCAAGTACGCATGCTTGCCCAAAGTTGCCATCACAGCGATGAACAAGCGCCAGCATGCCATGATATCCCAGAAGCTTCTTCGACTATACTATGGTCCTTGGCGGATTTTGAAGGTGGTAGTGGAGGATGAGTTTGGTCCTTCATTTGTGATTGACGTGCCACCTCATCTGTGTACGTATCCGGTCTTTCATGCATCCAAATTGTTTCCCCACATTGCTGATGAGACTTTTTCTTTTTGAGACCCTATGATTCCTTGTGCTACCAACGCTGGTCCATGAAATAGACATAATTGTTTCACATGAAGGATAAGGAAGGAACAAACAGTACAAAGTTCACTTCCTATATCACCCGTTGGATGAGTTCGACTGGATTGACCTGATAGAGCTGTTACAGAATGCTACCCGTGTTGTTAAAGCTTATGAATGACAGATAGCCAATGGATACACTGCTAAGTTCTCTGCAACACTTAGTACTCCTCATGGTCATACCGAAGCCCTTTTTCTAATCTACCCTTATGCTGCATTTTGTAGGGACTCTGAATGAGTTACTCGCTCGAAGGGACCTCGCCCTTGAGAGGGGGGTAGTGTAATGACCGGCCAAAACACAGACATAACACCGCTGATTTATGGGTTTTGCCGCTGGAATGTATGCCTTGCTGAGATTCCCGGATTCTGCTGAGTTTTCTAAGTCTGTGTGTGTGCGTGCCCGGTGGTCTGCATGCCTGTTTGAGTGCTTGTCGGCCTGAGTGTGTGTGTGACCCGCAAGGGTACTCGTTCATTTGGAGGCCCCGCAGGGCTGGTACTTACCTGACTTTGAGGGTTGCAGCGGAAAAAACACTCAAGTTGCGGGGGTAGGCCCGCGACACTTAGAGCAGCTGGGAAAACCCTCAAGTAGCAGGTAGGTGGTACCACTCAAGTAGTGGTAGGCTAGAGGTAGGCAGGTACCAGTCCAAGTATCCTGAGTCTAGGCCTGTATGGACAATATCAGAGCCTGCAATGATGTTTCCCTCTGAAAGGGAGGAGGTACCGGTTGCTTGGAGGCCGCGCAGCCTGGAAGTCACCGCCCAAGAGGCAAGTAGGCCGTTATATCTTCTGGAGGAGGGAGTAGATTCTCCTCATTTCTGGTGTGCAAGGTTGGGCCACATACTGCTTAAGCAGGCACTGTGTCTCAGAGCACTGCCTGGGAGGCCGAAGGAGAGCTGGGCGCTCAGCTTGGCTATGGCGAGCAGCCCAGCTTGAGGAGGAGGACAAAGGGGACGAGGGAGGAGAGTGGCGAGTTACCTACCTGGCTATGGTGGACACCATCTTCATCACCTTGTTAGGCGCTGCATCTGGAAGGGCCCATTGGGGGTAGTGCCGCACCAAGGAAGCTTCGCGGCAGAGTCAGGCATGGCGGCCTGGAGAGCACCGATCATAGCTGCTTTGAGTTTTCTTTTGCACATGAGGGCAGAGCCCTTAGTAGTCCGCCATAGCCTTGGCATGTGAGAGGAAGATGAAGTGGGAAGCCATGGCTATGGTGGACCTATTGTTGTGCTGGCAGTAACAGGGAACTTCGGATATTGATTCTGGTCCAACCACTCATTGTTATTATTATTATTTGGGAGAAGAACAAGATTGGCGAAGGCAAGGAGGAGGAGGAAGGTGGGGAGAGAAGGGGGATTTGTCATTGATCTTGCTGGTGTACATCTTCTTCTTTTTCTTCTTCTTCTTTATCTCTTCTTCTTTGGTCTCTATCTCTTTGCAAGTGCTTTCATTTGCTTCGCAATTGGGTGGCATTATCTTTCCTTGTGAATTTGCACTTGGGAAATGACCAGGACCATAACAGTTGCGAGGAATGAGCCCTCGCAGGGCCCTTGTCAGACATGCACATGTTCTGGGCAGAGGACCTCAGCAAGCCCCGTGCCCGCCCTAAGTGAAGGCGGGCCTGAATATTCACCAGAGGCCAAAAATTGATATTTTTCATATGTGGGTACTCAGGCAGTTGCAGCACGCCAGTTGGTTGAGAGAAAGCGTGAGCCTCCCTGTGCTGCGCCGTACAGTTGAGCCCAGGCCTGGGTAGTTGCGCATGGGCACACACACACACACACAATGCAAGGCAGATACATCACAAAGTGGCTGCGGGCCTACTGAAAAGCAGCATTGTCAACGTACATACCCCGGGTCCTGTGCAAATGCAGTGAATGGCCCGAGTCTGGAAATCCTGGGCATGCCCAACCGAAAAGGGCCCAGGCCCTCAACCAAAGAAGCTGGGCCTGGGCGCAGACACTGGGGCCTGACCTGAAGCTACTGGAAGCTTCCCAGCCAGGCCACATGCAGCCAGACACAGGCTGCCACTTCCATATAGGAGGAAGGGCTGCCAGCGTGAGGATGCTGGCCCACACAGGCATTGCGGTCACGCTGCTGCGTTGCTGTGCGATAGGCTGTGTGCTGCGTTAGCAGGCCAGGGCGCATGCGGGCGCTTGTGAGGTGAGAGGGGCGCTGCTGGGCAGCGGAGGGCAGGCAGCCATAGCCGGGCTGCAGGTCGCTGGGGGGTAAGGGGCGATCGGTGGTCTTCAGGAAGGAGGCAAGTATGGGTGGTCAGGGTCTGATAAGGGGAGACGAGATACGTACCTGGTGCATGAGGGAGGTCGGCTATGGTGTTGACGTCATGTACATTGGTCTTCAAAGTCGAAGTCAGCCTGTTGTGTGAATGCGGAGGTAGTAGGATAGGCAAGTAGTGTAGGCTGGGCACTGGGCGCCAGACAGAGGGGAGCGACATTGGAAACTGTGTTGGTGTGGCCTGAGGGCTTGAACATTGGCTCATGAGTTCATTGTATTGCTCTTATTTGGATGGAATCTCGGTGCATTTGTGCTCCCTGCTTGTACACGACTACTTGGACATCTGTGTGATTTCGCAACTTGGCTTTCTGTATATCGTTCTCACCAGGGCTGCACCGGCCACCGGCCGGTTGGACCGGACCTGACCCAACCAGGCCGGTTGGAACCCCGGTGGTCCAACCGGAAATCCGGTTGGGCCCAAAACCGGGTCAATTTTTTTTTATTTTTTTTTTGATGATGGGGTTGGACTGCGCTTGTCGAGATCTCCCCGAATCCGCAAAGAAAACAGTGATCTGCTATTTTTTTTTCATGGGGTTGGGTTGAGAGGGGGCTGCATTT
>BFEA01000020.1:1103481-1115122 GCA_003427395.1 Chara braunii | reverse complement strand
CCCCCCCCCCCCATTCGTTTTGTTTCCCCACTGCGTTTCTTTTCCCATTTGTTTTGTTTCAGTTTCAGGAATCTTTTTTGCGAGGAATGAGCCCTCACGGGGCCCTTGTCAGCCATGCACGTGTTCTGGGCTGAGGCCCCCAGCAAGCCTTGTGCCCGCCCTAAGTGAAGGCGGGGCTGTATATCCACGTGGGGCCTATTTCCGACATTTCTCCATATGTGGGTACTCAGACAGTTGCAGCCCGCCAGTTGGTTACAGGGAAATGTGAGCCTTCTGGATCTTTCCAGAAAAATGGGCTGCGCTGTACAGTTGAGCCCAGGGCCTGGGTGGTTGCGGCCTGGGCACACGCAGTGTGAGGCCGACACATCACGCAGCGGCCACGGACGAATGAGAAAGCAGCATTGTCGTCACACATGAGCCGTGAGCCAATGAGAAAGCAGCGAACACTTGGAGGCTGTGTGGCTGCCTGAATGTGTCTAACTGCACGAGGCCCAGACCAATATGGGGAACTGGGCCTGGGTGCAGACACCTGGGGCCCAACCGAAGATACTGAGCTCCCCCCCACACGCCTGGCCAGGCCAGCCAGCCGCGACACGCTTTCTATAAAGGAAATTGTGAGCCTCTGGCAGGGGCATTCTGGCCTAGGCAGGCAATGCGGACATGCTGCTGCGTTGCTGTGCAAGTGTATGCATGGGTGCTGCTGGTCGAACGCGCGCACGGGCACTGCAAGGGCAGCGGGCGCACAGCAGCCATAGCTGGGCTGCAGGAGCGCAAGGCAGGTGATGGCGAAGGTAGTCTTTGGGTAGGAGGCGCATGATGTGGGGAGACGAGGGGTGATGACGAGAGGACAGAGAGCGTACCTGGTGTATGCTGGTGATCGGCATTGGTGTTGACGTCACGTACATTGGTCTTCGATTTCAGAGTGATCCAGTTGCGAGAACATAGATAGGCTAGATAGGCTGAGTAGGCTAGGCTGGGCGCTGGACGCCAATAGAGTGGCGACATTGACATTCGAGTTCATTGTATTTCTCTTATTTGGACGGTGTCTTGGTGCATTGCAATCTCTGCTTAGTTCATGATTATCTGAGCTACTTCGTGATTTTGCAACTTGGATTCCTGTCTATCACTCTCGCTCATATTCCTTTCAATTTGGTATCGGAGCTGGTTCGAGATCGCCGTTACCGGCGCTGGCGGCATTGTTACTTGGTGCGCTGATGAAGCTTCTACGCAGTGAGGATACATTGGCGCTGGCATAGTTTGCCACTCCCGGGTAGAGGGGAGGCTGGCAGGAGGGCTGTGGCACAGAGTGGGAGTTGTGGCGACAGGGTGTGTGTGGGATGATGAGAGCGTGCTGACATGCATTTTGGCTGAGGTGGCACTGCATTGCAGTGTAGGTGGTACCGAGGCTGTGACAGGTCATCAAAATGCACGTCGGCTCAATTGGTGAGAAATTTGTGGTTGAGGGCAGCTATCTCCAGGTACATTGTTCCCTTACCTTATCTTCCCATCTCAATCTCTTCTTACCATGAGGAAGTGAGTCCAACTTGATTGTCCTCTTATGGTTCAGGAGTTGTGACCGCTCTACCTTGAGAGTCGACATTCTTCCTGGTGGTGCATCTGGAAGGAGAGGGTGGTGCCTCTGAAGGGCCCTGGTCGAAGCACGGGTCACGGTCACCATGCCAACCCATGGGAGTAGAGCACGCATGCTTTTCTGCATTGTCCTTTAAGCTCTTGTTGCGCTGTAGATGGAACGTGGACTGTCCAGTTTTATGCAAGACATCTACCAGATCATCTATAAATTATTTCTAGCGGGATCTGATTTGAACACTAGTTGTGATCATCGTCCTGTCTACGACGTTAAATAATTCATGAGGACCTTGGGGGTTGTCCTTAAACTGCCTCTTGGTCAACCAGATCAGTCGGATGTAAGGCTCGTTGCACGTGAGGATAACGGGCAGTACTGGTCATAAGTGGGTTCCTGGGCACAAGGGTGGGCCGTTGTGCACACGACAGACACTGCTGCTTGATGATGCAAGTCAAGTTCGTTGGATACAAGGGAAGGGAAGTTTCCAATTGGCGCTCGTACACAAACACAATTATTTCCATTACCACATACATTTGTGCACTTGATCTATTTTTATTTTGATTAGTTGAGTCGTGACGAACTGCTAGAACCTGACATACAACATAAGCTTAGAACTGTAGTAGTTTACCAGTGTCAGTTTTGTGTGATGTTGTTGTAGGAGAGCTAGTCGGAGTCAGAATAGATCACTCGACCCTTGACGACACGAGTAAAATCCTCAAGGCGGGTATGTTGAGGATGTACGCGTACATGGAAAGCAAACTGGATGCAATTCAGGATACCATTGACCATATACTGAATGTCATGCAAACAAGAGGAGGACCACATCCCTCCTTAGCTGGTGGCCCCAGTGTCCTGTCGCAGGCAGCATTTCCATCGCCAGTAGTAACACCGGCGATCACAGACTCATTTGCCACTCAATCTGGTACCCCGCCAAGTGGTACATCCGCAGCAGCAGCACAAACTGCTGATTCTTCATCTTCAAGTCCAATTGCTACCGCTACCGGGCAGCAGCCAGTTCCACAAATGGGACTACAACAGCCTTGGTACCCCAATACTCCACTGAAACCACCCCCGTCTTTCTCAGGAGATAAGAAGGGCGAGGCACTTGACACATGGTTGAGGACGGTTCCGGTGTGGGGTAGGGCAAAGAGGACGTTGCGAGAAGAAGAGGTGATCACTGCCGCCTCATATCTTGAGGGATTGGCATCGAGATGGCTAGATGGAATAGTGGCATCTGAGGGGCTCGATCGGTGAATGAATGATTGGGCAAAGACCCACACATTGGAGAGTTTCATGGCATTGGTTGAAACGCGATGGCACAACCTCCAGCAGGCCCAGCAGGGCCACTGATGCGTTGGCCCGGCTTGATACCAGAAGGTACAAGTCCGCGCATGAGCTCACCGCCGCCGTGGAGAAATTCATAGTCGTCCTGGGTGTCCGTTATGATTCACAAGTGTTACCCCACTATGATCCACAAGTCTTACTGACTATGTATTTTCGATGCCTTCCCACAGACATCAAGATATGGTTAGTGAGGCTAGCATCGAAATATCATACTCTTCACTCCTTTAGCAAGAAGGCCTTAGATTTAGAGGCCAAGCTAGGAGGAGCTCAACAACTTGCTATGGACGGGAGGGAGAAGAAGCCCCCACAAGAATGGAAGAAGAAGGATAGTCGGTTGATGATGGTTGATTCTGATGGGAATCAAACCGAGATTATGATCTCTCTAATCTTGTGGAGGAAACAAAGATAGGTGGCGAGGAGAGTGCAGAGGGTGGCAACCTCGTCGCCATAACCAAAGGAAAGGCAGTTGGTCGCGGCAAGGGCAGTCAGCAAAAGAGTCAGGGGAAGGCTCATAACTCAAAGAAGATAGCGGCTTGGGTGAGGGTTGGCCTGGATCAGGGATGTGTGGAGGGCTCGGTACTCGCGAGGAGCTTGCATTAACTGCGGCGAATATGGCCATCAACAGTTTAGATGCAATAACGAGAAAGTCTCTCAAAAGATTCTTCCCAAGGCGGTTTTGGGGGATTTTTCGCCCAGAGTTGTGCCTCTACGAGCTCCAATCAGGGAAACACATCCGGCCCGTACAAGTAATAGCTGCTTATGCTCATGCTGAAGTGGTTGATGTACCCTAACCACTTCAGGAGTTGGCCGAAGTTATTGACTCTCTAGTCACCCCGCAGATACATCTGGACCAAACGACACTATGTTCGTTAGATGTATCTGAGGCCTTAGAAGACTTGGAAACTGAGTGGTCGGCAAGGGACCCTCATGAGTCTTGGGTGGCAGTATCTAGAGGTCCTAGAGGGGAGCATTTCATAATGGAAGCCGGTGTAGGTGGCCGCAAGTGTGGTGCCTTCGTAGACATTGGCTCCATGCGGAACTTCATAAAGCGCGACTGTGTTGAGAGACTGCACCTAGGGGACCGGGTGCAGCGCTTGGGTAGATATGTGACATCTACCCTGGCCAACAAAGAGCGCATGGTTGTAAATGACTACGTCAAGGACATAGTCTGCACCTCCTACTACGGAGGTGGGGAACTTAATCATAGGATTTCGTTCCTAGTTAGCGACGACTTGCCATTTGACATGCTGTTAGGTATGTACTACCTCGAGGTTGCACAGCCCCAATTCGACTGGGACCGAAAGGTGCTTAAGCATGTACTACCGGAAGGTGGGATAGTCAGACTCGCGAAGTACAAGGCTAGCAGTCGGATAGACACTCACGGTTGTATGTGTACATCAGCATTCTATAATTATTATAAACAGAACCAAGAGGAGGGTATGTACTTAGTTTTTATCTTTGAGAAAGGGGAGGCCGTTAAAATACCACCAGAGATAGAAATTGTCGTCGCAAAGTACCCTGTTCTATTCGAGCAGCCTTCAGGAGTCGTAAACAGGGAGGTTGTCCATGCCATAGAAAGACACCGGAGGGAAGAATCTATAGGATGGCTCTGACCGAGTTGGACAAGCTTCATCGACAACTAAAAGAGCTCACAGAGAAGGGTTGGATTCGACCGAGCATCTCCCCCTTCGGCTCACCAGTTCTATTCGTCCCGAAGACGGGGGGACACTAAGGATGTGCATTGATTATAGAGGCCTCAATGTCATTACCGTTAAGAACGTAGAGCCTCTACCACGGATCGACGACCTATTGGATAGGATGCAGGGATGTAGGTACTTCAGCAAGATAAAGTTAAAATTTGGGTACCATCAAATTGCCATTAGACCAGAAGATCAGCTCAAAACCGCATTTCAGACCAGGTACGGTTTGTACGAGTTTGTGGTGATGCCTTTTGGCATTTGCAATACGTCGGGAACATTCCAGCACGCCATGAATTGGGTCTTTCATGACTACTTGGATAAGTTCATTGTCGTGTACCTCGATGATATACTTATCTTAGGTAGGATTGTCGAGGAGCATGCCCAACATGGTGAAAACGCACTTTCACTCCTGCGAAAACACAAGTATAAGCTAAGCTTAGAGAAATGCGAGTTCGGTCGCAGTAGAATCTTGTACTTAGGTCATGAGATATCCGCGTTAGGCCCGAAGATGTTAAGGTGGCTAGCATAGTCTATGACTGAGGTCAGATCATTCTTAGGGATGTGTGGCTACTACCGTAACTTTGTGAAGAGCTATAGTACGATCGCCTCCCCTTTGACTGATCTAACACGCCTTGATACACCTTGAGAATGGACAAACGCATGTGAGGCTGCTTTCAAAATATTGAAGTATGCCCTCACACGTCATGAGATTCTCATGGTCCCCGATCCGGAGAGGCCATTCGTTGTAACCACTGACACAAGCCAATATGGCACAGGCGCAGTGCTAGCCCAGCAGGAAGGGAAAAAGTTGAGGCCCATCGAGTACATGAGCAAAAAGATGCCATCCAAAAAGGTGGCGAAGTCCACCTACGAAAGGGAACTCTACGCCCTTTACAAGGCTCTTGTCCACTGGAGGCACTATCTGTTGGGACAGTTCTTCTACTTGAGAACTGACCATCAGACACTCAAGTGGATCAAGACGCAGCCTGTTCTCTCCGACTCACTCAAATGTTGGATTGAAGTCATATTGTAGACTACGTGAAAGGAGAGTACAACAGGATTGTCGATGCGCTATCTCGAAGGGCAGACCACCTAGTTGCGCTGATAACTGAGTTTGGCCGACATTTTTCCATACGTGGGTACTCAAACAGTTGCAGCACGCCAGTTGGTTACACAGAAACGTGAGGCTTTTGGCTCTTCAGAAACATGGGCTGCGCTGTACAGTTGAGCCCAGGGCATGGGTGGTTGCGCCCTCGGCACACGCAGTGCAAGGCCGACACATCACGCAGCGGCCACGGACGAATGAGAAAGCAGCATTGTAGTCACACATGAGCCGTGAGCCAATGAGAAAGCGGCAAACACTTGGAGGCTGCACGAGGCCCAGACCAATATGCAGAACTGGGCCTGGGCGCAGACACCTGGGGCCCAACCGAAGCTACTGGGCCCCCCCCACACGGCTGGCCAGGCCAGCCAGCCATGACACACTTTCCATAAAGGAAAGTGTGAGCCTCTGGCCGGGGCATTCTGGCCTAGGCAGGCAATGCGGACACACTGCTGCATTGCTGCGCAAGTGTCTGCATGGGCGCTGCTGGTGGAACGCGCGCACGGGTGCTGAGGTGAGGGGCGCTGCAAGGGCAGTGGGCGCACAGCAGCCATAGCCGGGCTGCAGGGGCGAAAGGGACGAGATGGATAAGGTGGTCTTCGGGTAGGAGGCGCATGATGTGGGGAGACGAGGGGTGATGACGAGAGGAGAGAGAACGTACCTGGTGTATGCTGGTGATCGGCATTGGTGTTGACGTCAAGTACATTGGTCTTCGACTTCAGAGTGATCCAGTTGCGATAGCGTAGATAGACTAGATAAGCTGAGTAGGATAGGGTGGGCGCTGGGCACCAGACAGTAAGTGCAACATTGGATACTGTGTTGGTGTGATCAGAGAGTGGCAACATTGACATTCACGTTCATTGTATTGCTTTTATTTGGACAGTGTCTTGGTGCATTGCAATCTCTGCTTGGTTCATCACTATCTCAGCTACTTCGTGATTTTGCAACTTGGATTTCTGTCTATCGCTCTCGCTCATATTCCTTGCATTTTTATTTATTTATTTATTTATTTATTTATTTATTTATTTATTTATTTTTTAGGTTGGTACTGGTCGTTCCTCCCCCGACCCCCGTCCAACGCGGCCGTTAACACACCGCGTCGGAGAAAAATAGCACGGCGAGGTACTGATGGTTTAAGCGGACAGAAGGCTATCTTGCACCAGATTGCTGCAAATACTGCGTTGTTGATTGCTAGTGACCTTCCACATAGTGATGTTTGTACTGATTGCCAGTTTTCCTTTTTTAAGGGGCAACAGACTTAATTGAAGTTTGTTCCTTTTACTTCCAAAAAAATACACCGTTTATTTCCTCGTAGAAAGTCTTTGTGAGGATCTGGGTCCTCGGCAGGCCTAAGGGGGCCCTGTTGCATCTGCGCCCGCCCTAAGTGAAGGCGGGCCTGATAAATCACGAGAAGGCCTCGGCTGTCAATTTTGTATTTGGGGTCCAGGCAGTTTCGTCGCGCCAGTTGGTTGAAGGAAACACAGGCCGAGCAGCGAGGAAATTCCACGGCCTTCTAGGCTGTTCCGAAAGCGCAGGCCCTGGGCGAGATTCGCAGCCTCATACACAGACAGTTGGGGGGCCCAACCGAATGAGGCCCTGTAGCTGCACCAGAGGCGCAGCATCCTGGGGCCTACCGGAAGCTTCTGGGCCCAGGCCCAGGCCAGCCAGGCTCTTGGCAGGCAGGCTCTTTCCATATAGGGAAGAGCTCGCTGCCTGGAGCGGCATTCAGGCACTTGCTGGCTGGAGCTTCTGCTCGCGTGCTGGCTGCTAGCGCTGGAGCAAGGTGCTGCGCACGTGCGGTCGTGTGTGGAAGCAGGGCGCTGCTGAGGGCAGCGCCATAGCCCAGCCTCCATAGCTGGCTGAGGGCTTGGTTGCACAGTGAGGCGCAGGGGTGGTCTTCGGGTCTACAGGGGGAAGACGTGGGAGTGAGTCAGGGGAGAGGGAGAAGGATCATGATGATGATGATGTGAGGGCACATACCTGGTATTGGCGATGGTCTGCATTGGGTGACATCTTCGTGGACTGCTGACGTCAACAGTTGCATTGTCAATTAGTAGGCAGACTGTAGCTGTGTAGGAAGTAGGCTGGGCGCCGAGCGCCAAGTAGGGAGATAGGGCCTGGACACTCAAGTTGGTGGTGGCGAGAGCAATCTCTCATTGACATTGGTTTTCAGTGTTACGGGATTCTTCATTGGTGTTATATTGGTGCATTTCTGCTTTCTGGACACTGTGATACTATCTGGCCTTCAATGTGATTGTGCATGCTGGGCATTGTCATCTCCTATTGCGCATTTTCCTTGCATCTTTATTTCTCTTTTTTTCATTTTATTTTAACGGGCAACAGCCTTTACTTCTTTACGTCCAAAATACACCCCTTATTTCCATGTAACTCACCTCAAAAGGGGTCTGCTCTAATGCGTGATAATCCATACCCCCACCACCTTCACCCGACACAACGCCCAGTCTATTTGGGGCAGCTTTCAGTCTCGATACAGCAATAATGACTGGGCCCTAGAAACTCCGGCAGCCTAAACCCTTTTTTTTCTTTTTTCTTTTTTTTTCTTTTTTTTTTCTTTTTTTTAACTGGTGTAAGATACGGGAGTGATTGCTCGGAGTGGGAAATTGCCCACTCGACAGACGGGGAAAAAAAAAAAGAAAAAAAAAACAACACCAGGGAAGATAGCAGCAACAGGTGGGCATGTGGGCCCACGCAGAGAGGAGAAGCCAGAGAGAAGGAACAGATTGCAGTATGGTGTTTTTCATTTGTAAACCGCCAGTTCAAATGAACCTAAGTAGTGCTCTTACTGGTATATACGGCAAGATCACTTGGCTTCGGTACTGAAAGGGGCAGGCCACCTTCGAAAGGTGCAGTTGCAGGCTCGTGAGCCTTGGAAGCTAGCTTGGTGGACTTAGGCTCCTTGTGAACTGTGGTTTGACTGGATTGTAGTATGGTTGGTGGTGGACCCATAACCACTCTGAGGGCATACTCACACTAGGACTTTTTATTATTTCTGGACGTAATTGTGGCGTGATACATCCAGATCCGGGCGTAAATGTGTTCAGGTACATTTAAGATGGTGCTAGTGTGAGTCCGCCCTGAGATTGAAAGGATCCAAAAGAATCAAAACACAAATGGCAATGAGCGTTTCTTGCTCTATATATGAGAAAGAAGAGGGGAAAAAACAAACACATGAGGGTAACAAAAAAGGCCGGTTTACCACGGGGGTTGCAGAAAGGTTTAGCCTACCTGACCAATATGGCTTGCAGCGGGTGGTAAGCCCTCCCATGCCACTGTCTGCACCTGAATAGAACACCCACTCATCATAGCTGTGCTTGGGGCCACCTGCCGTCTAGAAACAGCGATAACGACTGGGCGCTCTATTGGGGTGAAGACAGTCAGTAGCTGCCGGTAAGATCACACATCAGAAAACGAGCAGAGACTCAGATGTACCGGTGGGTTAAACCACCAGTACCTCACCCCCACATCGCTCGTGGGCCCCTCACTGAGACTTTCGGAGCCCCGAAACACGACAACGGCCGCCAATGGAATTTATCAAACACATCAGAAAACGGACAGAGACTCAGATGGACCGGTGGGTTAAACCACCAATACCCCACCCTCACATCGGCCGTGGTCCCCTCACTGTGACTTTCGGAGCCCCGAAACACGACAACGGCCGCCGATGGAATTTATCAACAGTGGCCTGGCCCTGAAAGTTGCAGCCATTAACGAGCCGCATCTCTGAAAAGTAGCTGGGAAAGGTACTGGTGGTGGTACGAACACCCACCCTTCTGAAGAATCGAAAAAGCATGAAACTGTGTGAAATTGCGAATCAGTGACAGAAAGTCAATTGGACTACAGTGAGTGCCACCAAAGTAGACAGACTGAAACCTCGCCAGCTCTTGTGAAGCAATTTACCAGCAAAACAAAGGGTTCATTCTACAGCATTCAGCCACACGACCTGCACAAAACTGTGGCTGTTTCGCAAGTCCTCTCAAGAAAACAGTTCACAAGACGTGATGGACACAGTCTGCAGTCAAGGAGAGAAATCTGCGTTCAAGGAGAGAAGAAGACATGTTCTGACTAATCTGTGCACCTTGCAAAAAAAACTCATGAATCCCAATGATGTCTCAACAAGAGTCATCGGAATTCGTGAGTTAGTTTCCGAGTTTGGGGCACTCAAGGATTCTCTGCCCCGTCACAGGCGGGCCAGAATGTGTGGACGCGGCCAAATGAATGGAACTGCCCGAAAGCGTTCCGCCAAACGAACGGAACTTCCCAAAAACGTTCCGCCAAACAAATGGAACTTGCCAAAAACGGTTCTGCCAAACTAACCGAACTGCCCGAAAGCATTCTGCAGAACTGCCTAAAACATTCTGCCAAACGAATGGACGAAAAGAAGGAAAAGGACAAACCCCCCCCAGGACCTATCACTTTCATTGTGCTTGAACCAACAGTACATGGCCCCAGCCAACTTTTGAGCCTCACCAAAAAAATCAGAGGCTGGCTGGGGGCAACCGGACTAAATGGCTGACGGCACCAGCCAAACTAAACCAAAAATGTGTCGCTGGCATTTCAGCAAAGCTGGCTGGCAGTGGGAATCCGCCTTGTACGAAATAGGCATGGAGTGGGGTAGCCTTCCACATTATTGCATTCCTCTGTTTCTGATAGGCGTGCGATACTCCAGATAGACTGAACATTCCAGCTCGCAACTGCAGTTGTGGAAGATGACATTATGGAGGGTGGCATGGTACATGAGCAGGTTATCCCATTGTTTCCACCCCCTCTATACTCCTAATGAGCGCGGTCCTCAGCTGATGCTGCCCACCGGGGCCAGCGAAAATAGCTGGTGTGCGAGAGGTACCGGGGGGGGGGTGTCCCACGGGGAACCGCAGGGCAGAAGATCGAATCCAGATGGAATGCTCTCACGTCTGTTCTGGGGCGGATGTTTTGGAACACAAGTACATGCGCCCGATTCTGTTCATTGTTTTATTTTTTTGTCGTTTCTGCGGGCGCCAGGCACTCGCTCCACATGCGTAAAAGACAAAAAATATGGGAATGTATCTTTCCATGTTCCATCGGAGGATTCAACACAAGTACATACGCCCGATTCTGTTTGTTTTATTTAGGGAAATTTTGCATCTGTACCCCATTTAAAGATGGGAATACCGGCTATACCCAGTCCAGCACCTAACTTGCATCTATACGCAGACCCTGCCCAACTCAAACCACCAGTACCTTTCTCAGCTATTGATGCCAAACCTAAAAATGCCCTGCATGCCATTTTTTGCCAAGCCTGGAGGGGGCGGGTACCAGTAGGGGAAATTTGAGCCTGGCACCAGTACCGCCCCTTATGGCGAACGAGACGTGGCAGCCCAGGCCTTGTTTTCACTAGAAATGCTGAGATTCATCTCCCAGAAAAGAAAGAAGGGATAATTTGCGAAAATGGCACTATAAGTTGAGCTATATGCCAAAATGCCCCTAAAGGATGTGGGTAGAGCGGAGCCCCTCCGATGCAAAAAATGCTTTGCGAAATGCCCCTGGCGTCGGTTGGACCCACCATCTTTGCAAAATACCCCTACCAGGTACTGTCCATCTTTGCAAAAGGTCCCGGTACTTGCGAACTTTTCCCAGGCTCTGTTTTATTTTCGTTTTACCCCGTCAGCCCAGGTCATCTTTGCATTTTGCCCCCTGGCCGTTTGAGGCCGACAACGGCCTTTTCCAGGCCCTTAGACAGAACGCACCACCATTGTGGTTGTTATCTTTTGAAGCAACTTTCTGTCTAGATACACCCATAATGGACATGCATTCTATTGGGGGGCCCGCTGTCGTTTTAGCAGTTGCGTTGTGTGTGTGTGTGTGTGTGTGTGTGTGTGTGTGTGTGTGTGTGTGTGTGTGTGTGTGTGTGTG
>BFEA01000020.1:1092307-1103338 GCA_003427395.1 Chara braunii | reverse complement strand
GTGTGGGTGCGTGTGCGCGTGTGCGTGTGTGTGTGTGTGTGTGTGTGTGTGTGTCCAATACATCCCATGGCGTACTCGCCATGCACCCCATGGAACCCATGGTACACCCCACCCTGCCGCAACCAAACTAACACTGTATGCTGCCACTCTACTAACTCATTGGAGCTACCTCGTACATACGTGGTTATCCATGATCAGCTTTCCAAAGTGCCAAACAAAAGGCATGGGCGAAGCGGGAGGGCAGACAACGTGCAAGCACACCAGCAGGCAAACCGAAAAAGCAAAACAAACAAGTCCCAAAAGAATGCCAAGACCAGGCAAACAAGAAAAGCATCAGAGCAAAGCAAGCAAAAGGACATCAAGGCATAGGCTGGAGGGCACGGGGGAGGCAGGAGGGCAGACAACATGCAAGAACACGAAACAGGGACACAAGCACACCAAGTCAAGCAAACCGGAAAAAAAAAAAATAATCATAATAATAATAAATAAATAAACAAGTACAAGTCCCAAGTAAATCGGAAGACCAAAAAAAATAAACTGATGATGACAAGATTGTTTCGTCGGAGTTGCACCGACTCATCAGGAGGCTGAACCCTCGACAATCTGCGGAATCTCCGTATTTGATGGTTTGGGTCATGAACCCTTTGACCTTTGTTGAAGGCAGACTGTCCCCAAGCGGAACATAGCAGCGAGCAGCAACCCTGTGAAGCACCAGGCAACACAGTAGAGGCAACAAGGCTGCACAACGCCAAAAACGACTGCAGCACGCAGGACAGGCAGCAGGGCAACAGCGGAGCGCAGACGAGGACGTCCACATCCAACACGGAGCAAAGCAGCACATGACCTACTCACATCACGATTGAACCCTGCAGACTGTTGGTTCCCACCACCCGCTGAGCCAGGGAGACACTCCGACGACCATCCGTCATCACCGACAGCGGCGACAGGCAACACAGACATCCCGAACCGAGCGGCCCCCCTAAGAGTGCAGTTGGCACTCCAAATGAGGAACCACCGACTGTTTAGCACTGCTAGAGGGTGCTCGGCTAGAGACACAAAAAGTAAGAAACAATAAGAGAGGAAAAACAAACATACCTAAAACTGATTGTGTGCATGTGTGCGTGTGTGCGTGTGTGCGTGTGTGCGTGTGTGTGTTTGAGAGAGAGAGAGAGAGAGAGAGAGAGAGAGAGAGAGAGAGAGAGAGAGAGAGAGAGAGAGAGAGAGAGGAGTGGCGGGCAGGAGGATGTCGGAGAGGGCAAAGGAGAAGAATTGGAGGAATGGCGGGGGGAGATGGAGATGGGCAAGCTTACCAGGGCGAAGCTGCCAAGCCTGAGGCAACGGCAGAGACTTCGAACGACTCAGCCGGTACCGCCTACGTCAAACGAGGAATGAGTCCACACACAACGGCAGTTACACTATCGTTCATGACTATCACTCGTCTAGGAGGAAAGAAGGGTAAGAAAACTGGACACACCGTTCCAAGGACTCATACCAGCGTCGCGATTGGCAATACGGTGGAGGTGCATTAGAAGGGTGAGGGAACTGAACACACAATTGTGAGAAAACACACAGATAGACAGCGAAGCCTAGAAGAGTCAACAGAAAAATGGCTGAAAATTTCAACTCAGGAATGCGGCCAGAGTCAGCAGACATTGCCAACGGACCCGTGAACCGGGCTCAGTGTGTGTGGAACCTTTTGAGAGCCTTCGCCAAGAAGCCTTTGTCGAGAAAGCATCTGTTTCATCGAGTACTTGGTTTCCGCATGGACCATTGGGGGTGTGAGCTTTTCATCATATATCTCAACTTATAGGGGTATTTTGTAAATTATCCCAAGAAAGAAAGAAAGAAAAAAAAAGAAGTAAAAAGCACATAATGTCTCGTAAGTGCTGTCAGCAGCCCATTTCCACAAAAAAGGGAAGAAAAAAGCACATACCGTGTCCTCAGTGCCGGCAGCAGCCCGCTTCTGGACGTGAGACAAGAAAGGGAAGAGACATTGGGCATCCCTGCACTACTCAACTAATGTGTAAAATGAGAATGAATCTTCTTCTACAATATAGGCAGGTACGCCGCCATATTTTTGGTCTTTTGTGCATGTGGTGAGTAGTGGAGGGAGGCCCGTGAATGAATCTGACTCCAATCGCGTCCAGAGCTGTGTGAGAAATGACTTAGGCCCTCTTTCACTACTCACCACGTGCAGAAAAGACAATAGGAATATCTTTCCATCTTCCGGCAGAATATTCATTCTCTTTTTTTCTTTTTTTTCTTTTTTTCCTTTTTTTTTTTTCCTTTTTTTTTCATTTTGCACATTTGGTGAGTAGTGGAGAGAAGGTTAACGGAGACCCTAATTTTCAGACCACTTGCCATGCCATTTATATGAAAACCAAAGGGTCATTTTAATCAAACTTGCCACCAATTCGTAAAGTGGAGACCATACTAACTAGGTTTTTCTTTTGTTTTTGTTGTTGGGGTCCTGTGGCTGTCCCAAACGTGCATGAAATCACAACCAAGTTTTTTGCTTTGTGAAATCACACACGTTTCACTCACGGCGAAGGCAAAGACGAATGGCTTCATTGCTGAAAATTGATTGTGGTTTGGGAGGTGTTTGGGAGGGTTCTATCCCCTCACCTAGAGCAAATGGTGTATGGAGTTACTCTTGCCCTCCTTTGCCAAAGAGAATTACTGTCAGAACAACCAAACAGCGTGCACTGCAGCCTATTTCAAGGAAGCCAATGAATATGGTCCGTGTGCCCACTCACATGCAGCCGTCTTGACTGCCACAGCCATGGCCAGTGAATCATACCTTGACATCTGACACCCCGCCTGGAGCAGACACCAGCTGTGAGAAGAGCACTTTCTTTTCTTTTTTAGCAGTTTTTCATTCATTTGTTTGGTCATGAAATGTCTTTTTTTGCGTTTATTTTCCCTATTTCACGCTGCCACCCACCTGTCCCCCACCCGTCGCACTAATCCACATACATGGCTAGTGGGATCTCGCTCCTAGTGTGAGTAGGCCCTCGGCTACGGGCCAGAAAAAAAATAAAAGGGGACCCCTGTATAAGTCTTAGAGCCTCGTTCAACACTACTGGAAAAGACTTGAGTTTGAAGTGCACACTAAACGAGAAATTGTGATTAATTTACACTTAATCGATTTATGGTTCCATGTACACTTGAGGAAACCCTTGAACAGGATCGCTGCACTTGAAAGTTGAAATCGAACTCCACGTCTTGACCAATCCTGGACCAGGATCGCCTGCTGGAAAAAAAAGAAAAACCAAAAAAAACTTTAAAAAAGGCCCACTTGGAGTGCTGGCGGTATCCGCTGGCACTTGAACTCAAGGTACCTCCGGGTGGTGACTTGAATTCAAGGGCGATTGTTTTTGGGCTGTGTCGCCCTTGAGTTTCAAGGGCACACCCTTGGGACGCAAAAAGGTGAAAACAAAGCGGGTCTCTCTAAGGGGGGTGCTGGAACGATGATTTTCCGCTCAGCTCTTGAACTCAAGTGGTGTGGAACGAGGCCCTTACGAGTAGTGGTAGAGGTAGGTAGTGAAGGTGAATTGAAAGAATATGAAGGATGATGAAATATTTGAGAGAAGAATATAGCCTAGTTTAAAAAAAAAAAAAAAAAAAAAAAAGTGAAAAAAAAAAAAAAAAAAAAAAAAAAAAAAAAAAAAAAAAAAAATCCCTTACTCACAGGGCGTTCTCTTGAACCATCTATTCTGGACGTGGTTGCAGTCAGACTCGCCCACATGTGAGGTGCAAGTATGGCCATACCTGGACGAATCTGACAGCAAGCATGTCAAGAACTTTTCGCTCCCCCATGAGCAGCGGGATCTGAGTGGACGTTATGAGTGGACGTTTACCTGTTCTCTTTCTTTTTTGGCAGTTTCCATTTGTCATTTGTTTTCTTTTTTTTTGCTGGCTGAGGTATAGGGGTTCGCTGCACTACTCTAGCCTCGTGAAAGAAATCTAGAGACATTCTAGAGTTGTCAGAGTCACGAGAAGTCCTAAAATCTATGCATCGCCGCACTAGCTCTAGACTCTAGAAAAGCTACTAGAGTTGCTCCGTCACTTTCCGAGTTCGGCCATTTCACTACAGGACAGCACCAGCCTGGGTTGTCCGTCCAGACTCAAGGCCACTCGAGGAAAACCGAGGCGTTTCAAGGGTCCTCCGGACCTCCGTAAAAAAAAACGCCTTTGCAGGCTGGTGCTCCACTCTGACAGCTCAGGAAATGAAAAATCTAGACCAAACTTATCGAGTAAGTGGAGCGATGACGACTCTATTACTTTTCTAGAGTCGTTCTGACACCTCTAGAACAGGTTTTCGAGCGCCCATTTCTTGAGTAAGTGCAGCCATGCCGCACTCAAGAAAAAGCTTGAATCTATAGTGCAGCGAGCCCCATAGTGTGCACGTGCATGTGGAAACACATGCACGCTTTTCAAGTCAATTCTCCCATTCATTTACAGGCCTCGCTGAGTCAACCAGGCAGTCCGAGTCATGTTGTCCATTTGCCTGTTTTCCTTCGTCCCACTGATTTCGTTCTCCGTTGCAGTGCCAGGAATTCCCCAACGCCCGTGTTAACCGATGCATTTTTTTTTTCCAAGCGGGGAAAGGTACTGGTGGTTCAAACCACCAGTACCTTTCTCTGCTTGAAAAACAAATGCCCGCCGGTTAACACGGGAGGCGGGCAGGCCCGCGACTACCGGCGTGAAATGGCTGGTGGTGCCAGCCAAAATGAGGCCCGCATCAGTTCGTTTTTCTTTGGCGCGCAGGGCAGTTTTCGGCTCGGCGTTGATAGCTGAGAAAGGTACTGGTGGTTTAAGGTCATACCCCTCTTTTCCCACGAGCCAACTTATACACATACCCAGCTCCACAGGGCCTTGGTTCGGGAGCACAAAATTATGCTTATGCCCAGGAACCCGGCAGGCAAAATTGGGTATGCACACAATTTGCCCGGGCATGAGCATAATTTGAGCATTCCGGAGTTGGGTATAACTGCAAATTGGCGGGACCAACCTTGGCCCACCTCCATCCTGGGCATGCAAATAATTTGCGGAGACCATTTCCCGGGTGCAGATGCAAGTTGGGCACCAGGACTGGGTATAGCGGGTTTTCCCATCTTTAAATAGGGTACAGTTTTTCCCATCTTTAAATAGGGTACAGATCCATTTTTGTCAGGGGCCAGGCGCTCCGCTACTCTCCACATGCGTAAAAGACAAAAGATACAGGAAATTTATCTTTCCATGTTCCAGCGGAGGATTCAGTGTAATTTTGCACATTTGAGTAGTAGTTCATATGTCCATTGATGTGTGTCACAGGGCTTCGCTTCGCTAATCACAAAATGTGTATAACGAGACTGAATATTCTGCGGGAACATGGAAAGATACATTCCCATATAATTTGTTATCTGCGCATGTGGAGAGGCATGTGGAGAGTGGCTGGCTTTCGAACAGCTGGCACCCATAGAAATGACAAAAACAGAAAATGGACACAATCAGGCGAATGCCACTTGCGTGCCTAGTATCCAACTAAGGGACCATTTAGCTATCTACACATTTCATCCTTCCACAGCGGTCATATTCATCGTGGTGCATCTCTCCATGTTCTGGCAGAAGATTCAGGGCCTCCCACCCTTAGGGCCTGATCCCACTTCTTTTCTTTTTCGAAAGAACGTAAAAGTGTCGCGAAAGGTGGAGGCGCAGCGCACGGAACGTGAAAGAAAACACAACCCCAAGAAAACGCAACCCCACATGCCCTACTTCTGCGCGACTTTTCCCAGCGGAGCGGCACTATGGGCGTCGTTAGACACTCCTTACGAGTTCCTTGCGCCACAAAGAATTTTCCTTGTGGCTCGTAACGGAATTTGTGCTCTTCGTTCCACCTGTCCTCGGGGACGTCGTGTCCGGACATTTCCTAAGACTGATGTCAGAAGAAAAAAAAAAACAGTTGTGCTTCAGGCCTTCAGCCAATAGGGAGGGTGCCGCCACGATCCAGATTCTCAGCTGTAACGTCTATCTACCCGTGTGCCTCTCCTCTCCGTGAAACGTGGATTCCTTGTGCCCAAGGGACCTCGCGAGGTCCCTCCCTTGGGCACAAGGAAGAAATGGGTGGGGAAATTCCTAATGCCTGAGGAATTTCCTTACGAGCATTTTCACTTTTTTTTTTCGGATTGCATGCCCGAGGATAGGTGGAACGAACAATTCCTTGGGGATTTCGCGTCCCCGAGGAGTGTCTAACGACGCCCTATCTTGTGGCGCCTCGAGGATCCAACGGCCTGCACATCAGGAAAACAAAAAAGAAGGAAGAAAAAAACAAGGGCACCTTCTTTAACGGTGCAGGGTACGGGTTGGCGTCTTTTTATTTTTGAAAGAACTACCGGTCCTCAAATAGTGCTCGCACTGCCACGTAATGGTCTGTTTCCACTTCTTTGTAAAAACAGGGCCAACTCCTGCTCTCACGGAAAGAGGTGGGATCCCAAATTTTACCAAAAAAAATATGCCTCGCCTATAAGAAGTGGGGTCAGGCCCTTACTCACCAAATTTGCAAAGTGAGGGCATACTCACACGAGGACAGAAAGTCTCAAAATCTTGAGGCATTTGGGTAGGCCTATTTGGGACTTTTGGTCCTCGTGTGGTCACACGGGCGGACTGCGTCCAGAAATGGCGAAATCGCAGCCCTCACACTTCACCCTCGGGGCAAGTGTTGGTAGTCACACTGGTGAGGACTAACAGAGTAGATGGAGTTTCTTTTTTTTTTAAACGACGTAGCTGCACTACTCTCCAAATGTGCAAAATGAGACTGAATCCACTGCTAGAACATAGATAGTCCATCTTTTTTGTCTTTTTCTGGCAGGCTGTTTTCTTTGTCCACGACTTCTTGCAATAAGGTAAGATTGCGGGGAAAGTTCAAAAGGTCATTTGAGTCTCAAAAAAGGGTCCTCCCACTGCCCCGCAGGCCGCTGACAAAAGGGTCACCGTTTGAGACATTTGGGTAGCGGGCCTGTTGTGTGTGACCTGAAAACTGACTCAAATTTTGGGATTTATCATTTTAAGGTCATTTGGTCCTCCTCATGTGAGTATGCCCTGAGAATGAGACGCTGGGAACTATAATCCCAAATTCTCAAGAAAAAGGCTAGAGGGTCGGTCACACAGACTTGCCGAAGTACCAAATGTACTATTCAAGTGCCCATTTGTCAGCAGCCTGGAAAGCCGCAGGGCAAGGGACCCTTTTATTTTTTCGAATCTTCTTTGAAAATTTGCCAAAATTCATTCTCGAAAGTTCTTGACATGTACAGGCCAATGTTGAGGTGTGCGGATGTGCGGAACGCAGGGAAAAAGAAGGGGGGGGGGGAATATAATTGGTAGATTTCACGGCCGGGTATGTGTGACCAGCGAAGCACCAATTCCCTATCCTCTTAGTAATTGTAACGCAGTGTGACCACCCGCGTGCCTAAAACCGCAAATCGGATTCACATAATGTGCGGATTTGGGGTCGCAGTGTGAGTATGCCCTGAATCTGCTGCTAGAACATGGAAGGATACACCTCACCAAATTTGCCACACCTCACCAAATTTGCCAAATGAGAATGACTCTGCCGCTAGAACATTGGAAAGATGCACGGCCATATTTTGTCGTTTGTGCATGTGGTGAGTGTGTTTTTTGTTTTCCCCCTCTTGGTCCCCACGGCATACATCTGACGGCCTTGAGATATCATCATCAAACTAACCAGCCGTTCCATAATTCAGAATTGAATTATTTCACTCAACTGCTTCCAGGGAAGCTCAAGCTTGAGTCTGTACTTTAAACAGCTCAGGGGTTTAACAACTGACCCAGGCCAGTTGGTCGGCATCCCTCTTTTCTTTCCCTCTCCAAAACTTTTCTCTCTCTTTTTTCACCGAAACCTCGCTTTTTCCTTTGCATACTTGTTCCATCAAAACTTCTCCTCGCCCAAGAGCCTTAGAGACTCGTTCGACACCGCTTGAAAATACGTTTGCACACTAAACGACAAATTGTGATCAATTTACACTTACTCCATTTATGGTTCCATGTGCACTCGAGGAAACCCTTGAACAGGATCGCTGCACTTGAAACCGAACTCCACGGCTTGCTGACCAATACTGGACCAGGATCGCCTGCTGGGGGGAAAAAGAAAAACCGAAAAAAAAGCCCACTTGGAGTGCTGGCGGTATCCGCTGGCCCTTGAACTCAGGTACCACAAGTGCGATTTTGCCCCAGCCGCACTTGAGTTTCAACGATGCACACTTGAGAGAGCAGGAAAGTGAAAACATTAGGGCGGGGTCATTAGAGACGGGTGGAACGAAGAATTTTCCGTCAACCCTTGAGTTCAAGTGGTGTCGAACGAGGCCCTTGGCTCAGAGGGCATACCCATGAACTGTTGAGATGCAGACCGGAGTTCAAATCCAGATGAAGGAAGTAAAAACCAAATACTTCTGAATTGTGTGGGGCCAGTCAGCTCAATGATGATATCTCAAGGCCGTCGCCCTTTTAAACCACCAGTACTTGGCCCAGCTGTCGATGCCGAGCCTGGAATGCCCCTGCGCGCTGATGTTTGCCAAAGCGCCGGGGTACCGTTTTGTTTTGTTTTGTTTTTGGCTGGCGCTTCCAGCCATTGTGGTCCGGTACCCCGAAGCCCTAAAGGCACGGCACGTTAACGGGGAAGCGCCGCGGCCGATAGCTGGGCCAAGTACTGGTGGTTTAAAAAAGAAGAGGAGAAAGAAGAAAACTTATCCTCAACCTTGGGTCTCGCTCCACTACACTAGACACAAAAAAAATTGTGAGTGCCTCTAGAGCTGTGAGTGCTTCTAGAGCTGTCAGAGGTCAAAAACTCTTGAAAAAGAAACATTGCTCCACTTACTCCAGACTCGAGAACAATAGAAGCACTCACGAATTTCTCAGCGCTACCTTACAGCCCTTCTGCAGCGCTAGATCACAACTCACAACTCACAATCCACAACCTACAAATCACGGCAACCATACCTGCACAAGCCCTTCTATAGCGCTAGATCACAACTCAAAATCCACAACCTACAAATCACAGCAACCATACCTGCACAACGCTGTAACATACACAGTATATACAACGGACAATAGAAACTGCAAACTGTAAATAGTTCAATACCACATACATAGTTATAGTCACAACAACGCAAGACAACCACTGGAAAGACATAACTAAGACAGTCAATAGATTACTATCCCAAAACATGCATTTTTTACATTGTACTCTACAGGGACGCTGGACCCGATTTCCAGCAAGCGCTACTCCCCACTAATAGATGGAGCCTCTCCGAAGGTGCTGGTGGTGTCTGCTTTTATCAGCACCTCTAGCAACCGTTCGGGTTGTTTTTTGTAAAAAAAAAAAAGATGACAGCGCCAGGTGGTTCTGATGGTCGGGGCAGGAGGCCTCAAGAACAATAGAAGCACTCGCAAATTTCTCAGCGCTACATGACAGCCCTTCTACAGCGCTAGATGACAGCGCCAGCTCTTTCTGATGGTCGGGCCAGGAGGCACACTCGCAAAAAAGGAGGCCGGAGTGGGATTAGGAAGGAGGACGCTAGAAAACCTGAGCATTGCAGGCTGTGAACTCTATACAAATCGTGAGCGCCCTTTGAGATAGCAGGAGGACCTAGAAAACCTGAGCGTTGCAGGCTGTGAACTCGATACAAATCGAGAGTACCCTTCGAGAGTGCTTTCTGACAGCT
This sequence comes from Chara braunii, assembly GCA_003427395.1. NCBI lineage: Eukaryota > Viridiplantae > Streptophyta > Charophyceae > Charales > Characeae > Chara > Chara braunii. Next base: position 1,093,619 of record BFEA01000020.1, on the reverse strand, counting down.
CTCTAAGGGTGTTGTCACGAGTTCCAGTCTAGAGTAAGTGGAGCGAGGCGTTACTCTCGAAACTTCGGGAGTCTAGAATAGTGGACAGAGGCCCTTGAGACGCACACAGGGCAAGCTCACGCTAGCACTTTCCCAAATGTATCCGACATCAGTCCGGAGCTGAATGCGTCTGACAGCAATCTCGTCCACAGCTGCGTTCGCCGTCCAGAAAAGTCCTAGTGTTGCGAGTCCCTCTCATACTGGAACTTACATGGATGTAGAACTTACCTGGATGTATCTAACGGTACCTAACGGTCTCTGACGGTGTAAGTCAAAAAGTTGTGTGAGAGTAGCATGCCCTTGGTCGCACTTTTCCACCACCGTTTCCCCCTCATCTCCCTACACCGTTTTCTGGAGCTTCTGGATGTTTCTGGTTGATATGACTACATTGACGACCACCGACGGAAGTATTTATCATATCATGAACTCAAATGAGTCTGAATTGTGTCACTTATGACGGAAGTATTTATCATATCATGMCCTCAAATGAGTCTGAATTGTGTCACTTACGACGGAAGTATTTATCATATCATGCCCTCAAATGAGTCTGAATTGTGTCACTTACGTAAGAAACAAACGACGGAAGTATTTATCATATCATGCCCTCAAATGAGTCTGAATTGTGTCACTTACGTAAGAAACAAACGACGGAAGTATTTATCATATCATGCCCTCAAATGAGTCTGAATTGTGTCACTTACGTAAGAAACAAAGAACTACACTTTTTAAAATAAAGCGGGGGGTGGGGGGGGGGGGGGGGAAGAACAGGAATTCCAGGCCAAGTCCCCAATTGGTCCAAAGCATGCTCTCTTCGCCGCCCTCCCTCCTCATCGCGACCCGATTGTATACATACAATCTCCTCACCGACCTGATGGAGAACGATTCTTAAACAATCCATAGTGAAAATCGAGCCCAATTCTAAAACAAACAGAAAAGTTTCCCCCAAAAAACAGGAAAAAAAGGAAGAAAGAGCCCATGTGCAACCATCATCTCCCGTATTTTGGGGCGAATCAGATATAGATACAGGTGGCAAGATGTTCCTTCCACACACATCAACCCGCAGACGGGTTACAATCGCCTCTTATTCTGCGTTCGTGTCAACCAGCAGAGTGGTAATATACGCCCCTTATTCTGCTTTCGTCATCACCCCCCTTCTCCCCCAGTAACTTGACAGGTGCACTTGTTGAAAATAATCTCTCTCTCTCTCTCTCTCTCTCTCTCTCTCTCTCTCTCTCTCTCTCTCTCTCTCTCTCTCTCTCTCTCTCTCTCTCTC
>BFEA01000020.1:1060900-1092246 GCA_003427395.1 Chara braunii | reverse complement strand
GGGGGGAATCTCTCTCTCTCTCTCTCTCTCTCTCTCTCTCTCTCTCTCTCTCTCTCTCTCTCTCTCTCTCTCTCCCCACACACACACACACACACATTCAGACAAAAGAAAGGGGAAAAGAACGGAACCGAATGAAGGTGCATGGAGAGTTATGAGAAATAATAATAATAATAGGGGTAACTTCGGTAGAGTCACGAAAACGAGTTATAATAATTGCACTACGGGACAATATACAATTTGCAATTGCACTTCGGGCACCGTAAATGGCCCATAGTGCAAGTACAAGTCGTTTTTGCGACTCCCGCGTAATTTCCCCGTAATAATATAAGCATATACCGTCAGCTACCGAACAAAAAGTGCGTTTTCGGAAAAAGACTGCATGGAGAAGTTATGAGAACTAATAAATAATAATAATACAGGGAGAGACGAGAAACTCTGAAGCGAAACACGCCAGATTTTATGTTTTAGGTGCATCACGTATGCGCGGTTGCGCGGGATCCAGCCACACACATCCGCCAACTACTAGAAAACAAAAAGTGCACTTGCAGCATGAGGAACATACATAATGAATCTCATAAATCGGAAAAGAGACAGAGACAGAGAGGGACAAAGAGAGAGAGAGAGAGAGAGAGAGAGAGAGAGAGAGAGAGAGAGAGAGAGAGAGAGAGAAAGAGACAGCAAGAGAGCGAGAGAGGATTGGCCATAGTCACCACATTCTTCTCAGGATCGGAGATGCCATCATCGAAATAAGTAAAAACGTAATTTCCGCGAGAAAAAGAAAAGACAGAGAAAGAGAGACTGTCGTGAACGCAACTCCATTATTAATCCTCCACCAACGAGATACAGGACGCATACAACTTGCCAAATGCCCCTTGACCTGCTGGCCGACATCCGCCTCCCTCCCTCCCTCCTTCCCTCACCCCCTACTTCTTCAGATCCTCTCTTCCTTTCCCTCCCGAGACACATCGATGTCAATTCATAATTGGCATCAAAACTGAGATGATGGTTTTATAAAAAAAAGAAAAAAAAAACTATCATGATGCACATCGCATCGCCGCGCGAAGGTTAAGAAAAGAGCACGCACTCTCTTTAGAGCGTTATATATATTTCCTTCGACATCCTTACACTCTGCATTGTTCATCGATTCACTAATTTACTGATTGAAATTGATTGATTGATTGATTGATTGATGCTATTGATTGATTAATTGGTTAGTTGATTAATGGATTGATTGATTGATTGATGGACTGGCACAGAAATGACAGTCTCACAGAGGCTACAGTAGTCTGAACAGTAGTCTGATTGCAGTGACGTACCCAAAAAAAGTCCTACATAGTAGTGTTGTAAGTGACAGCGCCGCCGACCAATATGAAATAGCCGAAGCAGGTTCCTGCCAAAAACACATAACGCAGCTAACAAGGCAAGGCAAGTACGTATACAACTCTGAGAATCTCTAAACCTGGTCGTTCCCGTGTCTATTCTACCTATTTGCTTCGATGGCCGTTAGTGGTTGGCGGGCTCCTCGAGAAAGAAAAAGAGAGAGAATGCGCCGTTGCGTTACGGAGGGATGGATTGGATTAAGGAGGGGGAGGAACAAGGAAAGAAAAAAGGGAAAAAAAAAGACACAACATGCGAGACCGTAATGAACAGCTAAAGCCTCCACCAAATCACTAACTGATCGCAGTATTCCAAACGGAAACAAACGGAAAGAGAGAGAAGCGAAGAGACACGGAGACATGACGACGACAAAGAAAGAGCAGCGAGGATGAACGGAAGAGAGAGAGAGAGAGAGAGTGAAAAAAAAAAGGAGAGACGAGTAAAACACAAGGGGCGGCTACAGTTGAGAAGAGAGATCGCATTGGCAAGTTTTGTATTAAAGAAAAAAAATTCAGAGAAAACATGAAAATCGACCATCTTAGATCATCGACTACTACCTACCACCTCCTCTCTCCCACTCTCTCAACATGATGATGATCATCATGCTCATCATCTTCCTCATCGTCATCGTCGTCCCTCTCGTCATCGTCATCAGAGCAGTGTTCACTATCTTTTCTTCTTCCCGTAATCAGCAAGCCTTTCACTCGCTGTTCCACCCCCTTCCCCCCCGCCTGCCGCTGCTGCCGCTGCTGCTGCTGCTGCTGCCGCTTCGCTCTGACAACCTTCTCCTCCCTTTTCTCTCCCTTGTTCACCCTGATGATCTCCTCTTTTGCTGACGAGGCCATCGATCGCGGCACAGGGTTTAGCCACGGATGACACAGCGCCATCTCCGCCGTTGCGCGCCGTTCTGGAAGGAAATCCAGAAGCGGCAACAAGAAGTCTGTGACTCCTCTTGCGTCCTCCTCCGCGAAGTCGTACTTCTGCGTCAGAACTTCGTCTAATGGCCAGAATCTCAGCTTCTTTATATGTCGTAGTTCTCCGTGGCGATTGAAGAACGAACTCGCGTACTTGCCATTGGATGCAACTTTCCTCGGAATTCTTCCAAGGAGCTCAATCATCAGCGCCAGATGATCTTCGTCTCTCGAGAACCCGTCGCCGCTGTGGGGATCGAAGAGCACATCGCCAGTGCACAATTCAAACACGATACAAGCGAAGGACCAAACATCTACCGGGGTCGAATACTTGGCACCGAGCAAAACTTCGGGAGAGCGATACTGTCTAGTCTGTATATCGCTGCTAAATTGCTTGTAAGTCCAGCAAGCATTACCCAGATCTACGAGCTTGCAGGTCAAATCTATCGTGGAAGAACCCTCTCTAGTCGAGCGGCGTTCGAGAGGAGAGCAGGAGGACGACGACTTGTGGCTCCTGCTGTTGTTGACGGCTTGGAGTTTGCTGACGTTGTTATCAATCATGCCAGCGTCGGCAAGTAACAAACCCCCTCTCCTGTTTTCCTCCTCCTCATCATCATCGACCTCCTTGATCTCCACGTCAGCACCTCCACTATCGCCTCCTCCTTTTCCTCCTCCTACTACTACCCGAAATCCATCTTGTGCATGATTACACTGGAGGGAAGATAGAGGCGGAGAAGGTTGGGGGGGATACTTCTTGAGGAACTTCATCTGCTCCTCCTCCTTACTAACACGAACAGTCGCAACGATCTCCGCCCGTCCCGCGGCGAAATCCTGGTAATGAGCTGTTGTCATCTTGCCCCCTTCCCCTTCCGCCATCTGGACAATCACGCTGTCTCTTCCCGCCATCGCTGCCGCTAATTTTGCCTCTCTCTCTCCTTTCGCACTCGTCGCCATCACCGTCGTTTGGGAAAGAGGGGTAAGAACAGCTATGTTTGGGGATGATTCCCCATTCCTTCTTGTTCCCGTCGTCGAAGACGGCGGCGGCGGCGGCGGCGGCGGCGCCGTAGCATTATTAGGTTTCGAAACGACGCTATCTAAGGTCAGCAGTTCGAATCTCGTTTCGCCATCTAGACCGCCGCCGTCCATTACTTGTCGTTCCTGATCGGCGCACCCGTTCCTCCTCTCTCCCGCCGCCATCGGTCCTCCGTCTCCTCCCCCAGCCAACCCTCCTCCCCTTTCCTCGCATTTGCCACCCCCTGCCGCCGCCGTCGTCAAAATCTTATCATCAAGATCACCACCACCACCCCCCGTAACTTTTCCATCATCAGAGCCGCCGATCATCACCGCACCAGCCTTCTTCGCCTTCTTCTTTAGCTTCTTCTTCTGATTCCTCGTCAGCCCCTCTGTCCCTCCTACTACTACTCCTTTCCTTGTGGGGCTGTTTCTAGCCTCCCCCGCTCCTCCCGCCGCCGCCGTCGCTGCTGCTGCTGTGGCTCCCCCCTCCTCCATCACCGCCGCTTCCCAACTCGCCGTCCCCGTCTCATCCTCGCGCAACTCCCGGCCACCCTTCCCCATCGTCGTCGTCGTGGGCGTCGCGATTGGTTTTGTACTCTTTGAGCCGGCGGCGGCGGCGGCGGCAGTAGATGGCTCGATCGCCGCCGCTGATGACGTCATCACCTCCGCTGTTCGCTGATCGGTAAAACCCTGATCCTGCTGATTCTCTCGATCGTAATTAGCGTGCCTCAAACATGTCTTTCGCGGATCTTTCGAGGGGTCCAATGGGTGCACCAAGAGCACGTTCTCCGGCTTCAGGTCAGTGTGAATGATTGACAACTGTCGGTGCAAGTAGTCCAGCCCAATCAAGATTTGGCGGGAAAGCTCCTTCACCATCGGAATGGGCATGCCGCGGTAATTGTACCGCTTGATCAGAGTGAGCAAATTGTCACCCAGCAATTCGAAGACCATACACACGTGGTTTCCATTTGGCCCGCTGTGCTTGAACTGGTCCAGAAGGCGGACCACGTGGAACACGTCGCCGGGATCTCCGCGGACGATCTGTTCCAGCAGCGTTATCTCGTCCATGGCCGCTTCCGTGTAATGGGCCGCACTCTTCTGGACCTTCAGGGCCACGTGTCTCTTCGCCGTCACGTCCCAAGCCAGCCACACTGTCGAGAAATGACCCCATCCCAACTTTCGCTCCACGACGTAGCGACCCCAATTGTACACTTCCCCGATCTTAACAGGGTGGTAGCCGCCTCGTCGGTATCCCGACAGTCCTTCGTCCTCGGTCTCAGAGTAATCGCCCGCGCTGCTGGCGCCGCCATCGTCCTCATCTTGAGAACTTCGGTATTTGTAATTACCCGTAGTGTTCGAGGTGGTAGTAGTGGTACACGCGTCCCGTCCGGACTCTTTGGATGGGCATCCCGACTGATGGTACTGATGATGATGAGGAGGAGGAGGAGGAGGAGGGTGACCCGCTCCCGCCGCGGGAGCAATCCCCGCCAATCCGTTCGCAGGGCCCTGATTAAAGCAGCCACCGCTACTGGTAGTGCCGCTACCTCCGAATTTCCGAACGTCAACAAGTTTCGCAGACGCCGCCGCCATCCCGTTCTTCTTCCTCAACTTCCGCATTTGACCTTTGCTCGCCATAGCGTCTGATCTGTCTGGTCTGGCTGAAAAGCCACCTCCCCCACTTCCCCCCCACCCCGGGTCATTCCCTCTTCATACCCTTCATGCACCGCACCTGCAAACGTCCACCATAGCTAGCTAGCTTGTTCTCGTCAAACGCACGCACAGCCGTACACCATAGCTTCTCCCTTCTTGCGCTCTCTGTTCTTGCTATACCCTGACCTGCCGATGCCACCGGCTTCTTCGCCGCGCTATGCCCTTACGATCATCCTCCTCCTCCTCTTTCTCCCCCTCCTCCAATCATCTGCCCCCCTCGTCCTCCATCTAAACCACTCTCTGTATCTCGACACAACTTCGGAAGGCGTCTCGCTGCTCCCTGCGGCCATCCTTGATGCGCGACCTGGCTGCCATAGGCTGAGCTCGGGACTGGCGTTAGACAGTTACTGCACTGCACTGCCCTACGACCGGGGCGCCGAGCTCGGATGCTTGGGGCAAAGCGCGCTTGGCCCTGCACCGACCAGTCCCTGGTACGCACGGCGACCGCAACTGACAACAGCCCAGTCCAGCTGACTACCGGTAGGTGGCCCTCCCTGCTCCGCCAGGCGTCAGGCGGCGTTTCCCTACAACACACCAAAATTCAGAAAACTACCCGAGTTTCTTGACCATTGATTAATAGCATGGCAGGATCTACAGTCATAACAAGCCGTTACCCTCTCCTCTACGGTAACTTGCCTTCATCCTTCCAATTTTCCATCTCCGCAAAGCCCCTGCCGCTCAACCTCCCGCGCTCGTCTGCTCACCAATTCCTCTTCCGTTCGCCTCCTCTTCCCCCTGGCTAACAACAAGCGTGCAGGAGATATTCAAAAACGCTCGCCTTGTCTCCACACCCCTTGCCCCGCACTCCTCTTCCCCACCCTCAAACGCCAACTCCCAACCTGCCGTAAGGGTAGACAGGCAGTAGGATTCTAGACTCTCCAGCAAACATACCCTTCATATTCTGTACAGCCGTTTGCCTCTACCCACTTATCCCACCCTCCCCGTCCTCTGGAACAACTCACTGCCAACACAAACTCCAACAAAAGCTGCCTGGTAGCTGACCCACACCTTTCCTATATGATCAGTCCCCTATCCTTCCTCTGCCATTCATTATCAAAGACCTGAAAAAGGCGGAAGGAGACGAGCAAGAAAAAGATTGATAACCTGGATTAACCACGACGAGCGGAGAAGATAACGACAGGGATTGACAGCGGCAAGCGTTGGGACGCATCTGATGATCATTTGAGACTGAGAAAACCCGGTTCCGTCAAGGTGTGGATGTGGATGTGCAGTACCGAGCCCTGAAGGTAACGTTACGCTGGATGGTGAAGTAACCCACCGATGCCCGATCTGACGACCACACTACGCGGGAACCCCTCTGATCCGGCCCAGGGGATCCATCTGAGTCCGGGCCAGGGGATTTTTCTGAGTTAGGGCCAGGGGATCCTTCTGAGTCCGGGCAAGGCCCTGTTCGCAGCCCGTCAGGGGTGCGTTTTCCGCCCCTCAGGCATTTCCCCCCCGAGACATTTTCGTCGTCCTTCGTTATACCGGTCATTGATTCAGGCTGCGTTTTTCCCCCCTCAGACATTTCCCCCCCGAGACATTTTCATCGTCCTTCGTCATACCGGTCGTTGATTCGGGCCCGTTTGGTCGTTGGAAGGTTCAAAAAATGCAGGCAGGTGCACACACGACACTTTGGGGGGTGGTGGCAGTTTCTTTGAAGAATGCGGGACCGGTAGCTGCCCATGGGACCGCGCGCTGGGTTTTGGTCGAAACGGTGGCAAAGCAGCGGCAGCGTGGAAAAGTTTGCAGCCCGTCAGAGTTGCATTTTCCCCCCCTGAGACATTTCAACGTTGGTGGTCGTCGGGAGGGCGGGCATTTTCAGGTTTTGGGGCATTGCAAGGGCCAGCGCCACGTAGGACAGGTAGCTGCCCGTAGGAGGCCGAGGAGGCTGCGGTCCTTAAGTCTTTTTCAAAATTGAAACGGCGCGGGTCCACTTTTCTCGAAGAGCAGAGCACCTCGAATACAACGTGTACACTCGAATAAAACTCGTACACGTTGTATTCGAATGCAACGTGTACCGTTTCTATTCGGATTTCGAAAATTTAAAAAAACTCTTGTATTCCAACTTCTTTTTTTTTTTTTGAGCTCAGTGCCTGCCCTTGTGCTCCCCGCCACTAACATGCTGCATGCTGCATCTCTCTCTCTCTCTCTCTCTCTCTCTCTCTCTCTCTCTCTCTCTCTCTCTCTCTCTCTCAAACACACACGCACACACACACACACACACACACACACACACACACACATATGCTCACTCTTTACAATGTTTACTGGATCGCCATCATCCGGTGTTTTACCAGTTATTCCCCTTCCGATTAATATACTGGTACATACCCCGAAATATTAAGGAGAATTTAACCCCCCCCTTTTTTTTTCCCCCTTCCCCTATAATTTTTCTCAATAAGTAAATGAAAAATTAAACACTTATGAGGCTCGACTTTGTTGCAAAACAGCCTGCTGAAGAGACCTCAGGCAACTGGGCATGTACCTCCATGCTTTACCGCCAAAAAAAAAAATTAGGCCCTTACACTCACTCCTCCACCCCTTCGTTTTGTTCCTCCCTCTCTTCCCCCTTTTTTTTGCGGCCCAAGGCCGTCTTTCTGCTTTGTCCAACCGACGCTCAGTTCTCTATCGGTCCATATACTATTTATTTAGCCTTCCCGGGTATGATTACCCTCTCTCCATCTGCGACCGGGGGTGTATGCGAATGGCGGCGCTGGTTCATCATTGATTCCCGCTCAGCTATTCGTATTATCCTACCGCCGCTTTGTGAGGTTTCATGCGCTAGTTGATTTTACCTCGTAGTGCTCGTGTGGATTCCTGCGACTGTGCGTTGGCAGCTCTGTGGGCGGTTGTTCCTCGATTACGTGGCAATATTCGCACTAAGATTGGCGACTTCCTCCTTCCCCTCCTCCTAAGTGGACATGTCGGCAACCTCTTCTTCCTCCGCGACGATGGTAATGAATCCCGCTTCCATTTGCCCCTCCAGCCTCCCCCGTCCTCCTCCCCTTACTCCTCCATTCCCCTCCCTGGCCTTGTTGCCTCCTTCTCTTTGATATTTTCCTCTCTCATACTCCTCCCATCTCAGAACGATAACCAAGGGGTATCACTCCCCTGATGAGCCAGTTTGGCAGACGCTGGCGAAAAAGCTTTAGGGACTGTTCTGCCAACCCCCTTTCACTGGTTTCGTCGACACGTTGGGGTCGCTTTGCCGATTTGGGAGAATCATTCCTCTTCCTTCTTTCCTTTTTTTTTCTCCTCCTTTCCCCCTCCCCCTTCTGCCTCCATCTCCCCTCTCTTAATTGCTTTTTTCTTGCCCCCAATCATGTATGATGGATGTCTAACACGATGATCGCTCATTTGCTGTGTGTTGTTGCGTGCATGTTTGGCGTAGGAATTGCTGATGGATTCGTGTCTTCGGTAGGTGTTTTTAGTCGTCAAGCTTGCCATGGATTATTCATCCGTCTTCTTGGGAGGTTTCACGATCTTCGACATGTTACTGGCTACTCTGGCGTTTTTTGAATGCCTCGATTCCGTAGACCACCATCGGTCTTGTTGCTGTTCTCCCCCTTCTCTGAATTCCTCCGCTCCCCTCTTCGCACGCGGAAGGTGCTCAGCTTAATAACGGCACAACATGGGCTCCTTCCAGCGATCCTCTTCAGTCCTCTTTGCTATCCTTACTTGCATGCTGCTCTCCTCCTTCCTTGCCCTCCTGCTCCTAGCGCGTAATGCTTTCATTTCTTCCATACCCCTCCCCACTCCTCAGTGCCTCCCTGATTATTCTCCTGAGGTCGCCTGCCAACGCTTCTTGCACTTAGCGATAGTCTTTACCATCTTCGTTATCTTTTTGTCTTTCTCCCTCACCATGGTAGTGTTTTGGGATAATAATGGTGATCGGGTTAAAATTTACTCATTCTCTCCTCCCTATCATTAATAAGCTCTCGTTCGGGGTTTGTTGAATGAGGTCCTAGCGTGCTCTCCCCCAAACTCCCTTGCCGATGGTGCTTTTTCCTTCCTAACTGGGAATTAATGGCAGTTGTATTTGTCGTTACCTGTTGAGAGTTCAACTCGGTGGCTTTGCGCTCTTACGATGTCTTGGGGATTTGAGTTACTTCGTCTTTTCTTAAGGCATCTCTTGTTGAAAGGGTGAGGTGTTAGGATCCAGGATCTAATATTTTTATAGTTCGAGTTTCCATCGGCTGTTGCACTAGATCTTTCGATCCTATGACGCCGATGACAATCATTCCTTGCATTGTTATTCAGGACTGAAGTAATGATATTCGCGATGCTAATGACTTGGTTCCCCTTAATTTTTGTGAGTTACAGCAGTCTTTTTTATGCTCTCTCATTATGGTAGGCTTCGGTTATGAGCAATATTGTTGCAGGGTTGTTCGTGATTCATCTTTAATTCATTGTTATTCGTGTTGACGACTTAGGATGAAAGCTCCTCTTGGTCGTCCATAAGCGGATTCTTTTTCCGGACTCCAATTCCTAAAATACTCCTGCAGAAATAATGATCCATTTGTAATAATTTTCTAGTTCTTCCGTGGCACTCAGAATCTTTTACTTGTTGCTTTCTCGGACAATCCGACCTCTCTTCATATTCATCTGGCTCTCTGATCACGTGTGTCGCATAGCTCATTGGATTGAATATCACGTTTTCTCCATCATTCTTGATTCTTCTTCTATCTCTACCATTACCCATTCCCTCCCTGTTTCTTGTCCTTATCTATCCCTTTCCTTCTACTTTCTTAGTGTGCCTTTTTCCCATGTCGCTGTTCTGCCTCCTTCCTATAAATTATTATAGACTTTGAGATATCTTGTGCAAAGATTTGAAGAGGACATAGACGATTTTTGGGCATGGACTGATTACGACGTGGTTTGTTGGATATACGTCTAGTATTCGTGCGAATCATAATTTGTCCAGTACCTCTGCATTTGTTGTGATGTGTCTCTTTTTAAACTTAGCTTGCCTCGTCTCATGATGGGGTGGACTCATCTCACTATACACACATACACACGAATAGATAACTCCTTACGGTTTGCCATCGAGAGGGTCGACTCCCCCTCGTCAAGTCTGAGAAACCTATGACATCGCGATTAATGCGGATGTGGACAATTACTCTGGGAAAAATGATATCCATGACTAGTCCTGTCTCTCGTTTTTTTCCGCTGGTTCCTTTTCTTATATTCTTTGTTGTTCCGTATGTGCAGAAACCCTCCTTCACCCGGAACGGATGGTATGCGGATTTGGTGAGAAACGATCTCTCCTAGCTGGATGGCTTCAAAGTTCCTTCATGCCCTGCTCAAGCTCTCATCTCCGTGGCTGGTCCAAAGGTTATGGAGTTTGTTAGAGCTAACTCGGTCATTGTCCCTCCCCAATTCCCCCCGCTTATCTTTGTCCTTTCATTCAACGATTGGGCAGATATCTTGTGCTGTTCGACGTATGACAGGGAGAAATTCCCCGAGCTTTCGAGAGCGTTAGTTGAAGGTGTTGCAGATGTCTTTACCGATGATAGGCTATTCGAAGCCTCCATTCTTGATGACTTAGCCATGAAGGAAAATGTTTTTGTCGATTTGTGGGTTGTCAAGTCTGCCTTCCACGACGGACTTGTCGCTGTTCCGATTCAGGATCAAAACCAACTAGAATCGGACTCAGAGGAAGAATTGGATTAAACTGAGGAGGAGAAATTGTTTCACCAGAAGTTTGTTGCTGAGTCCAAAGAGCAGTTGATGTTGAATCTTACCAAATCGAAAAGAAAGGAGGTTGGCAAATACTATCGAAATGCCTTCCTTCCTCTCCTCCCCTCTCGCTATATCGAGTCGGAGTCCATGGAGATTGATTACAAACTCTGGGATATGGATACCTTCAACCACTCGGCCCCGATTAGTTCCAACGCATACAGGTTCCTAGCCTCCCTTTTCCCAGCTGAGATAGAGTTGTGCGACGACAATGCCTTAGCTGAGAATACGAAACAGATTAAGGGTTTTTATCCGCTTACTGCGGATGCCATGAAACTGCCCGCGGTTGGATCCATTGATCCTCTCAAGTGCTCAGAGTCAACCTCTGCCCTAGCAATTCGTGGTTTCTGCACCCCAAGAGGCGCTGGGCCATTTCCGGAGTTGAAACGGATCTAGAACGTCGGGAGACCTTACCTGAAATGTCGGTGCCTCGAGATTAGGAAGAAGGATTGCAAAACTAACATTACTTGGTTTGATAATGTTCTCTGGTACCTCCTTGCCAATCTGGAGCACCTCTTTCCTGTCGCTCCTACTATGAGCGCCCGAATGAGGGCAATGCGGAACTTCCTGAAAACCACTTGGAGAGCCTCGGTGCTAGCGACAGTAGTGTTTTGCCAGATGCGTTTCATCATGCAGAGAATGGCTTATGCCATCATCGACAATCCTGCTAGACGACAGGAGACCATTATGGATGACGAATCCCTTATGGCAAGAAACTTTCCACGAAAGATGGCCAGCCTCCTTCTCCCGGACAAATACCTCAAGAGTCATGCGAAGAAGTCCAGAAAGAGGTTGAGGGAGGAGCGACTTCCAAAGCCTCAGTCCAACACTATTTTGTCGTACTACATCAGGCCGGTGGCTATGGCTACTGAGGAGGACCCTACTGTGGCAGCGGACTGCGAAGCATCTCCAAGCGTTCATGGAACTCCTCCGTTATCCACAATTACTATTCAGACGGAGTCTGCGAATTCCACCTCAGCCAAGTACCTCAGACGCAGCCCGAGAAACAGGTTTGCCGTGAAGGCCTCGCTGTTTCCTGCTTGAGCTTACCAGTTTGTTGTTGTCAACTCTTTGTGTCACGTATCGGAGGGGCAGATTCGTACAGATGAATTCGGAAGGTTCAAATGGGTGGGAGCCGAGTTAGCAAAAGCTGACTTCCACTTCCACGTGAGGTTCGCCAACAAGGCTATGGAAGGTGTCAACTTCAGGGCTATCGTGGAGAAGACCTTTGAACTCTTTTTTCCTCCTTCCGCGATTATCCTTCTAGCGTCAGTGGTTATCGGATGGACGTACTCTCGGTCGCTTGAATCGGTTGTTTACAAACCATCTTGTGTATTCAGGGATTTTGTCTTGTTAGAATGGTTGTCTACCTATGCGGGTTCGGTGTCCTGCCCCTGCTCTTCACATAGATTCTTGCCCTTTCACCTCTCGGAATCCATCGACTTTCCCCAACCCTTCCCCCCCTCTTCCTCCCACGTTGTTTCTCTTGATCCCTCTATTTCCTCGAACAAGAAGGTTTCAACCCTGCTAAAAATAGGTCTTAATCACATCTCACTGCAACCTAGGAATTTAGCCTTAGCATTGTTTGAATTTTTAGCTTTTTGGGATGAGATATTTGGAATGGTGAACTCCAGAATGTTCACCCCCCCCGCTGTTAAAACTAGGACTAGGGAATTTGTGATTAACATAATAAAATTCCAACTTTCTTCTCTACCTAAGCATCGGGACCCTCCTTCCCTCCTCTCCCTCGATTCTACGAAGAAGGAATTATAATTCCTCACTTCCAGGTTCCTCGTCAGCGGTACGGATAAAGCTTCTTCTACCTCTTCCTTCACTTGCATTCACCTCATTAGGAAATTGGTTTTGGAGAGGCTGGATAGTTCAGATTTCGAGAAAATTTCATCCTCGCTTGATCTGATTTTCGCTGAAGCAGAATCTTCTCTGAATCGCATCTCAACGAAAATCCCTTCAGGCCAGCGAAAAATGTCATACTTAGTGGCTCTTTACAAACAACATAAAAGATCCTTCAGATGACTGACCAATGCTACTGACTTGTTTTTCTCTCCTGCGTCGCAGATCTGTGATGCCATCATCAAATTGCTCATTCTGTTGGTCTAATCTAGATGCAAGGAACTTACCCATCGCCTGCAAGCCTTTCATGGCATCGATACCTCCATCTGGTGGTCCATCGATGCAGTCCAGGATTACTGCTATAATCTTCCCTCTAAAGTCTACTCTGTTTTTTTCTGCAGATATCACGCGCTGTTTTGAGACCATTCCCATTGATAATGATGAAGATGGCTTCCCTGCAGCCATCTGATTCTTTCTCGATATTGCCTAGAAATTGGAGAAGAAAAAGTTAGGTACTCTCATTGGATGTAGATTCAAGAGGAATGATGATGTGGTTTGTTCCCTACGCAAAGAAAATGTTGTTATCCCGAAGTCCGTTATCTCCCTCTGCAAGAAGGATGTGTTATCCCTTATGCAATGGGTCCATGATAGAAGTTTCACTTCCCTTGGAGGTGATATATGGAAACATACACAAGGTATTCCGATGCGCTTTCCTTGTTCCCCCTCATTTTGCATCATTTATTTTTTTAAATACAAATTCTTGTTAATCATGAGAATTATTGACAATGGTGCTCTCTGGATCCTCCCCGTTTTTAAGCACTCATTCAGGTATATCGATGACCTGCATTGCATCAATAACCCCTCCATCTTAAGATTCCTTGATCCTGAACAAGAGAGATCGAAATCTAATATTTTTCATTTATACCCTTTGCACCTTATTCAAATTAAAAATCAAACTGAACTCTTTACTACAGATGATTCTGGCAATACCTATGGGCTTAAAGCCCAGTTCCTAAACTCGAAGATCACAGTCCTCTCGGAAACGTCCGACGAATTTTTCACAACAAAGTTCGATAAAAGAAGGTTGCTTGATTTCCCAATCGCAAGGTATGTCAAGTTTTTGTCCAACAGGCATGAACAACAATCATTGAACATCATCATCCCCCAGGTCTCCATCATCTTGGTTCTATGCTCTAGACCTATGCACGCTGCTCCTGAGATTCTAAGAGTTGTTGTCGACATGATTAATAATGACTTTTGTCTCAGGAAGTGCCTCAGTTGCGTGTATAAGGTCCTTAACTCTCATTCTAAGTTCATGACACCGCGTGAGGATGTGGAATGTACCATTCGCAAGTTTAAGGTGAGAGTTGCTGCCCTACTCCCTATTCCTTAAATTATAATTTGAGATGTGTTTGCGTAATGTGTGTTGTTGCTTGTCGTTTCAGTCCCTTCCGGCAGGACTGTGATGGTGGCTGGCGGGTACTTGCCTGATGAGGCGGGTACCCGTTGCCCGCCTCCTAGACTCCTCGCCAGCGAGACAGGGGAGGGTCACACACACACACACACACACACACACACACACACACACGCACATGCTCACTCTTTACAATGGTTACTTGATCACCACCATCTGGTGTTTTACCAGTTATTCCCCTTCCGATTAATATACTGGTACATACCCCGAAATATTAAGGAGAATTTAACCTCCCCCCCCTTTTTCCCCCCCTTTCCCCTGTAATTTTTCTCAATAAGTAAATAAAAAATTAAACATTTATGAGGCCCGACTTTGTCGCAAAACAACCTGCTGAAAAGACTTCAGCCAACTGGGCATGTACCCCCATGCTTTACCGCAAAAAAACAAAATTTAGGCCCTTACACTCGCTCCTCCACCCCTTCGTTTTGTTCCTCCCTCTCTTCCCCCCTTTTTTTGCGGCCCAAGGTCGTCTTTCTGCTTTGTTCAACCGACGCTCAGTTCTCCGCCGGTCCATATACTATTTATTTAGGCTCCCCGGGTATGATTACCCTCTCTCCATCTGCGACCGGGGGTGTATGCGAATGGCGGCGCCGATTCATCATTGATTCCCGCCCAGCTATTCGTATTATCCTACCGCCGCTTTGTGAGGTTTCATGCGCTGGTTGATTTTACCTCGTAGCGCTCGTGTGGTTTCCTGCGACTGTGCGTCGACAGCTCTGTGGGCGGTTGTTCCTGGATTACGTGGCAATATTTGCACTAAGATTGGCGACTTCCTCCTTCCCCTCCTCCTAAGTGGACATGTCGGCAGCCTCCTCTTCCTGCGCGACAATGGTAATGAATCCCACTTCCATTTGCCCCTCCACCCTCCCCCCGTCCTCCTCCCTTTACTCCTCCATTCCCCTCCCTAGCCTTGTTGCCTCATTTCCTTTGCTATTTTCCTCTCTCATACTCCTCCCATCTCAGAACGATAACCAAGGGGTATCACTCCCCTGATGAGCCAGTTTGGCAGACGCTGGCGAAAAATCTTTAGGGACTGTTCTGGCAACCCCCTTTCGCTGGTTTCGTCGACACGTTGGGGTCGCTTGGCCGATTTGGAAGAATCTTTCCTCTTCCTTCTTTTCTCTTTCTTTCTCCTCCTTTCCCCCTCCCCCTTCTGCCTCCATCTCCCCTCTCTTACTTGCTTTTTTCTTGCCCCCAATCATGTATGATGGATGTCTAACGAGATGATCGCTCATTTGCTGTGTGTTGTTGCGTGCATGTTTGGCGTAGGAGTTGCTGATGGATTCGCGCCTTCAGTAGGTGTTTTTAGTCATCAAGCTTGCCATGGATTATTCATCCGTCTTCTTGGGAGTCTTCACGATCTTCGACATGTTACTGGCTACTCTGGCGTTTTTTGAATTCCTCGTTTCCGTAGGCCATCGTCGGTCTTGTTGCTGTTCTCCCTCTTCTATGAATTCCTCCACTCCCCTCTTCGCACGCGGAAGGTGCTCAACTTAATAACGACACAACATGGGTTCCTTCCAACGATCCTCTTCAGTTCTCTTTGCTATCCTTACTTGCATACTGCTCTCCTCCTTCCTTGCCCTCCTGCTCCGAGCGCGTAATGATTTCATTTCTTCCATACCCCTCCCCACTTCTCAATGTCTCCCTGATGATTCTCCTGAGGTCGCCTGCCAGCGCTTCTTGCACTTAGCGATAGTCTTTGCCATCGTCGTTATCTTTCTGTCTTTCTCCCTCACCATGGTAGTGATTGGGATAATAATGGTGATCGGATTACGATTTTCTCATTCTATCCTCCCTAACATTAATAAGCTCTCGTTCGGGGTTTGCTGAATGGGGTCCTGGTGTGCTCTCCCCCAAACTCCTTTGCCGATGGTGCTTTTTCCTTCCTAACTAGGAATTAATGGCAATTGTATTTGTCGTTACCTGTTGAGAGTTCAACTCGGTGGCTTTGTGCTCTTACGATGTCTTGGGGATTTGAGTTACTTCGTCTTTTCTTAAGGCATCTCTTGTTGAAAGGGTGAGGTGTTAGGATCCAGGACCTAGTATTTCTATAGTTTGAGTTTCCATCGACTACTGCACTAGATCTTTCGATCCTATGGCGCCAATGACAATCGTTCCTTGCATTGTTATTCAGGACTGAAGTAATGATATGCGCGATGCTAATGACTTGGTTCCCCTTAATTTTTGTGAGTTAGAGGAGTCTTTTTTATGCTCTCTCATTATGGTAGGCTTCGGTTTTGAGCAATACTGTTGCAGAACTGTTTGTGAGTCATCTTCAATTCATTATTATTCGTGCTGACGACTTAGGATGAAAGCTCGTCTTGGTCACCCATGAGCGGATTATTTTTTCGGACTCCAATGCCTAAAATACTCCTGACGAAATCCTGGTCCATTTGTAATAATTTTCTAGTTTTTCCGTGACACTCAAAATCTTTTACTTGCTGCTTTCTCGGACAATCTCACCTCTCTTCATATCCATCTGACTCTCTGATCACGTGTGTCGCATAGGTCATTCTTGATTCTTCTTCTATCTCTACCATTACCCATTCCCTCCCTGTTTCTTGTCCCCATCTATCCCTTTCCTTCTACTTTCTTAGTGTGTCTTTTTTGTAACTTTGCAGTTCATCAAATTGAGGTCTATAAAATTCGTACGAGAAATGATGATGCACGTGGGCTTAGAGGTGAATGCGAGATTAGAAAGTATGGAGCGATTTTGCACAGGCGCCATAAAAGACACGAAACTTGCTGCTCTAAGGGAGGAGGAAGTTCGTCCCTGTAGAGAGCCTGTAAAGGTGAAGTTCCCTGATTCCTACAATGGGAAGAAGGAGAAGAACTTCGATAACCGAAAGGCAAACTTGAACTCCTACGTACGCCTGAAGAAGATAGTTCCTGATCTTCCATGCCCTTAAAGACGAAGCAGTTAGCTTCGCTAAGTCACTTTCTCGTGCTGCTAAGTGCGAGAACAATATGGTTGCATATTCCCTGATCACCCCCTGAGTGACTTCTTTAAGTTATTGCGTGAACGGTTTGCAGATGTCACGTGAAGTGTTAGAGCTTCTGACAAACTGCAGACCATCCATTCTCGCCAATGAAGGAGTGTTAGAGCCCTCAAGGGCGTCATGGATGAACTGATCGTCATCCCTGACCATGGGTTAACTGAAACCCAGTTGGTCAACCTGTCTTATCGTGCTATGCCCGAACCTTTGCGCGAACACTTCTTTGAGAAGAGTAGGGAGTCTACCATGACCTACGATACTTGGAGTAGGAAAGAGGTAGCGTTTGAAGCGCAGTCTATGCCAGTTTCCACTTTCTGGCATAAGGATCTTGATAAGGGCAAGAAGTGGAAAGGGTGTACTACCATCTCGGACCAGGCTAAGACCAAGGATCATTTGATCCTTACTTTAGATGAAGGTGGTATGAAGGAGGTCCCTTATAACCAGATTGAGTGGGGCCTCGAGGAGGAGGGCAGTACTGTGAGTCAGGGAGTACTTACGCTGTTGTCGTGGTTGGAGGGTGGCCGCAAGGGAGAGGTGGAGGCCGAGGCCAACGGGGCAGGCTTCCGGTGGTCGAGGATAGAGTGATCAGGGGGTTGGTGACAAAGGAGGCCGCCAAGCGGGAGGTAGGGGTCAAGATCCCCCGCAAAACCGCTCTCGTTTTACTCGGTCACCTCCCAGGATGGGTGGATGGCACCCTGACTTGCCGCAAGGAAGACCCTGGAAAGATCTAAGCCTAGAGCAAACAGTTTGGCAGAGGAGGATAAATCAGGATCAATGTATCTATTGTGGTGATCCTGGGCATATCATTAAATACTGCCCTAAGTACAGAGAGGCCTGGTTTGCTGCGCAGGCAACAAAAGGCAACCGCCGGTAGGGGTTGCAACTGCCCTTACCCCTAGACTGTGTGGAAAAGAATGCGCACACCACATAGAAACTCCCAAACCACATGTGTCTATGGCAGAGGTTGTTGGTTAGTGCCTAGATAGTTGTCAAGAGAATGCTTGTGTTAGAGTCTCTCTAGGCACTTCCCTCACAAGCTTGGCAGAGGAGCTAAAAGAGAGGATGCCGACCTGGCATAAAATGAAGAAAGATGGTAAATGACAACCAATACTAATAGATGTAGAAGTTTTTAGAGGCGGAGTAGGGACCCTTATAGATAGTGGGGCCACCCATAGCTATATCAGTAGAAAAGTGCTGCAGAAGCTGAAGTTAAATCTGAAGGTCCAGAAATTAGAAGACCCTATAGTCAGTATCCTCGTAGACAACCGCACCATGCGAGTCAAGGATTATGGAGAGGGAGTCCAGACATACTTACGCCTAGAGAAGGATGGGAAGGTAGAGAGAATCTTTCATTCCCTTACACTCCTCGTAGAAGACAACCTTCCGTTTGACATAGTCCTAGGAATGGACTGGAGAGAGGCAGCAGCGGCCACACTTCACTTGAGAGAGCATGAGTGTAAGCTCCCTAACTCATCAGGCGAAGTTAAGACTGCTCGCCTGTTCCATGTGTCAGGAGTAGACAACTCCCTGACACATTGTTGTCTGAATGCTCCCGCCTTTGCGCGATTCATGAGGAAGGAGCAACTAGAAGAGCAGGATTTTGTAGCCTATGTTAGGCCTGTTACTGAGCCTAAGGAAGAGAAGCCTATGAACCCCGTCATTGCCAAGCTGCCGGAGGAGTATACCGATTTAGCTCAGCCGCTTGTAGGAGTAGTGCCGCGGCCCATCTAGCATCGCATTGAGATAGAGCCTGGCAGGAGAACTCCGAAGGGGGTCGTGTACAGAATGTCCCCAAGAGAGTTAGAGGAACTGCGTAAGCAGTTAGATGAGCTCCTAGAGAAGGGTTGAATTAGGCCCAGTTTGTTTCCGTTTGGAGCGCATGTTCTTTTTGTTCCCAAGAAGGAGGGAGAACTTCGAATGTGTATTGACTACAGGGGTCTTAATGCGGTCACAGTGAAAAATGTTGAACCACTGCCCCGTATAGATGATTTGTTAGACCCATTCATATCTCAGCGGGAAACTTACCACTCTCCTAAGTGAACCTGGCCAAGTGGACGACCATATGTACTCATGTGCTAAGGGCAGAGAGAAAAAAAAGAGAAGATCGAACTTACATGTGCTGCTGTTTGCAATCATCTGAAGTGAGCAGTGGTCTCGACACTGCAGTAAAAACCGGTTTCCTCAAAAAGAGAAGTAAGCAAGTACGGAAGGGAAAGCTGAAGAGTCGATTACCTGGTCAGTTAAACTAAAGATGTTAGGGATGTTGATGGTACTATGTGACTTAGGTGCTGCGGGTCGTCAGGAAGCTTGACCATTGTGGTATTTTTTGCTAGTTATCATTTGCAACTTAGAAGTCCGTTAGAGTGCCGCTTGATCTGCAGTTTGAGGTAGGCCGGCACCATTTCCTTTAGGATCCAGTATACCCCTATCTATACGACCCTTCATTCAGTTTGACTGAGTGTTGAGTTTTTGTATAACTCTGGACTTTAACTGAATCAGAAGAGAAATCTACTATGCATGATTAATTCATCTGTCTTTGGTAAGAATCCATAGTGTCTGCTTGCGATGATTGGAACTGGGTTGGAGATGAGGTCCTCCCGACTCATCTAGTCGCCTTGCTCGTTTGCATAAGACATTGAACAGGGGCAGGAGATGAGGTCCTCCTGATAGATACGGTCGCCTTGCTAGCTTGCCTCAGACATTGAACTGGGGCTGGAGATGAGGACCGGTTTCCTCAAAGAGAGGAGTAAGCAAGTAGGGAAGAGAAAGCTGACGAGTTGATTACATGGCAAGCCGAACTGAAGATGTTAGGGTTGTTGATGGTACTGTGTGACTGAGGTGCTGCGGGTCGTCAGGAAGCTTGACCGCTGCGGTATCTTTTGCTAGCTGATCATTTGCAACTTGAAAGTCTGTTAGAGTGCCGCTTGATCTACGGTTTGAGGTAGGCCGACACTATTTCCTTTAGGATCGAGTATACCCCTATCTGTACCACCCTCCATTCAGTTTGACTGAGTTTTGAATTTTTGTATAACTATGGACTTCAACTGAATCAGAAGAGAAATCTACTATGCATGATTAATTCATCTGTCTATGGTAAGAATCCACGGTGTCTGCTTGCGATGATTGGAACTGGGGCTGGAGATGAGGTCCTCCCAACTCATCCAGTCGCCTTGCTCGTTTGCATAAGACATTGAACAGGGGCAGGAGATGAGGTCCTCTTGACAGGTTCGGTCGCCTTGCTAGTTTGCCTCAGACATTGAACTGGGGCTGGAGATGAGGACCGGTTTCCTCAAAGAGAGGAGTAAGCAAGTAGGGAAGAGAAAGATGACGAGTTGATTACTTGGCAAGCCGAACTGTAGATGTTAGGGATGTTGATGGTACTGTGTAACTGAAGTGTTGCGGGGCTTCAGAACGCTTGACCACTACGGTATCTTTTGCTAGCTTATCATTTGCAACCTGGAAGTCCGTTAGAGTGCCGCTTGATCTACAGTTTGAGGTAGGCCGACACCATTTCCTTTAGGATCCAGTATACCCCTATCTATACCACCCTCCATTCAGTTTGACTGAGTTTTGAGTTTTTGTATAACTCTGGACTTTAACTGAATCAGAAGAAAAATCTACTATGCATGATTAATTCATTTGTCTGTGGTAAGAATCCACGGTGTCTGCTTGCGATGATTCGAACTGGGGCTGAAGATGAGGTCCTCCCGACTCATCCGGTCGCCTTGCTCGTTTGCATAAGGTATTGAACAGGGGCAGGAGATGAGGTCCTCCTGACTGATCTGGTCGTCTTGCTAGTTTGCCTAAGACATTGAACTGGGGCTGGAGATGAGGACCGGTTTCCTCAAAGAGAGGGGTAAGCAAGTGGGGAAGAGAAAGTTGATGAGTCGATTACCTTGCAAGCCGAACTAAAGATGTTAGGGATGTTGATGGTACTGTGTGACTGAGGTGCTGAGGGTCGTCAGGAAGCTTGACCACAAGGGTATCTTTTGCTAGCTATTATTTGCAACTTGGAAGTCAACGGAGTGCCGCTTGATCTGCAGTTTGAGGTAGGCCGGCACCATTTCTTTTAGGATCCCGTATACCACTATCTATACCACCCTTTATTGAGTTTGACTGAGTTTTGAATTTTTGTATAATTCTGGACTTTAACTGAATCAGAAGAGAAATCTACTATGCATGATTAATTCATCTGTCTGTGGTAAGAATCCACGGTGTCTGCTTGCGATGATTGGAACTGAGGCTGGAGATGAGATCCTCCCGACTCATCCAGTAGCCTTGCTCGTTTGCATAAGACATTGAATAGGGGCATGAGATGAGGTCCTCCTGACAGATCCGATCGCCTTGCTAGTTGCCTCAGACATTGAACTGGGGCTGGAGATGAGGACCGATTTCCTCAAAGAGAGGAGTAAGCAAGTTGGGAAGAGAAGCTGACGAGTTGATTACCTGGCAAGCCGAATTGAAGATGTTAGGGTTGTTGATGGTAATGTGTGACTGAGGTGTTGCGGGTCGTCAGGAAGCTTGACCTCTGCGGTATCTTTTGCTAGCTTATCATTTGCAACTTGAAAGTCCGTTAGAGTGCCGCTTGATCTACAGTTTGAGGTAGGCCGACACCATTTCCTTTAGGATCCAGTATACCCCTATCTATATCACCCTTCATTCAGTTTGACTGAGTTTTTAGTTTTTGTATAACTCTGGACTTTAACTGAATCAGAAGAGAAATCTACTATGCATGATTAATTCATCTGTTTGTGGTAAGAATTCACGGTGTCTGCTTGCGATGATTGAAACTAGGGCTGGAGATGAGGTCCTCCCGACTCATCCGGTCGCCTTGCTTGTTTGCATAAGGTATTGAACAGGGCCAGGAGATGAGGTCCTCTTGACTGATCCGGTCGCCTTGCTATTTTGCCTAAGACATTGAACTGGGGCCAGAGATGACGACCGGTTTCCTCAAAGAGAGGAGTAAGCAAGTAGGGAAAAAAAAACTTAGGAGTTGATTACATGACAAGCCGAACTGAAGATGTTAGGGATGTTGATGGTACTGTGTGACTGAGGTACTGCGGGTCGTCAAGAAACTTGACCATTGGGATATCTTTAGATAGCTATTATTTACAACTTGGAAGTTCGTCAGAGTGCCGCTTGATCTGCAGTTTGAGGTAGGCCGACACCATTTCCTTTAGGATCCAGTATACCCCTATCTATACCACCCTTCATTGAGTTTGACCGAGTTTTGAGTTTTTGTATAATTCTAGACTTTAACTGAATCAGAAGAGAAATCTACTATGCATGATTAATTCATCTGTATGTGGTAAGAATCCACAATGTCTGCTTGCAATGATTAGAACTGGGGATGGAGATAAGGTCCTCCTGATTCATCCTGTCACCTTGCTCGTTTCATAAGACATTGAACTGAGGCAGGAGATGAGGTCCTCCTTACTGATCCGGTCGCCTTGCTCGTTTGCCTAAGACATTAAACTGGGGTTGAAGATGAGGTCGTCCTGACTGATCTGGTCGCCTTGCTCGTTTGCCTAAGACATTGAACTGAAGCGAAAGATGAGGTCGTCCCGACTGATCTAGTCGCCTTACTCGTTTGCCTAAGAAATTGAACTGGGGCTGAAGATGAGGTCGTTTTGACTGATTCGGTCACCTTGTTAAGTCAGTTAGATTTGCTTGTTGACAAAGGCGTAACTCCTCTCCTTGCGAGAATAGTCTAGGCTAGTGTGCTAAGGATTGCATGGGGTTTGACGGAAAATAATTTGGAAAGTTAAAGATTAACCAAATAAGATACATGACTCATGTCTTTGTTAATCAAGGTAAAAATAAAGATGGAAGTTTGAATGAACGAACCCTTGTTTTTGAATTAGTTGAATGAGTTGCTGACATGGCATGTTTTCTATCAATGCCTTGTCTTTTATTTAAGCTCTGCTGTTTTTGCTGCTTAGTAGGGTAGTCCGTTAGTGCTCGCCACGTGCTGAAGTTATAGTAGTGAGTTCAATTCCTGCATTTTCTGAGTTACGTTTATTTTACTTAGTTCGAGTTCTCATATTTTTTTGGATCATTTATTTTACTTGGCTTTGTATAGATTTTGAAAAGCTACTTTTCCTACATAAGCGTTGTCAATATTTCTACAAAACAAATTTTGATTTTTCAAAGTTCAACTTTTGTATGAATTTTATGTCTGACTTAGTTAAAATCTAGGACGTCCGCTTTACTAGGAGAGGTGTTCCCCAAACTTCTACTAAATCAGGGAGTTAGACAAAATTTTACTTTGTGAAGTTAGAGTTATTCCTGAGTTTTATATTTAGCCTGATATGAATTCTGAAAATATCTTTTTTTTTTGCGGGAAGCGCTACCGATTTCTTTTTAGTTTTAAAAAGCTAAATTATATTATGTTAGGAGAAGTTGTGGCAATCCACCCTGTATAAGGGAGATCGTGTCAGGTTCATGTGAGATATAGATTTAAAATCTAGTCTTATAAAATTTTAAGTGAGATGTGATATGGGGATTTATTCTCCGTACACTAAAGTTCAAGTATTTGGGATTTGACCTGTGTTGTGGAACAGGTCTTTCTTGACCGTTTTTTATTCAAGATCTGACTAGTTCAGTCCGATCCTACGAGAATCGTCTTTTGTTATATTTTGATAAAAGGTCGATTGGTTGATCTTCGACTCGTCGGCTCACGACACAACTTTGCTTACACCTGTACCTCAACTTGATGCCTTAGCCATGAGGTTTGGCATGTTTCTTTGAAAGTTTTAAACAAACTTCTTTTAAATGACCATTGTAAAAAACTGATGGACTTCTATGAAAAATTGGAGAATGGTTGGGGCCTGAGTGTATGAGGCGTGGTGTGAGTTACATAGAACTGTAAAGTTGACCACATTGGTGTATGACAATGTGGCTTTCTCGTGTGTCTATGTTTTATGCAGGTTGGTATTTTGGAGCTAGGTGTACGAGTTTTACCTTGGAGGCAGTGAAAATGACAACCATGTGTCGCGCGATCTGCATATCCGATGGGATTACCTTCCTGCCCACCTTTATCTTATCTCCAGTTTTAATTTGATATACGGGTAATGTGATGCTTATTTATTTTACTGAGTGATTTTGCTTGTTAATTTTCATAGTTGGACGTTGAAGTCTGTGGCAGCCGTCAAAGTCAAACCCCTTGACTTCTCTCGAGATCCTGTATGATGGAGCTTGTCTCTATGGCCACAAGAGTTGATTGCCACCACATGTCGAAATTTGTGTACCACCCACTCTCCGCAGGGTGAAGAAGAGGGTGTGGTTCTCAACCGCCTTAACGGTTGTCTAACGTCGAGAGATTAACCCCTCAAAGCGAGTTTCAACCGACATTTCAGTGTCGAACGCGACCCTCGAGACTATCAAGGGCCACGTGACTATGGGTACTACATAGTAATCCATCGTTGTGACTGCTTGCATGCATGGCTAGTCGGTATAAGAAAGTCCTCGTTCTCGATGTTTTATTTTAAGTCTCGTGCGCGACGTCTAACCGATTTCTGTATCAAAAGGTCATGGGTTTGATACTGAAGGGACTAGGAGTGTTTTGTATGAGTCACTTGGTTATTTGTCTTTGACGTGGTGTAACGCGTGGTACGAAGGACGCGTCCTAGTCGACCGATGACGAGCCTCGCATGGGATTTTAGCCCCCAGTGCGTCGGTTCTCGCACGGGTTCGATAGAGGTGTGAGACCTCGCATACCCCCTATGCTACAACATACAATAAACGCCCTCGGTTGGTCCACCTCTGCAATTGCATGTAAAAACTTTCGTACTGTGGGCTGATAGCTCGTCGGGGATACACCCACCTAAGGGATGGTGACAACTCCTGCAGGTGGAGGTAAGTTGTACCTCTCGTGACCCTATCATGTCGTAGGGGTTCACGAGAGGTATGGCTGACGCACTCGGCCGAAGCGACAACACTCTACAACGAAGTCCTGCCGAATCTTGTATGACGCGGCCGGAAAGGTCCCCTCTCTTACGGGGACCGTGCGTTCGGAAGGTGGCACTGTTGTCGGGGATGACAGTTGCCTACCGTTGTCCCTGGTGGAACGACACTCGGGTTTTGGTAATTTGAAATTTAGGCAAAACGAGAAACTTTCATTAGATTTATATAGTTGATGACATGATACCTTGACTATCGTTGGAGATGTCATAAGATTGTGACTTGGGTGTGATGTCCCGCCGACAACGGCGACAGGTGGGGCCGTTGCCGTGAATCTCGGCTGCCTACCGGGGTCCTTAAGTGAACGAACCCAGGTTATTGACAGACTGATGATCTAGGCAAAACGACAACTTGAATATTTGAGTGTTTTCTTGATGATGATGATTATAAGCATGTGGGGAATGATTGAGAAATAAAGTCTTCGGTGATGCACTTGCGTACCTTGACATTTAAGATACGACTTCAGCGAGCATATTCTTATTCTAAGTATTTGTGAGGTGATTGATCGATGCCTTGCATATCTGATGCGGCTTAGGTTGAGTGCGGCGGTATCAACATTGTTGGGTGTGTCCATTGCTATGTTAATAATTGTTAATGCGTTGAAGCTAGTTGACTCATTACGTGATTGTTGTGCCAAGCCTGCCTTGGGAGGTAATTAAGTTAAACTGAGGCGTCCTCCCTAAGTCAGTAAAGCCTCACTTTAGAGAAAACTTCTAGTACGCGAGTGACATAGATGAGGAGGTGACTGATGAGTGCGAAGTGAGGGGTTTAATTGTAAAAATCTTTCATGGAGATAAGATTGAGTTGGGATACGATAGATACTATGAGGAGTATTGTGTTTGGACTCTTTGGTGGTGTTAGTTGGCGATAAGCTAAGTCGCTTGTGGATGACTTAGTCATTACCTACCGATAAAACTTGAAAAGTAGTGATTACCTGGCTAGAGATTTGACTGACCCGAAGAGAGGCCTATGTTTTAAGTATATGTGGTATATATGTATATTATTTTGTTGGAGTTTTATTTTGGTTGTCTCCATATGTGTGTTTTTTTCTTGAATTTTGTTTTATGCTTGATTGATGACGTATCTATGGATTGCCTTCCAAGAGGACATAGACTTTGCATGAAACCTACGTATGACATGGGACCAGAGGTGAATGGGGTGACTTGTTTTTGTGGAAGGTGATTCTTCCTGAAGAAAGTTAGTCAGCTTGTATAATTGTTATCAGTGGAAGTGCACTTTTGAATTGTTACTCCCTCGTTGAGGCTTAAGGAAGCAGTTATGAGTCTTGAGAATGATAGTGAGACTCATGTCAGAACTATGTTTCTTGGTCCATTGTGGGGTGATGTTATCTTTCATTTGAATAAGAAAGTAATTACATTATCATGTAAAAGAAGAGGAAATGGTTTGTTCCCTTACTTAAACCTTGATGACAAAGTAGGGCAACTACTGCTTAGCCAGGGTGGGTCTAGAGTTACGACCTAGGCCAGACTCTCGCTAGGTAGGGCCACCGTACTTAGAGAGGTGCATGATTGTCACTTGTTGTCTTAATAACTACGAGTGGGGTTGTCTTGCTAAGCTTGATAGGTTCAGTAAGGTTCAAACGCTGGAATTAGAGAAGGTTCCGATGAGGCTTGATCTTTAGAGCAGGGCTCAAGAGGCAAGATGTTATCTCATGAGGATTACACCGCCCCTCTGTATTATATGCTTCACTTAAAGCTGAAGGAGTAACAGTTGTATCATGCTATTTACTCATTGCTAGTCCTATTTTTGTCTTATAGAATTTTTGCAATATGTTTTGAGAGTTATCTTGTTGCATGACTGACAATTGAGTCAAATTCATGTTATTGTTTCTAAGACATACCGCGTTTTTCAGCTACAACCCTAACAAATATTTTTTGCTTATCATGCTATGAATTATTATTGTAAGTATATGCTATCTATCGTGGGTTGTACTGCATTTTGGAGTATCCACCTATGTGATATATGTAAGTTGTATCCTTCCTTGATAGTAGAAGTGATAATTGGTTAATGCACGGGTTATGATTTAAGGGTTTTATGAGTGAAAATTTATGTTTTATTTTAGGTGGATATTTGTTGAAAGACTCTCTTCGGTATCGCTGTTGTTTTGAATAGGTTCTCATGTGCGCTCACATGATGAATGTCAGGATAAGTTTAGTGGGGTATATTTTATATTTAGTCTCGTTGCGTAACTTCTTTTGAGTCTCGGCCCTAAGACCACTCATTGTCTGTTTAACAGGTAATGGGGTCGAAGGAGCTCGAGATGGAAGGTTCACAAGGGACGATTGGGGTCCAAAAACTCGCCTATCTGTTGGATATGTGGGAATGGGAGCGAGACAACCTACCCAAGGTTGAAATCGATGTCTTCAGGGGCTATCATGTTTCCAACTTCCTTGATAAGTTCTGGTAGATAGGGTCCTACTGCAAGTAGAATGAGGAGCGAATGCTAAGAGAAGTTATAAAATATATTCACATAGACTTGGAGGAGGAAGTCAGTGGGTTAATTAGATGAACGAGATCATCATGGAGTGAGTTTTATAATGCTATGTGGGAAACATACCGGTTAGGTGAGGAAAAACTGACCAAGGACGATATTGAGACGATAAATCAGTTCAATTATGTGTCAGCGAGACAGTTTCTGGATGAGTATGAACATGTTTCTCGCAAAGTTTGAGCATTGTTTGAGTATGACAAGTGCTTTGTCTTCCTTATGAACTTTTCATACGCCGAGCAGCGAGATCTAATTTGCGCGACAAAATGAAGGTTTATCTGAGACAAAATCCGAGAGAATTTTGTACAAGGGGATTTCGATCAGCATCTTTGTCACACTTTGTGTGAAGCACGAAAAAAAAAGGAGTCGCGAGATTGTGAGAAGAGTGAGCATGGTAGAATGACAAGTGATTTTGGAGTTGACACCTCTGAGGATATGAAAAGTGGACTTCAGAAGGATAACCTTCAAAAAAATGGACTGCAAAAGGACACTAAGGTGACCAAGCAGAATCATAAGTGGGTTGAAGGGAAGAAAAAAGAGTCATGTATTGAGAGAAAGGAGGTGCAGACTAGAGCGAGGAATGTTGTGACTCATACCTATAAAAGGATGATGGACAGGAAGAGGAAAGAAAAACGAGGGAGCCACGAAAAAGCTGGTATAGCCTTACCTCCCGCTGCATTTGATACCAAAAAGGAGTGTGATGATAAAGACGTATCATCAACTGCAAGTTGGATAGGGTGAGATAATAGCAGGCAGCGAGAACAGTGGTCGCAAATTGTATGTTGTTGTTGTGTGAGAGTCGGTCATACCCCTCTTAAATGCAAGAGAATGAAATATAGAGTCGAAGAAGGCTGTTTATAAAAAAAACAGACAGTAATTTGCCCCGTTAACCTCTTGTGTTAATAATGAGCATCGTCTCACTTATCTTCTCTATGGCAAGAAAATGTAGAGTCGTGTCAGTAGCCTCAGACGACTTACAAATAGACATTTAGGGTGTTACGACGGTACATAAAACTCAATTGCTAGACTGATTGACAATTATCTATTTTGCATTGTCATCAAGGTTGAGTCTATGAGCTTTCCGATGGTATATGGAATCTGCCTTGTATATAATTGTGATTTCGAGTACGAGTCATTATTTTTTTGAGACTTGTGAGTTAGTATTGGATCTGACTACCCACTTTCTAAGTTTTTTTTCAGTTTTGGTAGGATACAAGTGGAGGGCTACTATGGATAGGTTGTTCGTACTTTTAACGCTCAATGACCTCCATGAGAACACTTGGGATCATTTTGTGTATATCCGTCAATTATGACTTGTAGGATATGCTATACAAGGCCATTTATTTTTTATTGAGACTTTGATTGACGATGGTTTGAGATTTGTGATAATTTGAAACTTGAGACGAAGAGGTTTCCCCCTCCTTCTAATATCTTGCTCAGTCAATCCCTTGGACCCCAGGGTACTCAATGCTGGGAGGAACCCCCACAATTTCTGATGTACACAAAATTTATTTTCTATAAGGGACGTTGAACCCGATTTCCAGCAGGTGATGCTCCTCACCAATAGATGGAGTCTCTCCCCATGTGTAAAAAAAAAAAAAGATAGTATGAATATCTTTTTGGAATCACTTTGGCATGAGGTTTGATCCTCTCAAATTGCAAATTCGTACGCACCTTGGTTGTCATTATCATTCTCACCATTGTGACTTTGCGGGTTTTTTTATGTTTTATTCTAATTGGCATATGAGAAACAAAGAAGTTAAAAGTATGGAAGAGAAGTGTGACAAATTGTGAGTAAAGTGTGTCTGAACCAAAGAGGGTTCAATGAAGTGAAGAAAGCGTGATGATCAGTGTGATATTTTTGGGAGGCTTAAAAGAGTTAAAAAATTATATTGAGTTACAAATGAGAGAGAGGTCATGCTTGAGGGCGACCTAAATGGTTATTTTTGGAAAAAAAGATTTACTAAGAGTTTATCATATGCCATAATCGACAACTCCATTCTGTTGGTTCTCAACTGTCGGTGGGGGCGTCGTTTGCGACAGGGAAACCCTCATGATTCTGGGACCCCTCATGACTGGCTTTTTGTTTGTGAGTCACAGATGGTTTTGTGTGCGGCAGAGGGTAAGGTAAGAGTTTTTATTCTTCGCCAAAATCGACAACTCCACTCTGATAGTTCTCACCTGCCGGTGGGGGCGTCGTTTGTGGCTGGGAAACCCGCCTGATTCTGGGACCCCTCATGATTGACCTTTTAGTTGCGAGTCACAAATGATTTATTGTGCGCCAGAGGGTAGGGAAAAAACCGCCAGAATCGGCATCCACACTTAGCTTAGTCACATAATAGTCGGTGAAAGTGTCGTTTGCGGCAGGGAAACCCGCTTGATTTTGGGACCCATCAAGTTCACTCAACTTGTTATGGGCTGCAAGCGGTCTAGTTTGCGACAATGATTTTCATGATTATGAGGACAGAGTTTTTACTACTAGCTGGTGAGGCCGTTGTCTGCGGTAGGGAAACCCGCCTGAATTTGGGACCCTCCACTTGATTTTAGTATATAGGTTGAAAGTGACATTGTCAACAAGTGTGAAATTTTGAGAAGTAAAAACGTTGGGTTTTTATTTGGAAGAAAGATTAAGAGAACTTGCTCATTAAGCAAAGCTTATGAATGAGATTGACAAAGTGTGTAACAAAAAGTGAAGAACCCTACTTATAAAACTAAAATTCATGAGCAAAAGGGTGAATTTTATTTAATTTTAAAGGCTTAATGAACATCCCTTTGCGAGTGACTAAAATGAATGACTTGTACATAATAATAATGGTCTGTGAGATTGGGCTTAACGACGCCCAACCCATGGGGTACATTTGTGGCCTCTGTAGAGAGGTCAATCGGTCTAGCCTTTTGGTTAGCCATAAGAGTGAGATGCTTGATTATTCCCCACAATGGGGTGTTCTTTTGAGAAAGAGTTAAAAAATGGTGAATAAATGAGTTGAGTATGAATGAACGTCGTGTGAAAGAAAAAAGGTCAAATAAAGATTAAGATTTTGAATTTTAACCCACCATTGAGTTGGGTTTTGTTTTTTTCATAGTATGATTTGGGTACCCGACACGATAAAATATCGTTCAAAGGGACCAGGAATTGTGTAGTCTTAAGTTTGACTTTGGATAACTTTTTGTTCGTGATTATAACTGGTGGAAAGTGACTTTATCCACCTTGTTGAATTAGAGGTTGAAACATGTCAGTACCTCGTCGATTATTCGGCTATTGTAGATTCCTATCTATCTACATACTACTAAAGGAAAAACCGAGTCTCACATGACGCCAGCGCGAGACCCGGTTTCCAGGTGTGGGACCCCGGGTGACAGGCCCAGGCGGGAAAAAACAAAAACCTGGGTGGAGAGCCCAGGCGGGAAAAATAAAACAAAGTCGGCAGCCCAACAAATATGTCGCACCCACTGTCGCTGTCGTGGTGGGAACTGGCGCGTTTCAATCACGTTCTTCCCGGCCTTTGTCGTTGTTGGACTGCGAACCGTCGGCGGTTGCTTCAAAGTGCCTCACCCCCGGCCCTGCTGCTTGCTGCCGCTTCCCCTCCCACGCGGCAACGCTTCACAGTCCACAGACAGAGAGAACTCGCTGCCGCTCGACCGTGCTGCTTGATGCCGCTTCGGTTTGGACCTGACAACGCTTGAAACTGGAGAGAGAGAGAGGGAGACAGATAGATAGATAGATAGATAGATAGATAGATAGATAGATAGATAGATAGATAGATAGATAGAGATAAATAGATAGATAGATAGATAGA
>BFEA01000020.1:1047189-1060775 GCA_003427395.1 Chara braunii | reverse complement strand
AGAGAGAGAGAGAGAGAGAGAGAGAGAGAGAGAGAGAGAGAGAGAGAGAGAGAGAGAGAGAGAGAGAGAGAGAGAGAGAGAGAGAGAGACACGGAAGCAAAGAGGAACAAAGACAAAAAATCCCATTTTCCAAATGCCCCCACATCTTCAGATTTGTATCATTTGGCACTCCCCCCTTCCTCCCACCCCGTTTTCCTTCTCCTCTTCCTCTCACTGCTTTACCATCTCCTCCTCCTCATCTTCACCTCTCACCGTCGCCCCTGCCTCCACCTTTGGTCCCCCTCTACTGCCGCAGCGTAGCTGCGATGGGTCCACTTGTTTTGGTAAGGAATTGAAATGATATTTTTTTTACTGCTGACTTTTACCTAGTTGTTTTGAGGAATCGAGGCTTGAAGTTGATATAACTTGATGACGTTTTAGTCAAATCAGTTATGTTAGAAAGTCATTGCATACTTTTTTTTGAGGCTATGTTTAAACAGTATTTGGTTTGGACGCCCAATGCGACAAGGACGTCGCTTAATAAGGTCTGATAGGACTGTCGTACCAAATACCCTTACAAGGGTATTTAGCGTGTTTTTTGCAAGCCACGCTACTGCAGCCCTGTCTGAAGTTGACGGCGCAATAGAGGGTCCTTGCCCGAGTGAGCGGCGCACACAGGGTATCAACGGTGAGGTACAACCACGCGGGGATTGGGTGTGCGAGGCGTCGCAAGCCGGCGGGACGCGCGGCCCCTCGTCCCCTTACGTTGTCGAGCACATCGGTCCCGCACCGCACAAAATGGGGCGAGACCCTGCCGCGTCACGCAGGAGTCGGTCTGATCCTCGTCGCAAATGCATATGGAGCTTCTGCACGCCGCTCCGGCTGAGTGCGCCAGCCATACCTCTCGCGAGCCCCTACGACAGGATAGGGCCTAAGCGAGGCACGACGTACCACCACCTTACGGGAGTTGTCACCTCCCTTCGGTGGGCGTATCCCCGCCGAGCCTCCAGTCCACAGTGCGAAAGCTAGATTAGGTGCAATCGCAGAGGTGGACCAGCCGAGGGCGTTTCTCGTACGCTGTAGCATATGGGGTACGCGCGGTAATACGTCTCTATCGAACCTGCACGCGAACCGACATCTTGGGGGGCTGAGGTCCCAAGCGTGACTCGTCGCCGGTCGACTAGGACGCATTCCACACACCACGCGAACTCCACTCTAAAGAACATAAAAAAATAAAAACACACACACACATACATCTGCACAAAACGACACCGAACAAACAACGCGACAACACTCCTAGCCCCTTAGTAGCCATCCCATAACTTTCTGACGCGGAAATCGGATAGGCGTCGCGCGCGAGATTTTAGTATAAAACCGCCCGGGCGTAAGGCTAAATCATATCGACTAGCAATGAATGAATACGCAAGCAGTCGCGATAATGACGTACTATGTAGTGCCCATAATCAAGCGGTTCCTCGTAGATCCGAGTACCGCTAATGACACTCAAGTGTCAGACTCGAAGTATCGTGAAGGCTTACCTCTTCACGATATTGCACGGCTGAAGGAATAACCATGCTGCCTCCGTGACACCTCCGACCTTTAAGCTGAGTGTCTCGGCAGGCAGGGCAAATAGGCTCTGCGCAGGGGAAGACCCCTTCCATGCAAAGTCTAGGACCTCGGATGTCCTGGACAAAGACCTTGAATCCGGGCCCAGAACCTACGTCCGACTAAAAAATCTTTAAGAAACATTCAACAATAAAGCGGAGTTTTCTTTCTCTTTTCTCAATCTCAACCCCTATTTAACCCTTAAGCGTGGGCCCTCTAAGGCCACGCGAACACCCAACATAGGTACATACGTATATATATGTAAAGGGGATAAGTATGTAACGATCATTTCTCACAATCACAGTGAGACTCCTCACAACCATATATATGTGTGTGATCGCAGATAGTCAAATCCAAAATCCGAACCACAGAACATACCTGCAATCACATCAAAGCATCAACCAAAAGTCCACGCACTACACAGAGTCAACTTCAACTAACCTCTATACTCATATCCCTCGCATAAGCCATGCAAACCCCAACCCTTCTCCAACCAACCATAATTAAATACTCAGTACCTTTGTTAAATGACCATTCAATAAAAGTCCGGGTGAAAACCTTAATAAAACAATAAAATCACGAGGGCTAAAGCCTTTTAG
Organism: Chara braunii; assembly: GCA_003427395.1. Taxonomy (NCBI): domain Eukaryota; kingdom Viridiplantae; phylum Streptophyta; class Charophyceae; order Charales; family Characeae; genus Chara; species Chara braunii. The sequence goes on along the minus strand of BFEA01000020.1, from coordinate 1,058,592 downwards.
GTTGAGTATTGAGGATGAATTGAAGTTGAGTCGTAGACTGATGAATCGACAACCGACCTGTTATCAGTGATAACAGAAGATGATCCTCGTAGGATCAAGCTGAATTTAGCCCAAATCCTGAATCAATCGATCAAGAAAACCTGTAACACAAGACAGGCCAACCCCCAAGCTAAATCTATAAGTCCATGGAGAATAATCTCCATATCACGATCTCACCAAGAATCATTCTACTTAACTAATCCTGAGTCTACCCCTAAGTCAGTGTCTAATGAAAAGGTAAATCTTTGGCAGGATTCCCTCTATACAGAGTGGATAGTCAGAATTGCCACCTTTCAAAATATAATCTAACTCGCTTAAACTAAGAAAATTTCGGCAGCGCTTCCCGTAGGAAAAGTGCCTTCTCATAATTTATAATAACCCAAGTATGAAAAACAAAAACGATCTTTAACTCTGGAACGTCAAAATTTATCTAACTCCCTGAATTAGTAAAAATTTGGGCAGTACTTCCTTTAGAAAGGTAGACTTCCCAGATTTATACTAAGTTAGATATGAACTCAGAAACAATGTCTGAGTTCAACTAAGACAAAATTTAACTAACTCCCTAGCTTTGTAGAAATTTCGGCAACGCTCCTGTAAAGAAAGTGTTATTCCAAGATTTATACAAAGTTAAGTTCAAAATCTAAAATGATTTTGACTTCTCAAGGTCTAATTTTTGTTTAATTCCTTGAATTAACAAAAATTTGGCAGCACTCCTTTTAGAAAAGGAGGTTTTCCAGATTTTTACTAAGCCAAGAAGTTAGAAAAGTTGAACCCTGAAAAAGACAAAGTCTGACTAACTCCTTGGTTTTGTAGAAATTTCGGCAGCGCTTCTCGTAAAGAAAGTGACTTACCAATATTTATACAAGCCCAAGTATAATAAAAGATCCTAGAAAATGCAGAAATTGATCTAAGTAGAAAAAAAAATAGCTCAGAAAATGCAGGAATTGAAACTAACTCTTATGGCTCTAGCACATGACGAACAACTAAAGCAACTACCTATCAAACTGAAACTCAGACTAAGTAGTAGTCGCACTCAGCCACATGCAGGCCAATCCACAAAGGTAAGTACTCTCACCATCCCTAAAGTCAAATTTATCAAACAATAGTTCATAGTCTCTCAATGATTTATCCCTTTATACCCAGCTTACATAGGACATAAAGCTAGACCACCCAAACTTATGAAACATGTCTAGCTCAACCATGAAGTATACACAAACACAAGGCACAACAACTTTTCTCTTGTTTGGGCATCTGACTAGGTCACCCTAGTCGCCATAAACTGTTTAAGTATCCAAGATTTATATAATTATATGCCCTTAGTCTTTTGAGGTAGCATATAACTGAACCGATGATCTTTAGCTCAAGATTTAGTCTGCTCCTTCGCACCACAAGTTTATTCTTAATTAGTACTCTCTTCAGTTGGTGATAAGCTATAGTCAGATCACCCAAACTTATGGAACCCTGTCTGAGTAACCTGTTCATAGATAGAATAGTAATAATATATAACCAAGTTATAACCTTCCGGTTTCAGCATGTGCGTGGCGTTGGACCAAGACCACCCAAACTTATGGAACATGTCTTGGTCCTCAGCCTTGTTCATTTCTCTTAAAACCAAAGCAGGAAGAGGCTGAGTCACCCAAACTTATCGAACATGCTCAAACCTCCTCGTTCAGAACTAAAGAAACTGAAAGAAACCCAAAGTAAACAAGGCGACCAAGCCACCCAAACTTATGGAACATGCTTGGTCCCTGAAAAGTCATTCACAATCAGCCCTTTCAAGTCAGAGCAACCAGACCACCCAAACTTATAGAACATGTCTGGTTCTCCATACAATTCAAAATAAACATAGCACTGGGTCTCCCTAAACTTATGGAGACTTGCTCAGCCTTTGGTTGACCCAGTCAGACACAAGCAATACAACCTTTCCCCCATCCTTCCACCAGATCCAACCCCACAATCTACTTTCAGTCAAACAAATAAAACTGAAACTGACATTGCACATACATTCCTTTACTTAGTTTGGTTTGTGTCCTGAACGGGTGCAGATAAGGGTTATAACTGGGTTCATAGAAGGAGATGAAAGGTTACCTCTCAGTTCCCTGCCGCCATAACTCCTCTTGAGTTCCGACAGAGCTCCCGCAATCGGTGGGGTGACTCCCCACGGAGTCTTGTTGCGGTCCTACGAGTTGCAATCCCGCATGCCGCCTTCCTCCCGTAACAGGACTAAACTTAGATTAAGAAGGGCAAAAGTAGTGGTTTGAGACTCTCGAGATACAGGAGGGGAACAAACTCAACTCCCAGGAGAGGGCCTCGTAATCTTGAGTCACCTGAGGGCCCCGCAATGATGGTCAGAACGCAACAGCAGGTCAGTCGAACGAAAGTCAAACTACTTATTGTCGACTCTTTGACGACCTTGCAACTCCCTGCAATAATCTTCCTCATTCACGCTCGATCACTCCCTCAATGCAGAATTCGCCGGCTCAACTCCCCCAAATGTAGAATTCGCCGGCTCAACTCCCCCAAATGCAGAATTCGCCGGCTCAACTCCCCCGCCGGAGTTCTGTTTCGACAATTATGTACAAGTGGCCCACACAGTCCACCACATCCACTTTTCCTAACAATCTGTCACCCGAATGCCACAACAATAACTGTATGCGATCACACAGCCCGTTACCAGCGGCGGTCCAGACTGTGACCATACATACAACAGTTCATAGACAACACCTGTGACAACTACTCAGCTAAACGCAGCAGACACACAACAGGCATATCACCTCAGCGGACTTCTTCTGGACAGTGCAGGCAACAGTGGGCACAACATGATTGTGAATGCTCAGTCATCCCGACTTTCAACAGAGCCAAGTGACACTGTTAATCTTGACAGCGGGATGAAAACTAAACTAGACAAAACACTCCACTACTACGAACGACCAAAACACCACCACCCACAGATTCAAGAGAGAGCTCTCGGTCCGTCAGTCTTGGTTATACGAATCTTTCTTTCCTACAGTGATCAATTACTTTGCGCCCTGCCTATTTCGATTTTTATTTTTTATTTTTTATTATTATTATTATTTGTAGGGCCAACCTCTTGGTCCGTCCCCGCTCACTACTCTTGCTTGCTAGATCGATGGCACACCGTCTACCGGCGGTCTCCCAGGCCCCGTTGCCCCTGTGCCTCGCTACTGCCGAAGGCTAACGAGCAGCGCACCTGACCCTCGGTGCTCCGAGCCACGCACCGGAATCACACTCCCTCACCCAACAGAGCGAGCAGTCCGTCGACCAGACCTTCGTTTTGCCAGGTATGACCACTCCTCCTTCCTCGCTTAGCATGCATCTGCCCACTGGTAAGCCCCCGACCCAGTGACTGTCCGACCCCGCTGTTATCCCCACACTACTTCTGATGACAGAATGAGCAAAATCAAATGAAGCTCCCTCTGGAAACTGACCAGATGCATGCGGGCAAAAAGATAGATAAGCACTACTTCCATCGTTAGGAGCAACACACCGTCCCATCAGGTGAGCATCCTACCCCCGTGACTCATTCCTTCTCGCCCCCCCCATCGTTCGCATGAGTCATTCCTTCTCGGCCCCCCCCCCCATCGTCCGCATGATTAGAAACGAGATGAACCTTACGCCAAAAACCAAAAGGTGCAGCCGCCCGCCCGCTCACCTCTGGACCGCGCAGCCCCCTTCTTCCATACCAACCGATTCACTATCCTACTACGGATTCCGAACACGACATTCAATTCGCCCGCCATCAAACCCTTCGGAAAGCATCTTGGATGACCGAGATCGATCGAGAAATGACAGAATCACACAACCTTTATCCCAAGCTTACTTCATTGACACCATTTTCAACCACACTTCGCACGCTGTTCTCCCACTAACTCCCGTTCTACTAATCTATCCCCAAAACTGGTCCCACTACCGTACTCGCCCTGCCTAAAAACCTCGATTTCGACCCCCAGTTCGATGAAATCGGTCAAGATATGACCGAGATAGGCTCTCTCTCACTCCTCCACTCTTCGCCATCTCCCGCGCATACCTTTTCTTACTAACTTCTCAATCTACTACTATCTTACACATCCGATTTTCGAGCTGGATGCGCCTACCCAAAAAACCCCAACCTATATTCTTTCCCGGTCTGGTTCTATGGAGAGTCAAGCAAGCTACTCTATCTTTCCTACACCATACCCACTTCTTCCCCGTCTTGACTTGCAAACAGACCCGGTCGCAAATCGCGTCTGGGTGCATTCCCCTTTTCTGTGTCCGCTGTCTATCTTTGCACTGGGTGACTCCTCCGCCTAGTTTCTTCCTCGCTGCCTTTTCACTCTCGGTCGCACTTCGCACATGCGGGCATCCAAACTCGTTTTCCCTTCCCTGTTTTCACACCAATCCCTTGTCCCAAGGCTCATTCTGAGTTGCTAGTTTGACGTTTAGGGAAAGTCTCACCGACTCTCACGTTCACACCCGCTGGCGGCCCTGCAGTTAGGCACATAGGCTTTCTGTTCATTCCCGCATCGCCAGCTTGGTCTTCAGGGTAAGCTTTTTTTTTCTCTCTCTCTTTCTCTCTCTCTCTCTCTCTCTCTCTCTCTCTCTCTCTCTCTCTCTCTCTCTCTCTCTCTCTCTCTCTCTCGTATGAAGCCCAACCCCATGCCGACATTCATCCAAGTCCTTTCTCCCTCTCTCGCCCACACACATACGCATGTCCGCAATACTTGTGCCAAGGCGCAATAGCTACGACAGCTTCACTTGCCCGAATCCATTAAAAAACAGGCAAGTTATGCACTTCTCACTCTCGTTTCTCCCTTCCCCAGCTCCATCATCGCACCTTCTTTCTCTGTAGTGCCAAAATCAGCCACTAACTTCCAATTTTTACTTCGCCATTAGATTTGTCATGGCAAAAAACATTGGAAACGGATCTTCACTCGCCCGTTTCCATCGAGGAACGGGCGTGAAACATCTTCTCCCCCCCCCTTATCCCCGTTTCTTTCGCCTTTGTCATTTTCCCGTTTTTCCCCTTTCCCGTCTTTTGTTGACGTCAACCAGTTTTTTTATTCTTCGCTCCCTCTGCCTTCGACTTCCAATCGCCAGCGTTGTGTTGCTAGGAGCTGACCCAACAGGTTCGCGACCAGAAAGCAAAAGAAGCCTTTGTTTTTTTGCTTTGTACGAGATTTCTCGTTCTTGTTGAGCTAATCTTTGGACCTCTGCATTCCCTTCCAACAGATGTGCCGCCCCAGCCAACTCCCCGTCAAACAATGTCTTTGCTTGGATCGGACGGCCCGCAAGGGCCTGCACCTTGGATTGAGGGGCAGCGGTAAAGTCCCAGTTCCACCTCACAAAAAATAAAAATAAAATAAAATAAAAATAAGAGTAGTGGTATTTCAGCTTGTGGCGCAAGCTCCCACTTACCCACCTTCAGTGGAGTTCAAGCTCAGGTCTGCATTTCAACAGTTTGCAGGTCTACCAACTGGGCTGGGCTAGCTGGTTCCAGTTGGTTTCATGCCCGAACGTGGAAGCAGCTGCAGGGGGACATGGCAATCTTTTCTGTGCAGTTCCAGTTTGAACAGATGTCCCGAAGGACCACCCTGTGGGCATGGGCATGGGATATCATCATTGGACTGATCAATCCCAGGTTATCGGGACTCTAGTATTTCACACAACTTCATCATGTGGCATTCGGACTCAGATCTGTATGTCTACAGTTCGTGGGTGTACTAACTGAATTAGGCAGCAGGTGCTAGTCCCACAGGCCTCCTCGCACCCAACCCTCTCACTTTTCGCAGCAGGCTGAGGTTAATGGGTGGTGTATCCCTTGGCCATGGCTGCCCAAGCCTATTCCACCACCCCGCGGGTCCCGGCGCAGATTTTGGCGGTAGCAAATATTCAAATGAGAACTTTGAAGGTCGAATTGGAGAAGGGTTCCATGTAAACAGCAGCCTGGGCACCACGGCCACTGCCCTAGTTCCCCCCCCCCAGGCATAATCCACTGTCTTCCTGGTCCCAATGGGCATGCTCACACACAACCCTCTTGCAGCAGACGATGGGCGGCCGACTGTACACCGCAATGATCCTCGCCACCCGGGCTTTTTTTTTGCCTCGTGGGCCAGGCTCCCAGCGGCTCGCATGCACGTTAAACTCCCCGCCCGTCGGGTCTCAATGAGCGTGCCCACACTCAAACCTCTCACGACAGATGGTGGGTGGCAGACCATACACTCGCAACGACACCCCTACCCAGTTTTTTTTTCTCGCCTCGTGGGCCAGGCTCCCAGCGGCTCATATCCACGTTACACTCCCGTTCATTGGGTCTCAGCGAGCGTGCCCACACTCAAACCTCTCACGGCAGATGGCGGGTGGCAGATCGTACACCTGCAACGACCCCCGCCACCCAGGCTTCTTTCCACCTCGCGGGCTAATTACCCACCGGCTCGTATGCACGTCGAACTCCCCGGTCCAAGTATCAAGACGGGCGGACAAAGAATTTTCACCAACGTCGACCTCGAAACTGGTCACCTCAGTCAAAGGCATTAGCAAAACTAGAAATAAGAAAACTAATAATAATAGAAGTAAGGGTGAATACGAGGGGCACACAAGAAAAACATTGTCGGTGTGAATATCCTTACAAGGGTATCTGCCCTGGTTTTTGCAAGCAACAGAAAGTAAGTTTGATTTAAAAATTAAGTACACTGCGTGAGGCGCGACTAAGGCTATGATTTACGTTGACTAGGTGGCCGACTAGAGTAGAGAGTGTGTGGGCGCGCAAAGTTGAGGCGCGCGTGATTTTTCTATTTGTTGGTGATTGAAGAACCGGTGTGATCGCCAGTCGGATTTTTATTTCTGATTGAGCTAGGGTTAAGTGGATTATGTCTCGGGATTGGTGCGCTTGCTTGTCACTAGTGCGTACGTGCGGAGGACGACATCGACAACAGTGGGATATTTGAAGACGTTTCGGTAGGTCTGCGCATCGTACAGTATCGGTTAATATAGATGTATGTCATAGCCAGACCCAGCTTGGGCCTAACACTATTGGTTACGACGTCAAACTTTCATCAAAGAGGTTCAGGGATCGAGGTCGATCAGTGATGATGCGGGGATATCGGAGTAGCGTGAAGGGACCAAGGGGGTTGAGGGCCCAACGGGGCTGTCCTTCCTTGGTTTTGCCGACGACGGCGTCAGGATGGTGTTATTCGGACGATTGAGGCAAAAGGGCCGGTAATGCTGAATGTATATGACCTATGGCTTAGGTCCGATGAGGTCACACGGGGGTATGTTATGTTCACGGGAAACCCCGTAGCAACCACACTTGTGCTCAAGCCTCCAATAAGGGAACATGCGGGAGCCGCACCAGCTAGCAGGTGTGATACCTGCTACAGTAGGTGGGCTGTATCGGCCAGGGGTCAACCGGTAGTGTTAGGACTGAGCCCCTTCGAAGGGCGAGGCACAGCAGTGAGGCTTGGGGCGTTGTGGAGGAGGGGGAAAAGCCCATAGGGTTGTCGAGCACAACACCTGTTGAGGTCGGGCTACAGGGACAAGCGACTGGGCGCTCTGGGTTGCGCAGGTCACTTCCGGACCACGGCCTACTGAAGTTGAGGAGCGGAAGTAGCCGGGAGCCTAAGCGACTAGCGCTGAGACTGTATGGACAGGCAGTGGGTGACAAGTGCTAGCATAGTCAGGCAAGGCGAGGCAAGCTACGGGCGAACTGGTTGAATAAGTTGTTGACATGACATGCTTGCTAGCAACGCCTTACCTTTTCTGCAAGCTCTGTTTGTTTTTCTTGCTTTGTAGGGTAGTCTGTTAGTGCTCGCCACGTGGTTAAGCTATAGGAGTTAGTTCAATTCCTACATTTTTTGAGTTAAGTTTATTTTACTTAGTTCGAGTTCTCACATTTTTTTAGATCATTTATTTTACTTGGCTCCGTATAGATTTTGGAAAGCTATTTTTCCTCCGAGAAGCGCTGCCAAAATTTCTACAAAACCAAAAAGTTAGTCAAATTTTGATTTTTCAAAGTTCAGATTTTGTCTGAATTTTATATATGGCTTAGTTGAAATATGGGAAACCTACTTTTCTAAGGGAGGTGCTGCCTAAATTTGTACTAAATCAGGGAGTTAGACAAAATTTGACTTTGTGAAGTCAGAGTTATTTAAGAGTTTTATATTTAACCTGATATAAATTCTGAAAAGACATTTTTCCTACGGGAATCGATGCCAAAATTTTCTTAGTTTTGAAGAGTTAGATTATATTTTGGTAGAAGAAGTCTTGACAATCCACCGTTTATATGGAAGATGCTGCCATAATTTTTCCTTATTCTTTGATGTTCATGTGAGAGATAAATTTAAGATCTAGTCTTATGAGATTTTGAGTGAGATGTAATATGGGGATTTATTCTTCGTAGACTTAAAGTTCAAGTATTTGGGATTTTGTCTGTGTTGTGTAACAAGTCCTTCTTGGCCGTTTTTTATTCAAGATCTGACTAGTTCAGCCCGATCCTGCGAGGATCGTCTTCTGTTATCTTTTGATAACAAGTCGGTTGGTTGATCGTTTTCGTCGGCTCACGACACAACTTTGCTTACACTTGTACCTCAACTTGATGCCTTATCCCAAACTTCTTTTAAATGACTATTATAAAGAACTGATGGGTTTCTATGAAAAATTGGACAATGGTTGGAGCCTGAGCATGTGAGGCGTGGTGTGAGTTACATGGAATAGTAAAGTTGACCACATTGGTGCATGACAATGTGACTTTCGTATGTTCTGTGTTTTATGCAGGTTCTTATTTTGGAGCGTGGTGAAAGAATCTTACCTTGGTGGCAGTGAGAATGACAACCATGAGCTGACAATCCACCCTTTATAGGGGAGATGCTGCCATAATTTTTCCTTATTTTCTGAGGTTCATGTGAGAGATAAATTTAAGATATAGTCTTATGAGATTTTGAGTGAGATGTGATATGGGGATTTATTCTCCGTAGACTTAAAGTTAAAGTATTTGGGATTCAAATTGGCGTGTATTGTGTAACACATCCTTCTTGGTCGTTTTTTATTCAAGATCTAACTAGTTCAGTACGATCCTACAAGGATCATCCTCTGTCATCTTTTGAGAACATGTTGGTTGGTTGATCGCCGACTCGTAGGCTCACGACACAACTTGGCTTACACCTGTACCACAACTTAATGCCTTAGCCCTCAGGTTTGATATGTTTCTTTGAGGGTTTCAACTGGACTTCTTATAAATTACCATTATGAAGAACTGATGAGTTTTTATGAAAAATTGGACAATGGTTAGGGCCTGAGCGTGTGAAGCGTGATATGAGTTACAAGGAACAGTAAAATTGACCACATGAGTGCATGGCAATGTGACTTTCGTATGTTTTGTGTTTTATGCAGGTTGATATTTTGGAGCTTGGTGTTCGAGTCTTACCTCGGTGGCAGTGAGAATGACAACCATGTGTCGCGCGATTTTATACCCGGTGAGTTTACCTTTCTCCCCCTCTTTATCTTATCTCGAGTTCTGATTTGATATACGGATATTGGGATGATTATTTATTTATTGTGTGATTTTGCTTATTAATTTTCATAGTTGGACGTTGAAGTCTGTGGCACCGAACAACGGGACAAAATCAGCCAGGATGCAGACAAGGGTGTTAAAAAAACCAACATAACAAATCCTAGATGACAAGTCCCACATGCAAGCACCAACCCCCTACATTAGAGGCCAAACGACAAAACAATGACCAACCAGGATGACAATCAACACCGTTGCCTGCAAAAATAACTATATAAAGACAATCCCAGATGACGATGAACACCTAAAAGCACCACATCCCATCAATAGGCCAAACAATGGGAACCAACCAACTAGGATGCCAAAAGGAAAAACCCTGATGACAAGTCCCACATGAAATCACTGCCATGTGGACCGAACAACGAGACAAAACCAATCGAGATGCATGTATATATATATATATATATATATATATATAAATACATATATATAGGGTCACCAACTCATACGTACGGAGGTTCCCAGGCGCACCTCCATACGTACGGGTGTTCAGGGTTCCGTTCGGGGTCCGAACCCGACGACATTTGACCTCCACCAAAAATGATGTCGAGGCCTAACAATGAGTTATCTATGATGTTAGTTACATGCTTATACATTTTGAAGTCATTTTGCTTAGCCAGAAAAAAATTTAAAAATCGCCAAAGATGATGGTGTCAAAACGTGCTCGCCCACTTACTACTTTTTTTTTTCTTCACTTTTTACTTTTTGTTTTCACTTTATTGCGAGGCTTAAATAATTTTATTATTTTTTGAAACTTTTTTACTGGGTTGTGTATTATGTGAAATACACATCTGTAAATTTTCAGGGCATTTGGCTGTGCCAATTTTTTTTATTAAAATGACCAAAGATGGCAGTGTCGAAAATGTGCTCGCTCGCTCACTAATTTTACTTCTCTTTTCATTTTTTTTTTTTTTTTCCTTATTAGTTCTATTTTTTGTATTTTACTTGTTTTCAAATTTGGTAAGGACTTTGGATGTAATGCTTAGGCAAATGCTGTTTATTTTATTTTTCTTCATAACATATATATCTTTCAGATTTTTTATTATTATTATTATTTTTTTGTCCGCGTTCGGCCCGAACGGCCGGACGCATCCCCAAAGGGTTCCGTAAGTTCGAGCGTTTGCCCCCACCCCCGTGTGTCATATCGACCCACTTGCACTCAGCAAAAGGGCAAAGAGGCAAAAAAAAGAGAGGGAACAAACCAAATACAACAAAACAGGGAAAAATAAAATAGTTTTACAAGAATTTTGAATATTAACTCTATATCGTCACAAATAGAACTGCCCGGTAAACCGTAGGCAGAGAGAGAGAAGAGGACAACAAACGAGGGGCTGTGACAAACTGTTTCGTCGGAGTTTCACCAATATATACATTATCACAGTAAAATCGTAACGCGAAAACGAAAAAATAAAAACACTCGTCGGTAAAAAAAAAAAAAAAAAAAAAAAAAAACGGATATAAGTGCGCAAAACGGATATGAGTGCGGAAAAAGAAAAAAAAAAAAACAATCAAAATATCCCAAACCATGGGAGAAGACCAACCAGGACAAGAAAAAACACTCGCCTGCAAAAACAAAGGAAATCCGAAATACATATCTATATACAACACATGACATTGTCCTTCATCAAGATGTTGGCATTCCTATTTCTAATCCATTCACAATGTCTCATATATATATATATATATATATATATCGTCACAAACAGAACTGCCCGGTAAATCGTAGGCAGAGAGAGAGAAGAGGACAACAAACGAGGGGCTGTGACAAACTGTTTCGTCGGAGTTTCACCGACTCATCAGGA